>CM039734.1:28155154-28755154 GCA_022539455.1 Dendrobium nobile
GTATAAATTATGAGATCCCTTTTCATCTTAATGAATTTGACAAATTTCTAACTGTTCGTATCAGACGAACTGGTTTCATACCGGATGATGATCGGTACAAAGTAATTCAGACCAATTCAAAATAGGTTCATTTGCAACAACTTCTGAATTGTTCATAAATATGAACTACGATCGTAATGTATGATTGTGTACGTTCAAAATTGAAAATTTTAGTTTTTTGGATAGTTTTTTGTGTCCTTAGTATAAAAAGTCCACTAAAATATATGTGAAAAAGTCTTATCTTCATGTTTTTTCTAGGGCGTTTGAAAGGGAGAGTGTGAGAGAGTGTTTGAGAGAGATTTCTTGCAAGTGGAGTGTGAAGGGTTTACAAGGTTACTCAAAGGTAAGGATCTCTTTGTAATTTTGGTTATCACTCTTCCTCTTTCTTTCTAGATTGCTCGTGAGAAGATCTTTGAAGAAGATTAGGTTCTCTGCCGGCACTTGGAGAGTGTGAATAGATGTCTGTTCTCTGTCAACACATAGAGAGTATGAAAGGATGTCTGTTCTTTGCTGACACTTGGAAAGTGTGAAAGGATAATGGTTCTTTGCCGACACTTAGAGAGTGTGAAAGGATGACAGTTCTCTACTGACACTTGTAGAGTATGAATGGATGATGGTTCTCTGTCACACCAGGGATTGGTGGAAGATAGGTTTTGTAAGGGCTTCTCTGCCTTGCTGTGGGGGCAAAAGGAGAGACACTTATGTAATAGAGCAATACTTGAAGAGGGAGTCTTCAAAGAGTGGATGTAGGTTGTGTTTGACCAAACCACTATAAATGTTTATGTCTTTTAATTTTTTGCATTTCATTTACTGCAAGTTATATTCTGTGGTTGAAAAATTTTGTTTTTTTTTAAATCTTAATTAACTTCCTAATTGAATAAAAAATTTTCAAATTTTAAATTCAAGATAAAGTTTTAAAATTACCAATTCACCCCCCCCCCTCTTGGTTAGCCTTAGGACAATAGCTTAGGCTTAACAACCTAATAGTGTTTCAACATCCTTTCCTCTCTAAATTCTTGCTTTCGCACTACAATATTTAATAGCTACTCTAAAGTGTGTATCTTTCTCTCCTTTAACCTCTCCTCAAAAAAAAAAATTTTTTAAAATAATAAAACCCCTGCACATAAAATAGAAAATTTATTCATACTTATTATAGAATGGCTCAAGCATGGTAGCACTCGACAAGATCACATCATAGTGTTAAAATATAAAATAACACATTAGTGCTACTAAAGGTTCCTGCTTTGACACTAAGTTGACCTGGCATAGCAATTTACTGATCCAACCTGATAGTTGATTGATTCGGTGTAGCACTTATTTTTCTTAAATGATCAACTATGGTGCGACAAATGTTGGGCATTATAATTCTTTTTCAAGTTATAGGGCACTACACGACTTTTGGGGTTGCTTCTTCGATGTTATATTGGCAATTTTCCTGAAACTTCAGTGCTACAATGTTGATTCATGAGCTATGGTGTTGTGAAGCACTGTGGTGTTGACCTTTATTCCACTGGGGAGCTGAATTAAATGTCATTTTTTTATACTATGGCACTACAATATCGTGATATGGCATGAGGGCGTTAATGATGCTATGATGTTGATGGTTTTATAGTTGCGATGCTAGTCAATACTTGTGAATTTTCACCATTTCTTAAGAATTTTTTAAAAAATATCAACTAAATTAAATAGAATTTAAAATAATAAAATTTACATAACTTTTACTAAACAAATATTGCCTACACTCAATGTGAGGCACTAAATTTTCCTTATGGAGGGAGCTCCCCAAGCCCCCATAATCTAATGCTTTATTCTACTCTCCCCTCCTAATTATCTAGGGTGCCCCAACACTAGTTAATTAGCCCCAAACACTCTCATTATTCCATAAAGGGTGCTTGCCTGACTTTCTGATGCTAGTAAACATATCTCACAAGTGATTTGAGCCTCTCTTCTCAAAATTATTTCTTTTCCTTAAATTTTATTGAGACAACCACCTAAAATATTTATATTTAATAATGATAAAGTAAAGATGTTATTAACCTATATTAATTAATATATATATATATATTATATATATATATATATATATATATAATATATTATATATATAAAATTTCTATTGATGTACCTTAAACTCCTAGAACCACATATCTTGAACATCCTATGAGATTTTCTTCCAAGATAGATTAGTATCATCATACCTACTCTAGATGATGTACCTAATCGTATGTGCGGGTTATTTAGAAGGATTAAATTTAAAATAACCAAAAAAATTAAAACAAATTAACATTATAAACTATGTGTCACCCTAAGGATTTTTATACATCTATTGCTCCTCTGGTGTGATGCCTCCTCAACCCTTAACTTTATAGCTATAGATGATCTAGCTTGATATGGTTGTGGTGAAGGTGGGTAGTAATAAGGTTATTGGTGAATAGGATATATATAGTGGTGTAGATGGAATATCCTTAGTAGATGGAGGAGGATAATATGGATAGAAGGGGGTGGATTATATAAGATATAGTGATGGGAATCATGGGCTGGTGTTAGTAGCTATTGGAAAATGACTACCTTGGCCTTCTGTGGGTACTGCTTGAGGTGTTGCTTAAGCTTAATCAAATATATGAGTTAAAAATTACCTTGTTGGACTAGTGGTCAACATCTTCCATCGACCAAAAGTAGAAGTAATTGATCCACAAGGAGGCTCGCAATTATAAGCCATCTGAAATGAAAATATAAGATATTAAATTTTTAGTTTACAAAACATAAATAAATTACACAAAAATATGAATGTAACTTTGCATAAAAATTAAATTAATTATATTAGATCATTACAGAAATTTTAAAACATGTAATAAGAAAAAAAAATGTTGCAATAGTATATCATAATAAAAAGTTATTATGAAATAATTTTAAAATAAATAATTTGTTTATTAAGGTAACTTATAATAAACTATTCTTCACGAGAGGTGGTTTTACTAGTGTCTATTGACTCTTCATCTGCTTCTAATCCGGACAAGATTCATTGCTCAAACTCTCAACTTCTTCCAGCTGTGTCTCATGTATAAGGATTATGACCTCTAGTACATCACTGATAGGTTCTCTAAATTCTAAAATTTCATCCTCTTGAAGTGTGTTTTGCATCACAGTTTGATGCTCTACAGTACCTCATGGTTTTGTCTTTTTTAGAACTAGCTAATCTTATATATCTCTAAGTCCAGTGGGACATCTATCATATTAAACTTAACTTGCCTGATGTGCTATGATGAAATTATAAAATTAAGAATATCTCCTATTACACTCCACTTATATTATACTTGAAAAAGGATGCACCCTTGTGCCTTTATTTGGAACTGGAGCATACCACTCATAGTTGAATAGAAATATATGATTATCTTCTTTACTTAGATATTATAATTAAATAACCTCCTTTAAAATACCATAATAGTCACATTCACTTTTTGTATGAGTGTTCCCTCTCACACAAAAATCATAATTTTTAGTTTTTCTTCACTCACTCCATGACATAATGTGAAATCTAAAACCATTAATAAGAAAAATTAGTCACATATTTACTATTCTCATTAGTTCTCATGGAAGTTCATGTAACACATCAAATTCCACCTTATTGTAAGGATTATGAACCTAAAATAATAATAAAATATTTAGTGGTGGGAAATTTCTTTATATCATAAAATTTAAGATTGTATGGATGCACATATGTTCTGAATCATGTTGGGAATTTTTCAACAATTATTTTTCTCAATAACTTTTATATATGTTGTCAGTAGTGAACTTACAAACAATCTAGACATGGAAGTTCATATTTAATTGGGTAAAGTAGTAATAATTTGTTTACTTCGTACATTAAAAAAAATAATCTAATAGAGGCATAAATTCTTGAAAGTTCAGAAACATGAATAATCTTGCCATCTTAATCTCTAGATCAATTAGAGATATGGTTGTGCAGTTTCCAATTGGCTTTCCATGAGCGATAAATATTAATAATTATGATTGATGATGACATTACACGTACTTATATATTACATACATTTTTTTATTAAAAAACATCTTACAAGTGATTCAAAGTAGTAAGAATAAAAATGAGTTATATCTTATGTTATATATGCTTCACATATCGATCCTTTGGGGTGTGTTTTGTTCTTAACATATTTTTTTAATCTGTCATCACGTTAAAGATCATCTTTTAAGAGTTAAGGTAAATATAATTTTAGTGAGTATATTTTGACATACCTCTCATATGGATACATCTAATAATATTGAATTGGACCATTGACTCTTATCACTTATGGTAAATGCACTAGCAGATGTTCCATGGTGTCAAAAAATCAAGGAGGAAACATTTTCTTGAGCTTGCGAAGAATGAATGGCATGTTTTGCTCACTCATTCCTAATGCCTCTACATTCAATTTTGTTGAACATAGATCCTTGAGAAAAAAATGCAAACTTTAATCAAAGGATTTAAAATGTAAATTTGTATGAAATTGAATGCAATGGGAACCAAAAACACCATAAATATGTGTTACTCATTACTCTTCATTCCAATTAGCCTAATAGGTTATTTCAAATTAGTGTCTTATACTTGAGGCGTACCATTAGTCATTTGGATCCATTGTTACAATGTACTTCCCTATTCTAACATGAAGTTAAAATGAGCTTTCATGTTCAATATTTTATCATTATCATCCTCTCTTAGCTCAATGTTTTTCTCCTATAATACTCTATGAGATTTATTCTTTCCATCAAATTATCTTTTATTTTTCCTTTTACATCCATCACCATATTGAAAATGTTATCAAATATATTATTCACAACATACATAACATCAAGATTATGCCTTATTAAATTAGTACTCCAATAGGAAAATATCCATAAATACTTTTCTTCATCTAGTTATGTTGAACTCCAAATTTAGGGACTATGCTTTACCAATGTTGGAGATTGGATAATAGTAGTATGTCATTCACAACAATCATAAATTTAAAAGAAAACATCTATTTTTGTTTTTGGATTATATGGTTGAGGTATAACAAGTATTAAAAAACATGTTAAGTGATCTTCTCACATATCTCAGGTGGAAGGTTATAGGGTGTTATTATAATAGGCCATCAAAGGTATGTTGAAGCTGCATGACTATAAGGAGTGAAGCCATCTACATATAAACCAGTCTTATGTTGCGTGGTTTTGTAACAAATGTTAAATATATATGATGAAAGTGCTTCCAAGCTTTTACATCTGATGGATGATTAAGAATACTCAATTGAGATAATTTCTCTTTATGCCATCTCATGTGATCAACATAGCTTATTAATGTATACAACTTTTTATGTTTAGGATGATAGGTAAATAAAATAACCAAGAATATGGCATATCCTTTTATTTTTACTATTTCATAAATTTTGATTAGTTTTGAGGTGCACTGCAATAATGACATAAATTTTGTCAAGTCATCCTTATAATACAACATGCAACCATTGATACAACATTCAATTTTTATAGCACTCAATCCCAATTTAGATACTAACTTCTTAGTCTTGTATAAATTTGTTGAAATTAAATTGCTCTCAAGATATATTTCCTTAAGGAGGTCTATGAACTTATTGAAGCAATATCATGTAAAATAATATTTAGTATTAATACTGACCATCCTAACTGTAAGTACTAACTTTGAATGAGTAATGCACTCTTCCTAAATAGGTTATTGAACAGCATATAGTAATTCATATAATTTTTGCATGTCGATTTTAGGTGACTCCTCTATATGTTCTTTAAATTTAGAACATGCTGCATCAATATATATATATATATATATATAATATATATATATATATATATATATATATATATATATATATATATATACATCCTAGTATTCTAATCATCATTTACTATTATGGAAGTTGAGGCAGAACCATATTGAGAGTATGAATGTGTCTAACTCTCCATGTGAGATTGATGGGAGCTATGGAGTAAACTTTTGAATTGTATAAAAATCTACGGCTCTATCACTTCTGAATAATGCTTAGGTTCTCTTTGATATAAAATAAAATAAAATCCCATTTTATAAAAGCAAGTATACATATTAAATAAAGTAATAAAGGGATAGAGTAGAGTATCAAACCACAAGGAAGTTTAATTATTTGAAACAAACTACTATTGTTTACTCTAATTGTAATAATTATCCTACTGAAATAAAAATGATAATTATGGAGATTCTATCACTGAATAAAATAGTAGAAATATTGGATACAATATTTATTTAAAGTGTTTTGGATTAATGAGTGTAAATTTTATATTTTTCCTAATAAAACTCTTAATTAGAGTTGTGTTTCACAATATATGCATCCTTAGATCTATGTTGAGCTTGTATGGGTTAAAAGAATATATGTTGACCTCCTATAGTTATAGTATCTCTTTAAGAATCTAAAATATTTTACATCTTATATCTAGATATGAAAATGTCATATTATAATATAAATTGTTATTTTTGTATTCCTCCATCGAGGCTATGAATCACACTATATTTTAACTATACATATGATCACTATATGCATTAAATAAGGAACATGATAATGTTAAAAATATTTTTTAATAGTTATAAAATAAAAGTCATCATTAGTACTCAACAAGCTCTTTAAATCAGTAATGCAAAATAAGAGAATTAACCTGACATAGAATGATTAACTTGCAAACTCATTTTCATTTAAAAGAAAAAATGAAAAATATAAGAGTGTGATATTACAAGGAAGGATCATAATATCTCTTATACGCTCCTTCTCTCTTAACTTACAGAGTTGCTTCAAGAATTACAAGCTAAATACTATAAATGATTGTATCTTGTACTTCCTTGCCTCCCTTAATACTCTAAGAGGGAAAAAGAGTATGCTAAAATGTATAGAATTTTACATAAGTGATTGAACTCCCTTATAAATATAACATCGCAACTATTTATAGACAAATATAAAAAGTCATCTGGCGTTATGGTTCTTGAAATAATGGTGTCGCGTTGCTCTTAAAGTCAAGTAGCTGATGTGGATCAATTATTTAGTGGACAGTAGCATCTTTTTACTGAGATAATGTGAACCTTAGAAGTTAGAAGTGCAACGCTCCGACATTGTTGATTTTCAAGTATAGTGGTGCCTAAATAGAAAAAATGGCCCCAAGGCATGAGAAATTATGGTGCTGCGACATTTGAAAATAGAGAATCTAGCATTACCAAACTGACTTTTTAATGTTGGAGGCTGGTAATGTTATGGCACTTGATGTGTTTCTATCATAGCGCCTGAAATAGAGAACTCGGTAGTGCACTGTCCAATTTGTGTTGTCTCGGTGGTATTGAATGAGATGCTACGTTATTTGTCGGACGTCCCTGCATTGTAGAATACTTAGTACTTTCAGCCATTTTTTAGTATTTTTTTTACAACATAAAATAACCACATATTATACATAACAAAATACATATACTAATTACCTTATAAGAGCCAATAAACATACCAATCCTTTACGATAAAAGTTATAACACCACATCGATGTAAGGTATGCTGATTTTTTTATTTTTTGAGAAAGACAACACTTTAAAACTCAAATCCCTCAATAAATAAGAATAAAAGGTCATTGACAAGCCAGTAATAAAATATCAACTCCAACGATTCATTTGTTATACTTCGCGCATAACCAATCAATATGTATAACAACCTCAATTTTAATACCATGTATAACTTATATCAAAAATTAAAATAAAATATCAGAAGAGACAAAAAAAATATAATAGCGTAGTTACTCTCTCCTCCTTCCTTTCCTCATATCCCCTCCCCTACCTCATCCACTATTATGATTCTTCTATTGCAATTAGTGAATGTAACTTTTCTATAACTTATTCGAATATTATAACTATCAGCATATAACTAATTCCAAGATCGTCCAACATAAAAATATGAAAATTTTTAAATGAAAATATATGAATATAGTTGCTCTCCTTTCCCACGTCCCCTCTCTGCTATTAGGATTATTCTCACTATAGAAAAACCACTCATTTTCGGCAAAAATTGTTGAATTTTTGGCATTTTTTTTTTGTGACGAAATTCTAACGGAAAAAAATTACTAGTGAATTATACATAGAAAAGTTAAATCTGATGGTTTTTCCCCCACTTGTAAATTTTCTGACGAATATAATTTTGCAAGAAGGCATCGAAAAAAATGACGGAATGGAAAGAATTGTCGCCAGAAAGTTCAAACGAATCAAAGTTCTAACAAATCTATCGGCAAAAATTCTACCAAAAATTTTTCCCCCATGCTTTGAACATTTTATCTGTCAGTGCTTTATTAAGGATTTCCATCATAAATTTTGTAAGAAATCCATCAAAAACCTGTAGCGCAAAAAAAAGTTGCCTTTCATATATATATATAAATATATATATATATATAATATATATATAAATATATATCATATAGATAAATATATTAAAATATAAATATATATATATATATATATAAACAAACTCTATCATACAATATATGTCAATAATGTAATAATAACATATCCAAACCATCAAGACATAAATCTGACAAAATTGTAAATGTAATTTGTTTGAAAACAGAAAATGTTGCTTTTAGTAACATATCCTACAATATCATCCTTACACACATTTTGAAGATTTATCCAAAAATCATTAATAACTTAGCAAAAAGCTAATAAATTTTTTTCAATATATATAATAATTATACTAATCATCTTTCAATATCACTTCGCTCCCAGACTCAAGCTCAGGTTTTTGACCCTTCTTCTTTCGATTTTGGCATATGTATGATCGTACGATGCTTGCATCTCGGATCTCATAGATTCATCAATTTTTTATAGTAGTGAGACCCAAATTTAATACTAAATCTCCTTGTGTACTGAAACAATTTTAGGGTATTAAATCATCCATAGGATTTGTTTCCTTAAGAAGGTCGATGAAGTCATTGAAGAACTGTAAAGGAATATTATATTCAATTTATATACTAAGCATCCTAACAACAACCACTAACTCAGAATGAGTAGTGCAACAATTCAAATTTGTTTTATAGCAGCACAAAGTAAATCATAAAAATTTCATGTTTCTATGTTAGGTGATTCTTCCAAATGTCCTCTTAAATTCGAACCCGCTACATCATAAACAAGTTCTTCATATGTTCTGTTAACTTGATCTTTCTTTATTATTGTTGAAAGCAGTGGAGGGACCATAATGAGTATATGTATGTGGCTCACACACTCCATGTGAATGTTCCCAAAACTATTATCATGGGAATAAATCCCTACGATATAATATCAAGATTAACCTCGTTGGGTTTAAGATGAGCTTTATTTTTGTGCTTCGAGCATGGATATCTGAACATTTCATCTAACTTAGATGAAGGTTGTTGACATGCTATATGATAAAATAATTGTAAAAAATCCTATTATTAGTCATGATAGGCTACTACAAATCCAGCTCTAATATCCACTATTAATATCTGTTAGCATGTAAAGGTGAGTAATGTCCAAATCATCATCGATTTAATTGTGACTTGATGGCTCTATCCTTTAATAATTGTTACATTCAACATCATCAATATGATTATATCATTCACATAATTCTAAATGTTAGAACATATATCTAATCCCCTATTAATTGTGATACGCATGTAATTTTAGAAAATAAATGCTTCTTATTTCCTAAACATTAAAGAGAGCAAGGTTCCAAAAGACTAGATTTAGTGCACACTTATTTATCAAGATGATCATCCATTGTTTGCTAAGGATCCATATATTATGTTACTTTTATTAATGACTACATCTGAAAGGTATGAGTTTAATTTATTAAAAAAAATTGGAAGATATTTATCAATTTTATAAAGTGAAAAATATTGATGAAAAATAAAATTAGTTAAAAAATAAAGTGCCTATAATGTTATAATAATGCATGGTGTGACATAAAATTCAAAAAAAATTTGTAACACACATAAAATATGTATATAAAAATGAGTAGCATCACAATCAAATATAATCATGAAAATGAGTAACTCTCAATAAATATATAATAAGTATGATATTACATGCACGCTTTCCCAATATTTTCAACGTTGATGTAATGAGCAAAAGACATATCTAATCAATTGAGATTTGTTAACTACACTCAACATTAGACTTCTTGAAGAATACTAGATAACCAAAGAAGCTTGCTTTTTTATGTTTGCAGGTTTCAAAATGCCTATTCATATGTTTGTGTTGATGAAATAAATAAAGAAAAATCTGATTCAAACCCCAAAAATAAAAAATAAAAAAAGTTTTCCTAAGGGTTCAAATCTCCTAAAAAAAAAGAAATGAGCAAAGGGAACAATTTTTATCTCTTAAATCTCAAAGAAATATGAAGAAATGAGCAGAAAATCACCTCAAATTTCAATGGGGGGCGGGCAGGAAAAACCTTCAGTTTTGCGAGGATGAACGAAAAATTGTAGGAAAAGGCGAGCTGGAGTGAAATAAGGCCTTTTCCACTGAAAAATATCTCCTTTCCGCCGCAAAATCTGTCTGAACAATTCATTAGAAATTAAATAAATTCTTTGACGACAAGTTTTGATGGAAAAATGATGCGTCCATTTTTCACTTGTGGAAATTCTGATAAGATTTTCTCACCAAAATTTCGGGAGGACAAACTGCCAGAAATTCTCAATAACTAGTCCGCTGGAAATTCCACTAAAAATTTTGGTGAATAAATTTCTCCAATGATCATTGATTTTCCTGTAGTGGGTCTATGACAATTAGTGAAATATGAAAATTCTAAATATAATTATAACTCATTTTTAACAAAATCTAAAATATGAAATCTTAATAGAAATTGAAAATTATAAATGAGATGAAGTTTTATCTTTCAAATCTCGAAGAAACAAAGCTAAATGGTTTCGAAAGATTCGCAGGGGACTACAACAAATATCTACAGTGTTCTAAGAGGGACTTAATGTGTCAAAGGGGGGGGGGGGGGGAACGCCCACACACCCACGAGGAAATAAAATTCCGGGGGGAAATATTTTTGGGGGGGGGGGGGGGGGGGGGGGGGAGTAAAAAAATAAATTTAAAAAATAAATTAATAACAAATAGTTATAAAAATTTAATAATAATACTTATGTATAAAAAAGGGGGGGGGAATTATATATGTAGGGGGGGGGGATTAATAAGAGAAAAGAGAAATAAAATACTAAAATAAATTTCTTCTCAACTATGTTAGCACTTATCGATATGCCTCATTGAGAATCGAACTGTGGTTCATTCTCACCATGAGAAGTTCAATACCAATATTCTGGCATGAAGCCTCAACGATATAGATCAACAGTTTCATCATCTAGGCTTAGGTGCATCTGATTTTTATGTTTAGAACATGGGAATCAAAACTTTCCATTTGAGATGAAACTGGGCAATTGAGAAGCTATATGAATGAATAAATTCACCCTTTAATGAACTCATCCGTTAATATCTTCCATCCTCGTGCCAATATATCATACATTCAACTTCTTTGAGTTATGATATCCATAATATAACCTACATATAATATGGATATATTAAATAATGTGAACAAACAATCCTTCAATTAGGAAAAATGCAAAGAGTCTTAGAGTGATTGGAAGGTTGTCGTTTTTGAAAGTTCGTTAGGGATGTTAAGCCCTTATGAACTTAGTCCCAAGCTAACCAAGAGGGGGGGGGGTGAATTGGTATTTTAAAAACTCTTTTCACAAAGAAAGAAAATTGCATAAACCAAATCACACCACAGAAATAAAATGCGGAATTTAAAAAGTGCGGAAGCAAGAAAAAGAACACAGAGATTTATAGTGGTTCGGTCGACTCGACCTACGTCCACTCCTTGGAGGCACCCTCCAAGTATTGCACTATAAAATGTGACTCTCCTTTAGCCCCCACGGCTAGGCAGAGAAGCCCTCACAAGAACCTCCTTTTTGCCACCCCGGCAAGGCAGAGAACCTACCTCCTTTTGCTTCCTCCTGAAGCTGGCAGAGAACCACAATCAAAAGCAAACTCCTTACCTCTACCAACTTTTCCACGGACGAGAAACTCCAGACGAAAGACAAGCAGAGCGATCCTTGAAGCAACCCTTGTGAATCCCCTCACAAGCTCCCCCTCAAAAGATCCTCTCTCTCTCCCTCTCTCTCTTTCTCTCCTCAAGGTCTTCTCAGGTCAAGGCAGCAGCCAAAGGTCTTCAAAAATGTTGAACAAGAGCTCTTTAAATAGAAGAGCTTCAAAGGAGCTCATTAATTGCAAGTTGCCGACAATATCGTCCAGGCCGATATGGACATTGGCCTGGCCGATCAGTACAAATCACAGAAGATCGGCCTGGGCATCGCCTTGTTTTGGGTGCTGGACGATTACAATTTGGCTTGATCGTCCTGGCCGATCTCACGATCGTCCAGGCCGATCAGTTCAAATCAGAGTAAAATCGTCCTGAGCATCGCCCTGTTTTTGAGCTGGCCGATATTTATCGTCCTTAAGTAACTTAAGGATTTTGAATAGATCGTCCTGACCGATCCTACGATCGTCCGGGACAATATGATCGTATCAATCATCCTTAATTACTCCCTTGATTTTCTGATCAATTAAGGCATAATTTGATAATTTCGTCCAGGCCGATCCGTGGATCGTCCTGGCCGATAATTTAAAAATACAGTATACCTTAATTGTCTATGGCGACTACTTCTTTCTATTTTGAGCTTATCGTCCTGGCCGATACACGTATCGTCCAGGCCGATAATTTAATGTCGGCTGCCTTAATTAAGAATCCTGATTAGTGTCTCTGGTTTTAACTCGATCGTCCAGGACGATCCAATGGATCGGCCTGGCCGATGTGAGCAAAAATAGAGATTCTAAATATCTCAAGTGTGTGTGTGTAGGGTTACTTAGTATCAGTCTTTTGTACATTACAAACTGACTCAAGAAGAGAAATTATAGATTACAGACCGACTCAACCCTATACCTACGCAATCCTGAACTGGCTTCCTCTTGATCGTCCGATCTTCGATTCCTGAAAAGTTAGAAGCAACAAGTAGTCTAAGAGAAGTAGTGTTTGTCAATCATCAAAACATAAGTTAAGAAACTAGGTCTGCAACAATCTCCCCTTTTTTGATGATGGCAAAACACTACGAAAATAGTTAATAGCAAAAATTCAGGATTGATGAAAAAGGGAACCTCATAAACTTCTCCCCCTTTTGACATATCAAAAAGGAGGGTACAAGAAAGCAAAGCAAAGAGATCCCCTTTTTTTTTTTTTTTTAAACCAAGGCATGAACATGATATAGTATTCCATGTGATTGATTTAAAAATTTGTGAGTTAATTTGTTAATAAGCTCATCAATCTATAGAATAGTAGAATATCTAATGATGGTTACCCTTAGCTCAGGCTTTTTCTTAGGGTAGAATCATCTTTTGAAATCAATGACCTAACTCAAGAAATTAATTGGATATGAGAAAAGGAATCCACCCTTCACTTGGCTTAAGAAAAAACATCTTTATAAAATAATGAAGTAAAGTAAATTTGTCACAATCGCAAAATAATCGAAATCAAGCCTTTGATGACCAACACTTCTAAGTTCTAAAAGATTTAAAAAGGGAGAATAGCTTGCTTTTGAGTGGGCTCATTTTATGCCTCTTGTCAATTTTGTGGCGCTTTGCGCATCTTTTTATAGATTTTTCAATTTTTGGCGTCTTTGCGCATCTTTTGTTGGCATCATTGGCCAAATTTTATTCTTTTTGCAAGCTATATTCTCTTTTATAATCTTTTAAAAAAAAGTTGTGAATATATCTTCTCAGATATTAGAGAATAGGAGCACTCTCTCTAACATAAGGAAGAGTTACCACAAGCAGAATTAATAATCAAAGACAAGAGTAACGAGAAATCTTGATGTGACAAAAAGACTTTAAACATTATAAATATAAGATAGATTTGCTTAAGCAAGCTTAAGAAAGGATCTCAATTCCATAAACAATCTTTAACTTGAGATAGACTTTTGATTAGAAAAGAAAACTATGCCACTAAAATAGATTAGAGAAAGAGACACAATCACAAAATATTCCTACCTATCTAAGAGATTGAGTAGATAAAAACATATTGACTACAAATTTTCAAAAGCAAGGACAAGGAATATAATACCATATTAGCGATGATTTTGAAAAACTAAGTAAAGAGAGACAAAAAGAAAAATAAAACACACAAAAAAAGTTAAAATAACAAATAGAAAACAAAAGTAATAGAATGCAAAAGAAAAGCAAAAGTTTCATGCATTTATGTCAATCACACCCAATTTGGTCCTTAAAGAACTGAAAGTGTCGAAGGCCAGTGGTTTAGTAAAGATGTCCGCCAGTTGGTTTTCAGTTGTTACATGGTGTAACTCAATATCTTCCTTAGTCACATGATCTCTAATGAAGTGATGCCTAATGACAATGTGTTTAGTCCTTGAATGTTGGATAGGATTCTTAGAGATGCATATGGCACTGATGTTATCACAAAAGATTGAGATGATGCTTACATGTAATCCTAAATCCAATACCTGTTGTTTCAACCAAAGGACTTGGGCCACATAACTTCCAAGAGCAATGTATTCAACTTCAGCAGTGGAAAGTGCAACAGAGTTTTGCTTCCTACTAGACCAAGAGACCAAAGATTGTCCAATGAATTGACAAGTTCCAGAAGTGCTCTTTCTATCCACCTTGCATCCTGCAAAATCAGAGTCAGAAAAACCAATAATCTCAAAAGAAGTGCTATGTCTAGGGTACCAAATCCCTAATCCTTGTGTCCTCAAAAGGTATCTAAAAATCCTCTTAACAGCAGTCATGTGGGATTCCTTAGGGTCAGCTTGAAACCTAGCACAAAGGCAAACACTAAACATGATGTCAGGTCGGCTCGCAGTCAAGTAAAGTAAAGATCCAATCATGCCTCTATACTTCTTCTGATCAACAGACTTACCACTTGGGTCCTTATCCAATAGAGCACTAAAAGTCATGGGAGTGTTAATTGGCTTGGCTTTGTCTATCTCATATTTCTTCAAAATGTCCTTTATGTATTTTGTTTGATTTAGAAAAGTTCCATCCTCCAATTGTTTTATGCTAAACCCCAAAAAATAGGACAATTCTCCCATCAAACTCATCTTAAACTCTCTACTCATTATTTTAGAAAAATCATCACATAAATTTTTATTAGAAGATCCAAAAAGTATATCATCCACATAGATCTGAATAATGAGTAAATCATCTTCAACTCTTCTAAGAAAAAGGGTGGTGTCTACGCTTCCCTTGACAAACTCCCTCTCTAGTAAGAATGTGCTAAGCCTCTCATACCAAGCTCTTGGTGCGTGCTTTAAACCATACAATGCCTTTTTCAATTTAAACACATGATTTGGAAATTGGGAGCTCTCAAAACCTGGAGGTTGTTCTACAAACACATCTTCTTTTATCTCCCCATTTAAAAAGGCACTCTTGACATCCATTTGAAAAAGCTTAAATCCTTTATAACAGGCAAAGGCTAATAGCACTCTAATGGCTTCCAATCTAGCTACAGGGGCAAAAGTCTCCTCAAAGTCTATCCCTTCTATTTGATTGTACCCCTTAGCCACCAATCTTAATTTATTCCTCACCACCACTCCTGAATCATTCACTTTGTTCTTAAAGATCCACTTTGTTTCAACTACACTTTGTCCTTTAGGTCTTTCCACAAGTTCCCAAACATCATTCCTAATAAATTGATTCAACTCTTCTTGCATTGCTAAAATCTAAAACTCATCAGAAAGGGCTTGGTTAATGGTGGTGGGTTCAGTCATAGAAATAAAGGCAGAGTGGTTCACCTCCTTCCTAAGTCCATGTCTAGCCTTAACTCCACTAGAAGGGTCTCCTAAGATCAAATCCTTGGGGTGACTTGTAGAGTATCTCCAATCTCTAGGCAAAGTGTGTGAAGTTTCTCCCCTTTCAACAAAGTTCTCTACTCCTTGGGTGACTCCTTCTACTCCTCCATTACTTAGGTGCTCACTCCCCTTCCCCAAATTTTCTACTCCACTTGTAATCTCTCCAACATCATCATCTCCTACTCCATGTTTTTTAGGATCAGACTCATCAAAAACTACATGGGTTGTCTCTTCCATCATCAAAGTTCTCTTGTTAAACACCCTAAAAGACTTCCCAATACTAGAATATCCCAAGAATACTCCTTCATGAGATTTAGGATCAAATTTTCCCAAGTGAGACTTCCCATTGTTATGAATGAAAACCTTACAACCAATGACATGAAGGTGAGAAAGATTTGGTGTCCTACACTTAAGGATCTCATAGGGTGTCTTCTCTAATTCGGCTCTAATATTCACCCTATTCAACACATAACAAGCTGTGTTAACCGCTTCAGCCCAAAAGTATTTTGGAAGTGAATACTCAGTAAGCATGGCTCTAGCGGCTTCTACCAAGGTTCGGTTCTTCCTTTCAGCTACCCCATTCTGCTGAGGGGTCCTAGGGGCTGAGAAATTATGGCTAATCCCCTTGTCCTCACAAAAATCTCCAAATCTTTCATTTTCAAACTCTCCCCCATGATCACTATGGATGGTCAAAATCTCACAACCTAGCTTCTTCTGAATCCAAGTAGAAAATATTTTAAACTCCTCAAAAGACTCATTTTTATGTGAAAGAAATCTAGTCCAAGTGAATCTCGAGTAGTCATCAACAATCACAAAACCATAGACTTTCCCTCCCAAACTAGCCGTGCTAATGGGTCCAAACAAATCCATGTGAAGGACTTCTAAAGGTCTAGAGGTGCTAATGTCCTTAATGGGGTGAAAAGTGGAGTGGACTTGCTTTCCTAGTTGACAGGCATCACAAAGGTGGTCTTTTGTAAACTTAAGTTTGGGGACACCTCTAACTAAGTCTTTTTGGGTCACTTTTCTAAGGGTTTTCATACTTGCATGACAAAGCCTCCTGTGCCACAACCAAGAATCATCAATCACAATTTTTAAGCAAAAAGAAGCAGCACATTCAATGTTATTTAAATCAAGCATATAGACGTTGTTGATCCTCTTTCCCTGCAAAATAGTGTTGTTACTTAAACTTACAATGCATGAATCCGCAAAGAATTGCACGATGAAGCCTTTGTCACAGAATTAAATGATGCTGAGCAAGTTGCGCTTCAATCCATCTACAAGCAAAACATTTTCAATCATAAGGTTCTTGGAATTACCAATTATACCTGCTCCTACCACCTTCCTGGTGGTGTTGTCTCCAAGAGTAACCTTGCCTCCAGTCCTGGACTCTAGTACAACAAACTGGCTAGCATCACCAGTCATATATTGAGCGCATCCACTGTCCAGGTACCACATACTCTCACGAGGTCTTTTGTGAGAGCCCTCCTGCAAAATTATCAAATGCTAGATTTAGGAACCCAAGCAGGTTTGGGTTCCTTCTTATGAAGAGAAGAATGCAATGCATGTGTGGTATGCTGTGGATCATGCACCTTATGTCTCCATACCCAATGTGTACTATGGTGAATCGTGCAGGTGTGTGAGATGTGTCCTAGCATGCCACATGAAAATCATCTAACTCCAGGAAAGGGATTTCTTAAGTGATTTGAGTTATAATGCCTCTTCCTAGGTTTTGGCAATTAATCAAAAGTTGATGTCATCCTAGTTTTCTTACATGTTTCTTAATCCTTTTGAATCTTCAAATTAATGCTTTTTAAAACTTCATTTTCAATCCTCAATTTTTTCTCAATCTCCTTATACTTCTCAAAATCAGATTCAAGTGATGTGTGTGTGACTTTTAATGCATCAAATTTTTCAACTAGCTCACAATGATTTTTATTTAACTCATCAAATTCATCAAGTAAAGTCATGTGATTTGAATCAATTGTTTGATGGTCTTTAATCAAAATTTCATGCTCTTTTTGTAGATTTAAAAATTTTAATTTCAAGCTAGTATGTGTTTTCTTTAATTTCCTATATGATGCATGTATTTTTTCTGAAACTTCAAGAAGTTGATCGTAGGAAAGTTCACATACCTCTTCTTGATCACTTTGATCTTTTCCCATGAAACACAAGTTTGTAGTTTCTTCCTCTGGTTCAGTTTCAGAGGAGTCAGTTCCAGATTCTGCCCAAAAACTCCTTTGGTTTTTCTTCTTGTCCTCCCTAGACTTAGCTTTCTCCATACCTTTTCCTTTGCTTGATTGATCTCTAAGCGTAGGGCAATCAGTTCTCACATGTCTAGGCTTCCTGCATCAAGATTTCTTTGATTCACCCCTTGCTCGTAAGCAATGAGTGAGCCAAGTAAGTTATCAATGGAATAGGTGTTCAAATCTTTAGATTCAGTGATTGCAGTGATTTTTGCATCATAAGACAAAGGCAAGCATCTCAAAATCTTGTTAACTTTTTCATAATTCGAAAGTTCCTTTCCTAGTGCATGCAATGAAGTAACTATCTGAGTAAACCTAGTGTACATGTCAGAAATCGATTCATGAGGTTTCATACGAAAAGGTTCGTAGTCATGCAAGAGAAAGTTCAAACGGGATTGCTTAACTTCATTAGTACCTTCATAGGTGATGCATAATTTATCCCAAATCTCTTTACCAGTTTTGCAAGTTGAAACACGCATGTAATCCTCATATTTTAAAGCACAGAAAAAACAATTCAAACATTTTGCATTTAATTGAGCTAAATCACGTTCATCGAAAGTCCATTCCGTAAAAGCAATCTCAGTTTTAACACCATTAATTTCACAAGAAGGTGGAGAATAACCTTCTTGAATAAGCATCCACATGCGATAATTAGTAGATTGTAAAAATGTTGACATGCGAGTTTTCCAAAAGTCAAAAGGTAGGTTATCGAACAGGGGAGGTCGGGTAATGGAATACCCTTCCGTAGTGTTACGATTCCCAATGTCAGCCATGGATCAAATTCAAAAAGTTTTCAAACTTTAATTTTTGAATCCCGCTCTGATACCACTTGAAAGTTCGTTAGGGATGTTAAGCCCTTATGAACTTAGTCCCAAGCTAACCAAGAGGGGGGGGGGGTGAATTGGTATTTTAAAAACTCTTTTCACAAAGAAAGAAAATTGCATAAACCAAATCACACCACATAAATAAAATGCGGAATTTAAAAAGTGCGGAAGCAAGAAAAAGAACACAGAGATTTATAGTGATTCGGTCGACTCGACCTACGTCCACTCCTTGGAGGCACCCTCCAAGTATTGCACAATAAAATGTGACTCTCCTTTAGCCTCCACGGCTAGGCCGAGAAGCCCTCACAAGAACCTCCTTTTTGCCACCCTAGCAAGGCAGAGAACCTACCTCCTTTTGCTTCCTCCTGAAGCTGGCAGAGAACCACAACCAAAAGCAAACTCCTTACCTCTACTGAATTTTCCACGGACGAGAAACTCCAGACGAAAGACAAGCAGAGCGATCTTTGAAGCAACCCTTGTGAATCCCCTCACAAGCTCCCCCTCACAAGATCCTCTCTCTCTCCCTCTCTCTCTCTTTCTCTCCTCAAGGTCTTCTCAGGTTAAGGCAGCAGCCAAAGGTCTTCAAAAATGTTGAACAAGAGCTCTTTAAATAGAAGAGCTTCAAAGGAGCTCATTAATTGCAAGTTGCCGATAATATCGTCCAGGCCGATATGGACATCGGCCTAGCCGATCAGTAAAAATCACAGAAGATTGGCCTGGGAATCGCCCTATTTTAGGTGCTGGACGATTGAAATTTGGCTTGATCGTCCTGGCCGATCTCACGATCGTCCAGGCCGATCAGTTCAAATCAGAGTAAAATCGTCCTGAGCATCGCCCTGTTTTTGAGCTGGCCGATATTTATCGTCCTGAAGTAACTTAAGGATTTTGAATAGATCGTCCTGGCCGATCCTGCGATCGTCCAGGACGATATGATTGTATCAATCATCCTTAATTACTCCCTTGATTTTCTGATCAATTAAGGCATAATTTGATAATTTTGTCCAGGCCGATCCGTGGATTGTCTTGGCCGATAATTTAAAAATACGGTATACCTTAATTGTCTATGGCGGCTACTTCTTTCTATTTTGAGCTTATCATCCTGGTTGATACACGTATCGTCCAGGCCGATAATTTAATGTTGGCTTCCTTAATTAAGAATCCTGATTAGTGTCTCTGGTTTTAACTCGATCGTCCAGGATGATTCAATGGATCGGCCTGGCCGATGTGAGCAAAAATAGAGATTCTAAATCTCTCAAGTGTGTGTGTGTGTAGGGTTACTTAGTATCAGTCTTTTGTACATTACAAACTGACTCAAGAAGAGAAAAAATAGATTACAGACTGACTCAACCCTATACCTACGCAATCCTGAACTGGCTTCATCTTGATCGTTCGATCTTCGATTCCTGAAAAGTTAGAAGCAACAAGTAGTCCAAGAGAAGTAGTGTTTGTCAATCATCAAAACATAAGTCAAGAAACTAGATCTGCAACAGTTTTATGTGGCCAAACCATCCAATGTGTCTCTCTGTAATCTTATCTTCAATTGGAGCTACTCCAACATTCTCACATATATGCTACTTGGTAATCCTAAGCGTACAAATACAATCAAGTAGCCAAATAACCATTAACTCGTATAGGCATGTTATGAAAGTCTAGGTGTTCATCTTACAAGAGTTATAATAATGACATATTGACACATTAGAAAATTCA
Source organism: Dendrobium nobile (assembly GCA_022539455.1). Taxonomy (NCBI): domain Eukaryota; kingdom Viridiplantae; phylum Streptophyta; class Magnoliopsida; order Asparagales; family Orchidaceae; genus Dendrobium; species Dendrobium nobile. The sequence continues at coordinate 28,175,895 of CM039734.1, forward strand.
CACGAGTGAAGGGTACATCTATGTAGTCAACACTATGTAGAAAATTGAGGTTAAACTATGTAGTCCAATGCTATCATCATGGTTGCTAATTTAAAGATCAAAGCCAAGGGAAGTCACAAGCAGTAAACTCTATACTCATAAGTGGGATGCACAAGTACATGCATGACGGACATGACATATAGGATGGTAAGCACGGGCATACCCAGTGCAGGTGTAAGCAAAGTAGAGCATATGAATGATCATAATTAACATAATGTAACACTAAGATGACTATCAACCTCAGTCCTTAGACTCCTTAAATAGTAGACAATAATTTTGCACTCAAAATAGAAATAAATTGAAGTTAAAAGTAAAAAAAATGGCAAACAACATGCCTATCATAGTTCAATGGAGTCATCATTCTGAAATATGAGTACATGTAGTCAATATGAGGAATAAGAATAAGTGGATGAAGAATTACTGGAAAGTGATGTTATCAATATGTGGAGCATGTTCATAAGTAATTTGGACCATCTATTTTTCAATATGTGTAACATAGAGCCTTATCTACCATCCCATAGGATGGATAACAATTACATGAATATGAGGAAGGTGAAGAATCGAGTTATCCTTTGAAAAAAGAAAAGAAGTAGCAGAAGAACCAATACTCATTTATACTACTACAGTAGTTTAGGCATAAAAGAAAATGTAGCACCACATGAAGGTCAAGAAAAATAAATTTTATCATTTAAGTGCCAAGATGATTGAGATGATTGTGGAGATGAATAGAATTTGTAACTAGTATAAAAGAATATAACTATAAGTTATATACTTATTCTACCTACTAGTTAACCATAGTAAGAATCAAATAGCATTCTAATCAATCCATAAAATAATATAACAACTCATTTTTCTAGAGTACAAGGTGTTTAAGAAGGAAGGACTAAGCAATGTTTAATGAAACTCTAACCTACTCATCAAAACTTTTTTAGCACATTTTGATCCAGTGATAGACACAAAACTTGGAAACTCTCCTTAATTAGAAGAAAAAAGCAAGAATAACTTTATAACAAGTTTAGAAGTAAGAAAATAAAGGTTGCCTCTATTTCGCTGAATTTAGCTAGTTGTTATTACCTGAAGCTTACTTATTTCCAAAGTTTAATTCTTTTAATGGCAATGAAAATCTAGAGCAACACCTAGCCTAATTCAAGATTACTTATGGTAACACTAGGGATGTAGTTGCACTATTCTTATGCCAATCCATTAATATCCTAACCTCAACTTCTTTTTAATAATATGCCAAAATTCCAATTGACTTGATGAAGACATTCACCAAGATTGAAACTACGTTTGTAAAGAGATTCACAAGAGCAATAAAAAAGCCACTAATCTTGCCTTTGAAATACAAAGAAGTGATGAATCAATGACTATATATTTCATGCACTCGGATACTATGAGAATGGCATATTATTAAAAATTTAAATTAGAGCATGTTATTCAATTATTAATTAGAATCATTAATGATAAGATGGAGATTTATTTATTTATGATTTTAATTACCATATTTTGAGATCTTCTACATAAAGTCACCAAATTTGATAAATGGAACCTTTTTAAGTATAAAGGCTATTGATATAAATTTAAGAGAAGAAAAGCTATAGAAATAAGGAATGACAAATTATATACCATCTATTTCAATATTAACAAAGGAAAGCAAGTTGCTTATAACATCGCTAAGGGGAATCAACTAAACCAAAATGTTAATGAAGGCAAGTGATGGGGCTATAGGGTAATTGCTTGGATGCTTGAATTATATGTGTTGGGTTCAAAATATACTTAGGTTTTCTTTGATGCAAATTACCTGTTAAATATGCAAGTGCTTGTGTTGATCAAGTAATAATGTGATAAGAGAGAGTTTCGATCCCATGAGGAAGTGTTATGCCAATATGCAAATAAACTAATATTGTTCACTATTCCTACAATGTTTTTCCTAACAGATGAAAATTAGGGTAGAGTTTTTGTCTTCACTTAAGTATGTTATAGAAAAGAAAAAATACTAGATTATTATATATTTTGGACTAATGGTTTTGAATTACTTAAGTTTTCCAAAGTAGGTTCTTCCATGTTTGATGTGGATCTGAGTAGATGCATCCCTAGATCTTTGTCAAGTTTGTAGAGATGTGAAGAGAGATTTAAGGAAATCCTACAGTTATTATATCTTTATTAAATATATAAAACTAAAATCCTATATATAGGCTTGCAAGATTTCAATTTGAATTCTACTAATTATTCCAATTTTCCTTCATTGAGGTAATATATCACACTAAAGTTTAACTACACACATCCATTATATACATTAAATTAAGAATGGGAGATATTGAAAATATTCTTTATTCATTTAAAGCATAAGAGTCTGCATTAGTAGTCACATTCATTTCACATCATATCCCAAAACTAGGAAATTAGCCATCCATGGAAATAAAAGAGAATAAACCAAAATTCTTTGCTTGCATATAAGAGAAAGTATAAGAGTAAAAGGGTAATCAGATGTTACCAAGAGAATACAAATATACCTTCCACACTCCTTTCTCCTCCAAATGTTCGATTGCTTACAATAAAGTGGGATAACGATCTCCAAATGTAGTATTTTTCTCTCCCTTGGCCTCCCTTAGGATTGACTCTAAGGAGGAGTTACCCTTAAAAATAGTAGAATAATAAAAATGTGATAGAACTCTCCCAAAAAATGATAGAATTCCTTTTTATATTAAGTATATAAATTAATTCAGGTGCCATGACTCTCAGTAGGTTAACACTATGATGTTATAGAATGAACTAGTAAATTGCCATTGCTAAGCTTGCTTAGTTATGGCTTCAGAGTAACTGAGTCTATTGGCTGAACCAATGGAACTTTTGGTTGAGTTCGCATGTCTCCCCATTTTACCAATTTTTGCACCATGGTGTTGAAAAAGTTTAGCACTACGATGATTGAATGTGCTCCCCAACATTGTGGAAAGATTTAGTCCAACCCTCTGATCTTAAATGACAAGATAAATAGCATTGTAATACTATTTATTTAGTGTTGCAACATCATAGTTACTACAACACTAATCTTGATTCCATTTGGGAACTGACTTCCATAAAAATTCTAGAGGCACCATCATTGTAATGTTGGATCATGGTATTAGGGCATTGTAATTAATAACAATGAAACAATTAAGTTTGATGCGCTACGTAACTAGCTCAACATTTGTAAAATTTTTTCATTTACAGAGACATTTCTACATAATAATAACTAAAAATATTTTTTTATTAATATTGAAGATGCTAAAAAACTACAAAATTAATACTTAAGAAATTTCCCCTAGCATAAACTCTTGCTTATCCTCAAGCAATGGCATAATAATCTAATGATTAGCTTACCAGCCCAAATAAAAAATCAATAATTTACGATTACCAAAATGAAAGAAAATACTTCACAATTCAGATGTATTTTAAAATAATCAAAGTTAGGTAATTTTATTTTCAATAATCATAAGTAATCATACAAATCAATAATCTTTGTTATTACTTGAAACTTATCCACTTTAAGTGTAAGTACAATATTGACTACTAATTTTAGATATGAATGATATATCATTTAGAAATTAGTTGTGCTTGTAGTTAAATTAGATGTTTATTAGTATACCATCATATGCCTTGATTTACTTACATTCTCCTTTTTTTAAATTAAAACCCACAAAGGGGCCTACACATTAATATATAAAAATAGTTACAGAGTCCTTACAAGAGACCATCGGCTCACTAATGCTCCTATGAGCTACAAAACAAAGCGAATGAAAACCTACGAGCCAATTATCTCCACTAATAAAAAAAATACAAGGCACCCAAGTAACATGCTAACGATGCTATAGACTTGCATCCAAAAAAGAAAGATAGAATGATTATAGTAAGGCCCAATCTTTCTGCAAAAAAGGATGAAGACTGCCCAAAGCAGCTCCACCTGTAAGGAAGAAATTATGCAAAAGGAAGAGCTACACCAAAAAAAAAAAAAAAGAAATGTTAAATAATAACAATAAAAGGAATAGCAGCTAGCAACAAAGTAACCAAAGAAAATTTTGATCCAAGTAAAGAAAGTCTTAGAGTTCAGACTTAAAGAGCTCATAATACAATTGATATAGCAAGCCTCATTAGGAAAATCCACAAGCCACTCAATCCTACCTTCAGGGTCACCCAAAACCATCATGGATAAACCCTTCCAGCATAACATAGGATCCCCAATAGAATAGCACAGTTTATCCAGATTCCTAAAGGAAAGAACCACATCAGACCTCCACAGACAGAGAAATAGAAGGCCAGCAACAACCAAGAGCTCAGTACCCATCTGTAGGCAATAACATAGTCAACTACATTACCACTATAATAAGAGACCCCAACCTGAAACATACGGTTTCCCCCAGCACCCCATAAACTAAAGGTAGGAAAGAAACAATGGGGTAGATCAAAGCACAGGTTATCCAAAATGCCAGAATAAATAACCACACCAGGATACATCAACCACATGTAGGCAAAAAACCAACCAATAGTTGCACCCGCAAAAGAGGAAATCCCAGCCAGAACACCATAATTGCCCCCAGCACCCCACAAAATAATAGTAGGAGAGAAACAATGGGACAAACCTTTAATATTAAAACTAGAGAAATCATTGCTCAAGTCCAAATTCATAAAGATAACAGCCAAACAAGAAGACAACGAGAAATGCCAGCATCATATAACCAAAAAATGCAAAAAGTGGTAGCAGGTGCAACTGAAACAACACACAAAATCCCAAAGCCTGTAGATAAACTCAGCCAACAGAAGATAAGAACCAATCCAGATGAACAACCCAACAGCTATAGGGAGAAAACACCTCCAGCAATAACCACAAAATAGAATCCCGAAACCACAAACAAGATGAAGCAGAACCTCCACACTAGAAATGGTCCAGCCAACATAAAAAAAGGACTAGGGAGAACTAGATAAAAATAGAACACCCCATAAGACCAACTGGAGTAACCAAGAATGCCAAAATAATAAAATAGCCAAGCTAACACACAGACAAAGATACAAATTCAACCAGATCAGCAACCAATAAAATAGACAATTAATAGCTAACATAAGGAATACCATACGCATCCAGGTAAGCAAATCACTAAGAGGACCAGGTATAGTCGAAGAAATAACATCAGTAAAATAGCCAAGACTACAACCCCACTTAGCAAGCCAAGAGGCTCGAGAATTACCATCCTTAATAACATGGTGAAATGAGGAGTTCAAAAATAGCAGCAGCTTTTTAATTTCCCTAACATGATATAAGATATTCGTGGTGCAGCACATCTTCTAAATTGCTTGAAAAGGTTGAAGATTAAAACCAGAATTAACTTCAATATACAAATTAGTTAAGTTAAGAGGGATGCACAACTGAATACCATAAAGAATGGCCATAGTAAGAGCAGTAAAAGCGTTACCATTATGAATCAGGCCCACAAAAGTAACAATAAGACAACCATTACCATCCCTAATAATACCACCACAACCAATAGCTAAATCAGAACTACCACCATCCACATTCAGTTTAATGAAATTAGGAGGGGGCTTGTTCCAATAGATAATATTAGGAGTAGAAGGAGCACCATCAAAGTTAAGCCCTCAAGTAGTACCAACAAAATAACAATTTTTAAAAATCTTAACAATAAACAAATTAACAACCACAAGAGCTAAAACCTTATCCTTCACCCTCTGAATAATATTATGATGGTTCATTCTCACACCATTGAAAAGGGAGTTATTCCTTTCCAACCAAAGAAACTAAAGAATGAGGGAAGAAATAACATTGTGAATGTGACCTTTAGTATTAATAAACCAAGACTTAAATAAGGATTTAAGGGAAAGGTGGACATTAAAGCAATTTAATTGAAACAAATCATAAAAATAAACACAAGTTCTAATAGCAACTGGGCCAGATAAGAAAACATGATGCATATGTGTAAGCAGCATTGACACTTGGAAGCCAAAACGAAACCTTTTTTGATGAGATTGTCATCCGTAGGGATAAATCTATGTAAAACATTTCAAATAAAAATAGAAACAGTAGAAGGAATGCACTTATGCCAAATATTAGTAAAAATATTATCAATATTGCCTTTATCTTTAAAAGAATTCCAAGCATTCTTTAAGTGAAAACCACCATCTTTAGATAAATCACATAAAATAATATCTTTGGAAACAATATTGATAGACATATTTAAAATATGGTGGATGATACAATAAGGAATCATATTAGAAAGCTTATCGTAGTCCCAACAATTATCATTAAAGAAATAATTAACTTTAACAGATGTAGTAGAGGTAGAATTCAAGATAGAGTTAATAGAATCTTTACCTAACCATCTATCTTGCTAGAAAAAGACATTACCTTCACCAATCCCTCATGAAATAAAGGGCTCCACCTCCCATTTAACCTTGTAGAGCCTTTTTCAAACTTTAGAAGCCCCAAGCTTAGAAGAAATATTAGTCTAATTTTTTCCAAAACAATGCTTAGAAATCATAAAATTAGCTCAAAGATTCTCTTTAGTACGTAAATTATGAAAAGGCCTTAGCAAGGTCATGTAAATTTTTGTACCCAAGACCACCTTCAGCCAAAACACCACAGCACTTCTCCTAAGCCGTCCAAGTAATTTTAGAAGTAGAAGAAGTGCCTTTCCAAAAGAATTTGTTAAAAAGCTTGTGGACCCCATTACAAACAGCATGAGTCAGAAAAATAGTTTGAAAACTATAAACCGATAAAGCACAAAGAACACATTTGATCAGAGTAACTCTACCACCAAAACTGAGAAAATTAGAGTCCCAAGATAAGAGCTTATTATGGACAGAAGCAATAAGATCATTAAACAAAAAGGTATTTCTTCTACCTTTAGAAAGAGGAACACCAAGATACTTGATGGGCAAGTTAGAGTGGGTAAAACCAGTAGCATCTTTAATAGCTAAAATACGGTCATTGGAAATCCTCTTAGAAGCAATAAAATAGCTTTTATTTTTGCTGAAAGATAGGCCACTAACCATCTTAAAATGATGAAAAAACTCCATAATTTTATGAACTCTATTAATAGTCGCATTAGTAAAAATAATAAAGTCATCTGAAGCATAAATGAGATATATGGAAACCTCCCAAAGTTATAAAAAGAGACCCGAATTTTTCTCAAACAAATTTGAAAGACCCCTAGAAAGAAATTCAATCGCAATAATAAAAAGTGTGGGAGAAATAGGATCACCTTGCCTTAAGCCATGAGAAGACATGAAAAAGCCATGATTAGAACCATTGATAATGATAGAAAAATAGACATCTTCAATACAATTCTTAATAAGTTTAATAAATATAGAATTAAAATAAAAAAGCTCAAGGATAAGGTAAATAAAATTCTAATCAATATTGGCATAAGCCTTAGCAATATCAAGTTTCAAAATCAAATTCCCCCCTCTAACCCAAACATCTAAATCTTGATAGAATTCCTTAGCCAAAAGAATATTATTCGTGTTAGCCCTACCTTTCACAAAACCCATCTGATAAGGGGATATAATTTTAGGTAAAATATAAGTAAGATGATTCATAATAATTTTAGAGATCAATTTGTTGAAAAAGGTAAAAAGGCTTATAGGACAAAAGTCATTCCAAGTTTGAATAGAATTGTTCTTAGGAATAAGCGCTAAATAGGTAGAAGTCAAAAACTTAGGGATAGGATTACCAGCAATAAAATCCAAAATAGCTACAAAAATATCATTATGAATAATGTGCCAAGATTTTTGGAAGAAAAGAGTCATAAAACCATCAGGACCTGGCACAAAATCACTATTAATTTCCAATAGAGTCTCTTTAACCCTCTCAAAAGAACGAGGCCTAGAAAGAGAGGCATTATCCTCAAGGGATAAAAGGTTGGGAATAAAAGAGTGATCCATAACCTGAATAGGATTGAAAGCTTTACTAAAATGGGTTTGAAAATGATGCACAACTAAATTAGCAATCTCCACAAGGTTGAACTAATAAGAACCATCCTCCCTTTTGATGCTATTGATATTATTTTTAATCCATTTTTCTCTTAGTTAAGGTATGGAAGTACTTAGTATTATTATCACCCTCAATCAAGTGCTTAGAAGCAGCTTTTTATTTCCAAAAGACCTCTTCCTTAGCTTGGAAATTAAAAAGATCCAGTTTAGACTTCTTTAAAAGAGTAAAATTAGCACAATGGGGTCAATTTTACACAAAATCTCAGCATAACTCACAAGTTATTTAGCTTGTAAAATATTAGAAAAAATATTTCTAAAAACATGTTTATTCCACCAATTCAAAACTTGTTTCAACCTTTTAAGCTTAACACAAAGTTTGTTCATACAAAAAATAGAGTTATCCGAGTGTAAAGGAGCTTGCCAATTATTTTGAATAACATCAAAAAAAGGAGTCATGAAGTAACCACATATTTTGGAATATGTATTGAGAGGGAGCATTAAAAAGTCTAAATTTAATGGTAATAAGCAGAGGAGAATGATCAGACAAAGTTCTACTAAGATGCTGCACATTAGTGGAGTTAATAGAATTAAGCCAAGAGTCATTAAAGAGCGCACGATCAAGACTTTGCCATAAGTGTCCCCTATTCCAGGTAAAGGTATTACCAACAAACCCAATATCAATCAAATTTCAAGCCAAAATAATATTATTAAAGTATTCCATAGAGAGATAAGAAGGAGAAGAACCTCCAATCCTTTCAGAGGGAGTGGTGATGACATTAAAGTCACCACCAACAAACCAAGGTAAATTATATATACTATGAAAATTAATAAGTTGATCCCATAGAAACTTTTTAATGTGGAGGGAAGAGACACCATACACAAAAGAGGCACAACAATAAAAATTTAGATCCTCAACTTTACAAAGCAAGACTTGATTAAAATCACCAATAACATCAATTTTAATCAGATTTTTCCAAAACACCCAAATTTTGTTAGCCATATTCGAAATAGCATAGTTAAAACCCAAAATATGAGAGGTGCTTAACAATCTAGAAGCAGAGATAAGTAGCTCAAGCAAGACAAGAATAGAAATATTGTGTACATGACATAAATTCTTAACACAAATTCTAGATGATGGGCAACCAATGCCCCTCACATTCCAAATAATAGTACTAAACATAAAGAAAAAATTAATGAGAAGTATTCGAGCGAGTGTTTTTAGGAGGTTACAAAGAGATATGCTTTAGCTTCCTCCCTCTTTTACTATGAACTTTAATAAAACTAGTGTCATTATCATCCCTGACATAACATTTAGCAGAAATATGCATATCCTCAATATCAGTAAAAGCATCACTATTATAATTTAAAGTTGAAGGAGTCTTAATATCATTATGCTGATCCCTTTGGGTATTAGGACAATCATCCTCCATAAACAGACCATCATGCTCCAAATTATCAGTAGCCCTCATCAGGTTCTTTAAAGCATTTAGAAGATAAAGAACAATGTTCCATAGAAACAAATTCACCATCCTCTAAGGCCATATGACTCCTGTCACCTTTAATGACAGCCAATTGAGCGTCAACATTAATTACCTAGACATATTCCTGAACATTTAAAGGGTTAGTAATCATAATATCATTGGAATTAGACACATTGTGATTAATAATGCAAGAAAGAGATGTTCCATCATTAATATCCTTTTGAGTTTCTAAATTAGGTGAAGCATGGGCCAAAATATTCTCAAAAATTAATAGTAGAATTATTTAAAGTGTTAAAAAAACTCCCTGATCATGAGTCAAAGTGACAATATTGGTAACATCATTGGTAGCAATTTGTAGAGGTTCTATTTCTGTACCCACCAATGGTCCCTCAACTAGTTGAGAGGGATTAAAGGTATTTTCCATTAAAGGGATTGGAATAAGTTTAGTAGCTTCCTGATCCACCACCCCATTGGTTTGTTTCAAAGAATTCTTAGATATATGAAGGTGAGGTTTTCCAAAAACAGTCATTCATAGCATGCCCATGCATTTTCCAGAAAGAAAAAAATATAGGTAAATTCTCAAACTCAATTTTTTGGAAATAACCTTTGACTTTAGTCCCAATCCATATTTCACATGGATGTTTCTTAGAGACATCCAATTCAACCAACGCCCTAGCAACAAACGGCCTCAACACCGAAACTGCAACATGGTCAGTTTATAATGGATGCCCGAAGATAGAAGCCATCCCAAACATAATTTAATAGTTAAAAAAAATGCAATCTCAACTTAGGAAATAAAATCCAAATCAGAGTTATAGGTGATTCCTCCCTAACATCAAAATCTGGAGTCCATTTTAGTAAACACATTTGACAAGCTTGAATATAATACGTCCTTCTAGCAAATTTGCAACTATAGTCAAGATCATTAGCCAATTGGATAGAAACATGTCTTTGATAGATTAAACCAATGTGAAATGAACCAGAAAAGCTTTAAGTTAATGAAAAACTTACGTATGACATCAAGATTTTGCCTTCTCAACACAAATTTATCAACCAAAGTTAAGGCATCAAGAGAGGCTAACTGTTTAACAACCAAATCCTCAAAGGGAAGTGTTGAAAAACCCTTGAATGACAAATGAACAAAATTAAGTTTCAGAGAAGAAGAAGAAAAACCTGCGAGAACATCTTTGAAAGATCATGTTTTCCCCTCAAAAAGAGAGGAAGAGGTCAGGATCGATGACAATGGAGGTATCATCGCCCCGCATAAAAAAACAAAGAAGACATAAAATCATCCCATGAAAAAGAAATATGAGGGAAAAGCAACTGAGAACAATCAAAACAAGTGAAAAATCCAAGCCAGGAGGGCTAGAATCCACCGCACGAAGAAGAACCCTAAAATCACCCAAAAATTGCCTCAGAGCAGAGCACAGAGAGACATTGTGACTTACATTCTCCTTTTTGACTTATATATTAGAATACTTTTAAGAATTAAGCTTTATCAAATACCATTTTTTGAAGTTCTTCTCTTTTTTATACTCTTTCTCCTTTCTTATGATTTTAATATCTTTCATATTTGAGTGCTTAATAATAATTTTGAATATCTGATTGCTTTCTTCCTTCAAGTAACACTAAATTGACATTCATAATGTTCACATTCTCTCTTCTTCTACAATTGTGTGCTCTGGAAATTGTGGCCTTCTCTGTTCATTTTGGCTCGATGCTGTTGATTTTGGTTACTTACCTACTTGGTTTGCTAATTTCTTATTTCAATTCCTTTGTAAGGCCATATAGCCTTAGGTTTATTTACTCTTGTAATATGGCTTCAGGGAAGTCCTCTTCTCCACCGAATCCTTAGGGTAACCCTATTGTGTCTCCGATTGCTTCCAAGGCTAGTTTTTCTTATGGGAATGGTAACATTGATAACCTTAAAACATGATTTTTTGTGATGTTGTTTCAGGGGCTTCTTTTGCTAAAGACCCAACTTTTTCATTCACAAAAGCTTTTGTTAAAGGTTATCTCGCTCTTTTATTTATAGATAATGATATTATAAAACTATCCTCTTTTTATCAGTTTACTTTAGTTGGGAAGTTCCCCATTCAGAGACCAAATCTTGACATGATTCGATATTTTTTGTGAACTTTGTTGGAAATCTAATTTCAGTGAATATAATTTTGATGATAACAAACACTTCTGTTTCTCTACGACTGCCTTGCCTACTAATATTATAGGTCCATAAGATCAAAGTTGCAATTTGAACCAGCTCAAGATTGGGTAGACTAGGTCTGAGTTAGTTTGTAATATTTTCTTTTTCTTGAGTCAATTATAAACAAAGTGGTTCCTTATGCTAAGTAACCTTGCACATAAATATTTGGAAGAAAATTTCTCACTATTTTTAGTGTTTACTAAATTTGGTCACATCATTCAGGATGATCCCTAATTCAGCCTAGACGATTAGTTAAAAATAGAAACCCTAATTAGGGCATCCTAGTTAAGGTAGCAATCATTAAGCACATCATCCTAGATGATATTCATATCAGTTGGGATGATAGGCTCAAATCAGAAAGAATCAACCACCAGATTTATTTAGGTAGCTTTTATTTTTTGACATCATCCATGATATTGTCTTGGATAATGCAGTATAATTATGCCTAAATTAATCTGGTAATTAACGAAAGCAATTAAGGTTTGATTTCTCGATCATATCATCCTGGACAATTGCAGGATCGTTGGGACGATCAATTTAAAAAACTTTAGTTGTTCCTAGATAGTCAAATATTGGCCAGCTTCTATTCAGGGCGATGCTCTGGACGATATACACTAAATTAAACTAATCATCCAGGATGATCGTGAGATCAGCCTGAATGATCAGGTTATTTTTCCATCATCCAGACATCCATTCAGGGTGATATTTTGGATGATATTCAATGACTTATACTAATTGTATAGGATGATATTCTATTATCCTGGTCGTTATAAACAAAAACCTTCTAATCGTCCTAAATAGTCCTGGCTAATTGAGCTTAATTTTTAATGATTTTACAGGACAATAATGTCGGTTTGTTGCAATTAAGAGCTACTCTGAAGCTCTTTTATTTAAGACCTCTTATTTTACCCATGAAATCATATTTTGCTGCTGTCTTCGCCTGAGAGAGCTTAGAGAAGAGGGAGAGAAAGGGAGAGAGAGAGAGGATCTTGTGAGGGGGCGTTTATGAGGGGGTTCACAAAGGTTTCTCCAAGCAAGGATCCAAGTCATCTTCTCTAATCATCATCCTAGTCCTTGGAGGTTCGAAAGAGATCTACTTCAATAATTGATCAAGGTTCTCTACCTACTTTAGGACGAAGCAGAAAGAGTCGGGTTCTCTACCTCACTTGTGTTGGTGAAAAGTAGTTTATAAAGGCTTCATCGCCATATTGTGGGAGCAAAAAGAGATTGATTGAGTTTAGTGCAATACTCGGAGTGTGCCTTTGGGGAGTGGATGTAGGTCAAGTTGATCGAACCACTATAAATTTTTATGTTCTTTATTACTATTTTTTTGTATTTAATTTCTGCTCTTTGATTTTCTTTGTGGTTAACTTTGGTTTGAATTTGTGTTTTGATTGATAAATTTTTTAAATACCAATTCATCCCCCCTCTTGGTTAGCCTTGGGTTAGTTCATAAGGGCTTAACATCCTTAATGAACCTTCAAGTGGTATCAGAGTGGGATTCATAAAATTGAGTTTTTTAAAACTTTTAAATTTTGATCCATGGCTAACTCCGGTAATCGAAATACTATGGAAGGATATTCTATTCCCCGACCACCTTTGTTTGGAAATATTCCTTTTGATTTTTAGAAAACTTGCATGTCTACATTTTTAAAATCGATTGACTACGTATGTGGATGCTTATTAAAGAAGGTTATTCACCTCTGTTTGGTAAAGTTAATGGCATTACTACTCCACTTCCTTTCTCTAAATGGACTCTTGATGATAGAGATTTAACAAAAATTAATGCGAAATGTTTGAACTATTTTTTCTGTGCTTTAAAATTGAAAGATTATATGTGTGTTTTAACTTGTGCTACTGGTAAAGAAATTTGAGATAAATTGTGTATCACTTATGATGGAACTAAAGAAGTTAAATAATATAGGATGAATATTCTATTACATGACTATAAACTTTTTCGATGAAGCCTAATGAATCAATTTCTCACATGTATACTAGATTTACTCAAATAGTCACCTCATTGCATGCTTTAGGAAGAGAACTCATGAATTATGAAAAGGTTAATTAAATTTTAAGATGTTTGCCTTCTTCCTTTGATGGTAAGATTAGTACAATTTTTGAATCTAAAGATTTGAGTTATAATTTGATTGATAATTTACTTAGATCACTCATTGCTTATGAGCAAGGGCTGAATCAAAGAAACCTTGATGCAGGTGAGAAAAAGAAGGAGAAAATTATGGCACTGAAGGTCAACGATACAAACACTGACTCTTTCGGGTCTGAAAGCGATGATATTGCCTTAATCATGAGGCAATTCAAAAGCTTTCTAAGGAAGAAGCATAAGAACCATTAGAAGTGGAATAAAGGTAATCGTAGCAAAAATTTTAAGAATTCTAATGATATGATCTATTTTAAACGCAGGAAGCCAAGACACATTAAAGAAGATTGTCCTACACTTAAAGCTCACTCAAGCAAGGACAAGGGTGAGAGGAAACCCAAGTTCATAAAGAACAAGGACAAGAAGCAGTTCCAAAAGGCATTCGGGGTGGATTTTACATCTGACTCATCTGAGACTGAAGCTAAAGAGGAGACTACAAACTTGTGCTTGATGGCAGACGATCATCTTGGTCAGTCTGACCAAGAAGAGGCTTGCTCTCATAAAAATCCTCGTGAGAACATGTGATACCTAGACGGTGGTTGCTTACGACACATGACTGGAGATGATAAACAATTAGTTTTGTTGGAGGCCAGGGCTAGAGAAACGGTTACTCTTGGATATAGCACAACTAGAGAAGTGGTGGGCATAGGTATAATCAGAAACTCTAAGAACCTTTAGATTAAAAATATTTTGCTTATAGATGGACTAAAACATAACTTTCTCAGCATCAGTCAACTTTGCGATAAGTGATTCATCATAAAATTCTTGATAAATACTTGCAATATAAGCTTAAATAACAACACTATTTTACAGAGAAAGTATATCAACAATGTTTACATGCTTGACTTAAATAATATTGAATGTGCTGCTTTATTTTGCTTAAAAACTACTGCTGATGATTCATGGTTGTGGCATAGGAGATTATGTCATGCCAATATGAAAACTCTTAGGAAAGTGACTTAGAAAGACCTAGTTAGAGGTGTCCCCAAGCTTAAATTCTCCAAAGACCACCTTTATGATGCTTGCCAACTAGGAAAGCAAGTCCAATCCTCTTTTCACTCCATTAAGGACATTAGCACCTCTAGACCTTTAGAAGTCCTTCACATGGATTTATTTCGACCCATTAGCACTGCCAACTTAGGGGGGAAAGCCTATGGTTTTATGATTATCGATGACACCTCAAGGTTTACTTAGATTAGATTTTTATCACATAAGAATGAGTTCTTTGATGAGTTTATATCCTTCTTCACTTGGATTCAGAAAAATCTAGGTTGTGAGATTTTGATCATTCATAGTGACCATGGGGGAGAGTTTTAAAATGAGAAATTTGGAGACTTTTGTGAGGATAAGGGGATTAGTCACAATTTCTCAACTCCTAGGACCCCTCAGCAGAACGGGATAAGTGAAAGGAAGAATCAGACCTTAGTTGAAGCAGCTAGAGCCATGCTTGCTGAGTATTCACTTCTAAAGTACTTTTGGGCTGAAGCGGTAAACACTGGTTGTTATGTGTTGAATAGGGTGAATGTTAGAGCCAAACTTGATAAGACATCAGAAGAGATCCTTAAGGGTAGGACACCCAACCTTTTCCACCTCTATGTCTTTGGCTGTAAGATTTTTATTCTTAACAATGGGAAGTCACACTTAGGAAAATTTGACCCAAAATGTGATGAAGTGTTCTTAGGATATTCAAGTATGGGGAAATCCTTTAGGGTATTTAATAAGAGGACATTAGTGGTGGAGGAGACTACTCATGTAGTGTTTGATGAATCTAATCCTAAGAAGTCTAAAGTTAAGGATGAAGATGACGTTGGAAAGATTACCACAGGAGTTATAAATTTGGAGAAGAGGGTAGAGCCCCAAAACACTGAAAGAGTAGGTGAGATTACCCAAGGAGTACAAAATACAAATCTGCAGGAAAGGGTTGAACCAACACACACATTGCCAAGAGATTGGAGATTTTATTGAAGTCATCATAAAGAATTGATCATAGGAGACCCTTATGAAGATATTAGGACTATGTATGGACTTAGGAAGGAAGTGAGCCACTCTGCCTTTATCTTAATGATTGAACCCACCAATATCAATCAAGCCCCTTTCTGATGAGTTTTGGATCTTAGCAACAAGAAGAATTAAACCAATTTGTTAGGAATGATGTTTAGGAGCTTGTTGAAAGTCCAAAGGGATAAAGTGTAATTAGAACCAAATGGGTCTTTAAGAATAAAATGAATGATTCTAGTGTGGTGGTTAGGAATAAGGCAAGATTGGTGGCTAAGGAGTACAACTAAATAGAAGGGATTGGTTTTGAGGATACCTTTATCCTGTAGCTAGATTGGAAGCTATTAGAGTGCTACTATTCTTTACCTGTTATAAGGGATTTAAGCTTTTTCAAATAGACGTTATGAGTCCCTTTTTAAATGGGGTAATAATAGATGATGTGTTTGTAGAGCAAACCCTAGGTTTTGAGAGTTCCCAATTTCCAAATTATATTTTCAAATAAAAAATGCCTTATAAGAATTAAAGCAGGAACCTAGAGCTTGGTATGAGAGGCTTAGCACATTCTTATTAGAGAGGGAGTTTATTAAGAGGAGCATAGATACCACCCTTTTTCTAAGGAAAGTAGAAAATAAATTACTCATTGTTCAGATCTATGTCGATGATATACTTTTGTGATCATCTGATAAAAGGCTATGTGATTATTTTTCTAAAATAATCAGTAGGGAATTTGAGATGAGTATGATGGGAGAGTTGTTCTACTTTTTGGGGTTTAGCATAAGAACTGGATGATAGAACCTTTCTAAATAAATCAAAGTACATAAAGTATATCTTGAAGAAATATGAAATGGATAAAGCTAAGCCAATTAATACTCCCATGACCTCCAGTGTTCAGTTGGATAAGAACCCAAATGGAATATCAGTTGAACAAAAGAAGTACAGAGAGATGATTGAATCTTTACATTACCTAACTGCTATCCAACCTGATATAATATTTAGTGTTTGTCTCTATGCTAGATTTCAAGCTAATCCTTAAGAATCTCACCTGACAGTAGTTAAAAGAATTCTTAGATATCTCTTAGGGACCAAAAACTTAGGAATTTGGTATCCTAGGTACAACACTTCTTTTGAGATTATTGGATATTATGATTCTAATTTTGTAGGATATAAGGTGGATAGAAAGAGCACTTCTCAGACATGCAAATTCGTAGGACATTCTTTAGTCTCCTGGTCTAGTAGAAAGCAAAACTCTTTTAAACTTTTAACTGTTGAAGCTGAGTACATTGCTTTAAGGAGTTTTGAGGCTCAAGTCTTTTGGTTGAAGCAGCATGTTTTTGATATAGAATTATCTGTAGGCACAATTTCGATCATTTATGAAAACACTAGTGTCATCTGCATTTTTAAGAATCTTATCCAATATTCAAGGACCAAACATATATATATATAAGACATCACTTTATTAGAGATCATGTGACTAAAGAAGACATTGAGTTAAACCATGTGGCAATTGTGACCAAAGGAAACACCATTGATTGTTTTCTTTTTCTCCAACTTCTTTTAAGTGGTATAATTTTCTTTTCTAAAACAAATTCTATCTCAAATTAACAACTGGACTTTGTAATTGAGATCTTTTGAATCTTGCTATTGTAATCTATCTTATATATGTAATATTCAAAGTCTTTATATTACCTTTAGATTTTTTGAAATCTTATTGTTGTATTTATCATATGATTTTTTATTCTATTTTATGATTCATTATTTCTTATATTAGAGACTGAGTTTTTCTTCTCTAATATCTAGAAGATATAATCAAAACTGAGAATATTTAAGAATTTTGAAAAAGGGATCTAGCTTGAAAAAATAAATAAATAAAAAAGTGGTCAATAAAACTAAATCAAAAGATGCGCAATGACATAAAATTGAAAAAAAAAATATACACAAAGTATATCAAAAATCAATAGATGCATAAAGAGCACCAATCAATTGATAAGAGGTATAAAATGAGCTCGCTAAAAGCAAGATTCCTTCTCTTTCAAAATTTTTAAATCTTAGAAGAATTCAAGTGTCACTTGATATTTTTCAAAGGCTTGATTTTGGAATTTATGACCGTGACTAGTTACTTTGATATATTATTCTATAAAATATTTTTTTGAACCAAGTTTTGAATGGATCTCTTTTTCTTATCCAATTGATTTTTTTGATTAAACCTTTATTTTCAAAAGATGGTTTGCCTTGGGAGAAGTCTGAGCTAGGGCTAACAGAAACGGTTGTTTTACCATTTTCTAGATTTTGACAATATTAACTCATTGATTCTTACAAATTTTTAATTCAACCAAATGGAGAATTTATCATATTGTAGCTTTGATTAAAAAAAAGGCTTGGGTGAGAAAAACTATTTGGTAGTCTCTATTTTGTTTCTTTTCTAATTTCCCTCCTCCTTTTTTGTGATGTCAAAAGAGGGAGTAATTGTACTATTTATTCTGTTGTGTTTTATGCTGGATAGTTGAATGTTTATTTCTTCACTCTATTTCCATTAAACTGCTTTGAACTGCTTTAATTATTTTTGTGGTTGCAATCATAAAAAAGGGGGAGATTATTGTGAATTTGATTTCAGGGAATAGAATTTTGATAATAGCAAACACTTTTGTTTCTCCACAAGATCAAAACTATAATTTGAACCAGCTCAATATTGGGTAGACTAGGTCTGAGTCAATTTGTAATCTTTTTCTTTTCTTAAGTCAATTGAAAGCAAAGTGGATCATGATGCTAAGTAAACTGCACACACACACTTGGGAGAAATTTTTTAACTATTTTTAGTCACATCATTCGAGACGATCCATAAATTAGCCTAGAAGATCAGTTAAAAATAGAAACCCTAATTAGGGCATCCTAGTTAAGGTAGCTGTTATTAAGCGCATCATCCTGGATAATATTCATATTGGTTAGGATGACAAGCTCAAATAAAAAAGAATCAGTCGCCAGATCTATTTAGGTAGCTTTTATTTTTGGATATTGTCTAGGACATTATTCTGGATGATGCAGTACAATTATGCCTAAATTAATCTAGTAATTAAGGAAAGCAATTAAGATTTAGTTGCTCGATTATATCATCCTGGACGATCGCAAGATTGACCGGGACAATTAGTTCAAAAAACTTTATTTATTCCTAGACGATCAAACATCAGCCAGCTTCTATTTAGGGCAATGCTCTAGACGATATGCATTGAATTAAACTAATTGTCTGGGACGATCGCGAGATCGACCTAGATTATTAGGCTATTTTTCCATCATCCAGACATTTATTTAGGGAGATGTTCTGGATGATATTCAATGACTTGTACTAATCGTGTAGAATGATATCCTATCATCCTGGATGATATGAACAAAAACCTTCTGATCGCCCCAAATCGTCATGGCTGATTAAGCTTAATTGGTACTGATCGTACAAGACGATATTTATATTGTCCTGGACTATAATGTCAGTTTATTGCAATTAAGAGTTATTCAAAATCTCTTCTATTTAGGACCTCTTATTCTACCCAAGAGATCATCTTTTACTGATATCTTGACCTGAGAGAGCCTAGAGGAGAGGGAGAGAAAGGGAGAGAGAGAGAGAGAGGATCTTGTGAGGGGGAGTTTGTGAGGGGTTTCACAAAGGTTTCTCCAAAAAAGGATCCAAATCGTCTTCTCTAATTATCGTCCCTAGTCCTTGGAGGTTTGAGAGAGATCTGCATCATCAATCAATCAAGGTTCTCTATTTGCTTTAGGAGGAAGCAAAAGGAGTCATATTCTCTACCTCACCAGTGTTGGTGGAAAGGAGGTTTGTAAAAGCTTCTCCGCCTTGCTGTGGGAGCAAAAGGAGAGTTACTGGGTTTAGTGCAATACTTGAAGGGCGCCTCCAGGGAGTAGAAGTAGGTCGAGTTGACTGAACCACTATAAATTTTTATGTTCTTTTTTACTGCTTTTTTCGCATTTAATTTCCGCACTTTGATTTTGTTTGTGGTGAACTTTGGTTTAAATTATTGTTTTGATTGAAAAATTTTTAAATACCAATTCACCACCTCTTGGTTAGCATTGGGCTAGTTAACATCCCTAACAAACTTTCAAATTTAAAAAACTTTTTGGTATTTTTTCTATTAGATTACTAGATCCTATACATATTGATATATAGTTATCTAATGATCTTGATTATATTCGTGTGTTTTCTAGGAAGTCATACTATATAAAATAATTATTAATTGCTTTTTTGATTGAAATGGACTACGTATTTCGGCATCCAAGAAGAATCACCATTTTTTCAGATTTAGATTTCATTCCCTAATATTTGATTACATTTTTCTAATTCTCTTATTTGTATGCTTTGGGTTCTATTTTCGGTAGACCTTTACAATTAGACTAAGCCACTGTATCTTAATCGAGGTTGTTTATAGCTGGGATATCGGCTGAATTTGATATTACCAAGAAATATCCCATTTTATTAAAAAAAAAAAAAGAATTATCCCAAAATGATTTGGCTAGGTTCCAAAAAGTTGGGGTACTTTAAAAAAGTTGATTTTGAAAATGACCCAGATTTTTTAATCTCATTGTAAGGTTCACAAAAATTCAATTAATGAATGCTTCATGGTTCATCTGCAGCTAAATAAAAAATAAAAAAGAATAGTTCCAAAATTTTAGTTGAAGAAAATATTATGGTTGGGAATGAAAAGGAAATACAAAGTGAGAATCAAGGTGTTTCCCTTGAGAAGAATATTGGTGAGTATAAGGTTTGTGACGACAAGAATAAAAAGTTCTCCTAGAGAAATCTATTAGGGATTTATAGAATAAAATTGATCGACACGATGAACTCAACCAACGTAACTTGATAATATCATTAGAGATATTGAGGGTCCTACTTTAATTAACTATGTTGGGCCGCTTATGGAAGAATCTACTCAACAGGAAAATGTTCATAAATTAGTGGAAACTAATGGCAAGGAAATAGTTATTGTTGATGAGGAAGGATTAGCTCATGATAATTGTTCCTTAAACCAAATGAATGGGGATAATGCTATTCTCAATATTGATCAATCACCTACAAACCAATTGACACCATTAGATTTAAGGGATGATGCATTGGAAGAAGGGGAGTATGTTTTTCATGACATTAAATCTTCTAAGGATATAATACAAGGCAACACTATTACTTCTATGTCACCTCCTTATGGAAAAGCTGAGAGAAATAATGAGTGTTATGATCCTTTTTGGAGGTAGAAATTTGTTTCTAATTTTCTTGTGGAGGGTGATCATAATGCCTCCTTCTTTCATAATATTGGTAATCACAATAAAGTGACTAGACAGACTTAAAAAATTACATCTCTTGATGGGAATACCATAGACAACCCTGATTTGATTTTTTGTTATGGTATTAATTACTTTAAAAATGCTTTCAATAAATATTTTTGTCTAGATTTAAACTTTGATTTTTCTTTTATTCCTACTCTTATTGATGATGAGGAGAATTTTACTTTGGTTAAGGTTCCTTCTAAGAAGGAAATTTGGCATATCATGAAAGATATGAAAACCATAATTAAAACATTAAATGAAAATAGAAAGCATGCATCATATTTAACTAAGAGATGTTGGGCAAAATTTTTTTAAACTTACAATACCCTAGTCATTACAATTTTAAAGAAGACCTATTCGGAGCAAATAAGAATAATTGCTTTACATATGTTATAGTAAAGAGTAAATACATTATGCTAAACTAAAATTTCAATTTCTTTGATCTCTTTAATAAATCATTTGAACTTATGGACATTAAGGTGGCTACACTTGATGTTACACATCTTGGGTGAGATAAAGAAATGGTAGCAAAAAAGTTAGTGGATCATTATTTTACTGCTCAACTTTAAAAAGCTATACTCATAAGCCAAATTTCATCTAATTTATTTTAAAACCTCATTCAAATCTCTCATAAGCTGGTCATGGTTACAAATATTTGTTGTGGTTTCATCTAGCTTCACCAACATATATCATATTTAAAGTATAAAGAAGATTTTATGATTTCAAGTACTTCGGTCCAAGAGATTCCAATCCAACATAACCTTCTAAAGTTATGGCATTGACTTACAAGAATATAGAATAACCTAAAAAGGAGGAAGACTAGAAGCAAAGAAGATTAAAAGGGCATTGTTGTACTCTTGTTAAAGTAGATAGTATTATATTTAAGCTAAAGAGAGTTTTTCCTCACTATGGAAGTGGTACTAAAGATGAAGTTGTGAATTTAATAATAAATGTAACCCATTGGCCAATGGAAAACTTAAGTAGATTATTCAAATTATAATGTTGACTCTGAGTCTGCTTATGAATTTTATTAATTTTAGAAAATATTTTGTGATTAATCCTTTCCCTTGGTTTTTTAAAAGATTTACCCCAAATAAGTTCCATAAATTGAATACATTCTATGTACCTCATTTAAAGGGAAATGATGGGATAGCAAGTTTATTATATAAATAAAGGGAGTATTAGTATAAGAATTTTGATTGAATTATCCCACGTCTAGAGTATAGTGAGGTCTTTCCTAAGAGAATGCCAAATCAATATTATCCAAAAATTTAAAAAATGATGGAAAAAAAAATTAAAGAATGATGGAAAAATTAGGAGGTCATGCTAGAATCATGAATTGGTGAAGTAAACATTTAAAAATAACATGGAATAAAAAAAATTATAGGCATTATGATGAAATGATAGTCATACCTCTAATGGCCTTATATTTACTCTACATAAATATCCTCAGAGGAGGGTTCTTTATGGGATATAAAAAAAGTGATTAAAGTCAAATAAATGATCTTTACGTTGTTAGCCTTTTATATGATTAAGATAAAGAAGTCAAATTTGCAACTAAAGAGCTTAAGGATGGTGAAATGGAAAATATGATGGGATGAGTTGAAAGAATTTATTTTTAGAATTAAAAAAGATCCTTGCCCAACTTTCATTACTTCTATCAAACCAATAAATAAAATTAAAGAAATGAAATACTACTATATGAATTTATGGATTACTTAGGAATTTACTGAGAGGCTTGGTTTATCCCATGATTTTGTCATTCATAAACTAGCCATTATTTAAATCCAACTCCTATTAAACAAGCCTTAAGGTGAATAAGACTAAATATTGAAGATCACATGACTATGAAAAATCAAAAGATCAATGAAGCTACCTACATTCATGAATAAAACTATTCCAATTGTATAACCACTATTATGCCCATGAAGAATCATAATAGTTTGATTTTCATTTGCATTGACTTTTGAGATCTCAATATAGCATGTCAAAAAGATGACTTTTTACTGCATATATTAGAACTACTAGTTGACAATACTTCAAACAATAACATGTTCTCATTTATCAATGGATCATTAGAATATATAAAAATTAAAATGGCTCCAAAGGATGAAAATCACACAACTTCTGGATGCCTATTTTTCATATTTTATCATACATTTAATCCCTTTGACTTGAAAAATGTTGGAGCTACAAATTAAATAGCTATGAAACATATCTTTGATTACTTGATTCATAAAAAAGTTTAATGTTTTATTGATGATTTCATTGTAAAGTGAAAGACCATATAGATCGTCTTGAAGATTTAAGAATTATATTTGAGAGAATTATAATATTTGATCTCAAAATGAACACTCTCAAAAATGCTTTTAAGGTCCAGTTAAGAAAATTTATTAGGTACATTATACAAAATAAATGAATTGAGATCAAGATTAATAAAAGTAAGGCATTCATTGTGATGCTAATTTAAAAATTACTTCACTAGATTTATTCCTTATTAGGATATATAAGATTTATTTAACATTTAATATCAAATATATTTAGTAGATTCACACATTTATGTAGTTTGTAAAGAAGAATGTTTGCTTCAAATAGAGCCAAGAATGTTATGATACTTTCAATAGTAATAAGATCTAGTAAGCCTGCATAATCATGCAATGTTGATTATATGAATAACCCTTATGTTGTATGTTGACCTCATTTTTGTATGAGGTCACTAAGATCCTTCCAGAATCCAGATCCAATTCTAGACCTTAGGATCCACTCTAGACTTTAGGATCCTTCCTAGAGCCAGACCTTAGGGTCTATTCCAGACCTTAGGATCCTTCTAGAGCCAAGACCTTAGGGCCTACTCTAGAGCTTAAGATTCTCCCATATCCAAATCCTAGAACTCCTCTAGATCCTAGGATCAATCCATACTAAAATCAATTCATCCCTTTGACCCACCTTGATCTCAAATCAATCCATCCCTTTAATCCACCTTAACTTCAAATCAATCCATACCCTTGATTAACTCAAACCTCAAATCAATCTAAACTCCATTCAATTTAAATTCAAATCAATTCAAGCTTCAGACCCTTTCAAACCATGATCCAGTTCAATTGAGAATCCAAACCTCAACCCTGACTTTGATCCTACCCTTGCTAGCTTTGACCCTATCCATTCATTAACAATCACCACATGATTGTTAATGATTTGGATACTTCAATATTAATCTTTCAAACTTAAAATCCATTCCAAATCCAGAAATCCAAACCCAAATCCTAAGTCTTAAGGCCCTGTCCTAAAGACCTTTTTCATTGAATTTTCAAATTCTTTGAAACCCAGTAAAATGACCTCTGATTCAGAGTCTACCACTTGCAAAGTGATAAGACATGTCTCTAGAGGGTACCCTTCAAATTTGAGCCCATTCTGAGGTCTCTAACCCCAGAATCTAAATCCAAATCCAAAGGCTGTAAAAGCTTCAGATATTTACAACCTATGCCACTAGACCTTTGTCCTTGAAGATTCTGACCCTAGAACCTTCACCAAAGCCTCTAATCAATTCTAGACCATTAATCTTGACATGTTGATTAATAAACTGAAACTTTCTGGACTCATTTCAGCCCCTAGTGATCATGAGCCCAAAATGACCAAAATACCCCTATGGGCCTCAAATATTGATTTCCAACCAAATGAGCTCCAAATTGAATCCAACCACCTTCAGCAAGTTTCAATTATTATTTCAAATTTATTGAACCCATTCCCAACTCCTAGGTCAACCTAGTTGACCAAGTTAACAGGGTTGACCTAAGAGGACCCATAAGGGTTCAAATAGGGATTTTGACCAAATTGACCCCTCCAAACTCTGGGACCACATCCAGTGGACTCAGGATGACATTCTGAATTTGTTGAATCCATTTCCAGCCCCTGAACCCAACTGGTTGACCAAGTCAACTAGTTTTAGCCTAAAAGCCCATTAAGGGCCCATTAAGCTTTCTTAATTCAATTGACAAACATGACTCTTGGAATCACCCTCCAATCCACCTAATCAGCCCATTTGGATTACCTAGGTGCAATTCCATAAACCCTTGATGGGGTTGACTGGTCAACCAGTCAACTCAAGGCTTAAAGAACCATTTGTGTGGTCAAACCCTTCAACCCACTGAACCCAGCTCAAGCCACACCCATCCAGCCATTTGGAAAGGCTCCATGACCTGCTTGGATGCCACCTCAGCCCCCCCTTGACCAGTTGACTGGTCAATTTAGTCAAACCAAAGGTTTAAACCTTTCCAAAAGGTCTTAATCAGCCTTTTACCCATTTTTCCCTGATTTAACTGCCCAAGGCCGACCCATTAGTGCCCTAAAGCTCTCTAATAGGCCCCTTAACCGAGCTCTACCCCTGGTTTAGCCATAAATGGCAATGTCTCTCCTCCACTCATCCCAAGTCCACCCAATGGGAATGAGGCATGTCCAGCCTTTGGGGCAGCCTTCCAGCTTTCCCAGGGACAGGTGGCATCATCTGGAGAGTCCAGGAGTCGATCCCAGCCATCCAAATTCAGCCCAGGCCATTTGAATAGGGAAAAAAGGTGACTTTTGAATTCAATTTGATCAAGGCACTCTCTCTCACTTACCCTAGCCTCCCAGAGCGAGTTCTTCGTTCGTTTGAGATCCCCAGGGCTTCCTCTACATCGCTACTACAAAATCCAAGTGGTTGCACGTCACCGGCGGCGAGTTCTCCGGCGAGCCCACCACCTAGTCCGTCCCAAGCTCGTAGCATTCGATCCAGGCGTGTTCGAGCTCGTTTTCGTGCTAGGGATCTTCACTTGGACAGTCTACAAGCTCATCAATCCTGAAATTTCGAAGATCTAACGGTATAATCTCTTAAAACCTTAGATCTAGTTCACTTTAGATGGATTTAATTAGCTTTATGTATAGAGCATCTTAGAAAGAACAAGTCTCTCCCCATTTTTTCTGTTCATGTTTTCTTCTTAAGTTTAAAATTTCAAGTGATTTGGCCTACCCGATCAAACGAACGAGCCAAAAAGGTCTTATTTAGGGCGTTTTCGCTGCTTAGCCCAGGTGTACGCTTTCTGGACCGTCAATCGCTCGATCGACGGTCCAGATCGGGACGTTCCGCGCGTTGATCCGACCGTGTATTCTGGTCAGCGCTCGGTCCGTTCATCCAGCTACATCTGAGCCGTCCGTTCGAACCCGCGGAACCGAGGCCAGCCGTCCGATCTCCCTCCGCGAGATCAGATCACGGGGCTTGATCCAGACCGTCAGATCGACCGCGCCGACGATCCAACGGTCATTACCCCGGGCTGACGTGTTTAAGTGGAAAGCGCGTGGACCCCGCCGCCGTTTTTACGCTGGACGAACCCGAGCGAGCCACGTGTCCCGCCGGCGCCGCCGTTTGACTAATAAATGGATTTAAATTCATTTTAATTAACATAACCTCAAAAAATCATAATAAATAAAATACAAAACAAAAAAATGAGTATAATATATCAAACTGTTCATAATTTTATCTAGTTTATTTTAAAAATAAAATGAGACTATTTTGATTATTATTTTATTAATAATTTAAGAAATACAGAAAATGACATTTTATTTTTAATTAAATATATATAAGGTATATTACTTTGAAATTTGGTATGAATATCATAGGATATATGACTGATTTCCAGAAAACTTTTCAGAGTTATTTAAGTAAATTTTAATATTAATTTGAGTTATATGATTATTTTGATAGTTTATTAATATTTAATTAAATATTATGATAATTATCTTATATTTTAAAAGTTATTTTCAAATGACTCCAAGGTCAGTGGGTCTCTCAATCCTTAAGATCTTATTTTGATAATATCTTCAATTATTTTATCTTAATATATATATATATTTACATATATATGTGTATATATATATTTATATATATATATTTAAAAATCTACTTTAAAATTATATTATATATATATATATTTAAATCCCTAAGAGTTTGAGAGAAGAGTTTGAAATTTTAAGCATAAGTTGGATATGTGAATGGAATACATGGGGGAAGGTGATTAATGGGTAATTATATCCTAATTATTCATTAATCACAATTTAGCTATATTAATAAAAAAGGGTCTAGTCTTTGCATGTTTAGGATGCACACACCACCTAGCCTAGGCTCTCCTAGTCTTAAGGACTTGATTGTGCCATTTCATATGCTTATTTATGCTTTGTTTAAGGGTTAGACAATGCATTGATTTGAGCCCATTAAACTTAGTGTCATTAAGGACAATAATTAAGGATTTGTATAGAAAACTTAGAATGCTTCCAATAATTAGGATTCACTCCCTCTTGAGTTGAAACTTCAAACATTTAAACTTAGTGACATTCTCACCCTTAGGAAAAATTTTCACTGAATTTAGAAGTCATTAAGACCCTTAATCAAATTTCCTAAGTTTATATCCTTAATTAAGCCTTTAAAACTTCTAAAAAATGTAATAAATTCATTTTAAATCCAAAAATTATGTATAATACCTCTATCTGACCAGAATTAGATTCCCTATTAATTAAAATTATAACCCAGCTGATTTGACAGCAGGTTAATGCCCAGTTTAATTTTAAGTGGAATCCAACTTTTAATTGAATTTAATAATTATTAATACTTAAAAATCCCAAAAATTTCCCAAACACTTGGGAATCACTCCTTAGGTCATTTCTGACCTTTGGAGATATTTTCAAGAAGTTAGGAAACCATTTGGAGCAAAATCATCAAGAGAGCCCTTAATTGAAACAATTAAATAATTCCAATAAATCCCTAAACTTCCAAAATTCATTATTAATTATAGAAAATTCCAAATCAATCAAACTCAGTGGCTAATGACTCTAATTAAAATCTAGTATTTTCTAAAAATGTCAAACCTCTAGAATCTGGTCAAAGTAAAAAAGTCAACATTTTGGTCAACCTTGAGGTCAAAACGGGTCAAAACTTCTAAAAATCATAACTTTTCGTAGAAAACTCCAATTTGAGCCTACTACCTGTCTAACAACTCACAATTAGGCCTAGTTTTTGTTAAAAATCTGAAACCCTTAATATTAGCTCTAATTTGAGAAGTCAAATTTTGACCCCTTAGTTAACATATCCGGATAGCTTTAACAATTTATTAATTCCCTTAGATCCCAAAATTCTCCCAATAGGTTAATAAAATTCTCAACCAACCCATTAAAAATCAGCAAGAAACCCTTTCTAATATTAATTCATGTCTCTTAATTACAACAAACTTAAAGTAACTTAATCAACCTCGATTACTACTGGGTAACCCAGGCCTACGAGGCTATTAGCTTAGCCCCAAGGAAGGTGAAATAAACTTCACGGCCTCGGTGTGAAACAAAGGTAGTAATCAATTAACTTTTAAAATATATTTAATTAAAATTCTTAATCTATTAATACTTAAACTTCAATTGAAATCCCCCTATTAAGCCTTAACAAACTCAGAATTTTAGACAACTTTAATTAATCACCTAGCTTAGGATCTACACCTGCCACACTACCTTTTACACACACTTCAGATGCTGTGCTAGGACAACTAACTCTAGATCTAGGTTAGGCCGGTGTTTACTTTACTGTTGTGTGCCGGATTTTTCGTAGTTTTCACTGCGTGTTGTGGATGAAATTGCTTTGCTGTGTCTGCTTACTTTTTCTGCACTCTGTGGATGGATTGATGTGTTTGGTGACTAGATTACCCTTAGGTTAGGTACGATCTGGATGTTGACATAGTTTTCTGCAGGTGGCCACGCTCATGCAGGGCAATATAAAAAAGGGGCAAATAAAAAAAAATTCATAAATGCTATAAACTCTTTGCACAGGTGCTTCAGCTGCTAAAGCCCCCCAAATAAAAAGAGCGTGGCTAGTGTGTTTACTTTTCTTTTCTGCTCATATAAAACTGCTTGGGAATAACTGCTTTTTATATATTAACTGCTTAGGATAACCTTGCAGGCGAGTCTAGATTTTGATTTCAAATAAATATAATTTGTGTAAGTGTCAAGTGTTGTGAAAGTTCATTTTGAGTTGGGATACATAGATCCAAAGCTTGGATTCCAAAGAGGAAAGGATACCCCTTTGGGGAACACTCCTTTTCCATTTGGAAATCCAAATTTGGATCATACTTTTTCCTTACCCAAAGAGGAAAGAGTGGCCTTCTCCCTTAAAGGGAACTGCCCTCTTATCCATTTGGGTAATCCACTACGAAGATTCCAAGAAGATTGAAGAAAAGGAGTCCAAAGAAGAACAAGATTGAAGATTTGAAGATTTGAAGATTGAGAGTATCCAACACAAAATAACTTGCGTCATTATTAGTCTTGAAATCCGGGTTGTTGTCAGTGGTGCCCGGCCACTTTACTTTCTGCAAGACCCTGGTTTGTAATAAGCAAGGCAATTCAGCCTATGGACATTTATTTATTAATTAATTTATATTTGATGTGATGAATTGATTGTCTTTAGGATTACTTGCTTTTTCTTAGTTTTTTGGCGATTGTATGCCGCTTTTGTTTTAGCCTGGATACGTGAGGCTCGTGAGGGTGTGAAAGTTTTATACTCAAAATATTAAAGTCTAAAATTTTAGAGAGTCTAAATAACATAGAAAGATAACGAATCTAGGGAATTAGCCGGGGATCGACCCCGGGGTCGCATGCATATTTTTGCATTACTCTTTCCTTGCTTTAGACCCTTCCCCGCCTGCGGGTAGAGTCCGGATAGTCTGACCTATGAGGACGAGGTGCCGGACCTGGGGAAGTCCAGTCTTCTAAAAAATTATTTTATAAGCCTGTTTTTAAAATTTCAAGCATACTTGATTGGAAGTTGTTAACTAGCATGCATTGCATTAGATACAAACTTAAAGAGTCAAAATTTTAATTGCATCAGTTTAGCATTTTAGCACCCAACATAAGTTGAAGGGGCCAATTAGGAAAATCTCTAGATGTCGGCCCTAACTCTCCAAAACTTTATTTACAACGTCCCTACCACTCTTTCATAAAATACCGGACTCATCTCTTTTAAATCGACTAGGTGGTTAGCTGGCTCCCCAATCCAGGCCGGGGTAAGTCCAGACCTTGCACTACATTAGTTAGGTTCGGACGACTGTGGCCCAGTGTCCAAATTAGACTTAGGATCCAGGGCAGATTTTTTTATTATAAGTCCCCAAATTTCGGGAATATAATCCCAAATTTCTAATAAAATGCTCAACTCTAATTAAAATTTCCTTTCAGTCCTAAAACATAAAGCCCAACACTTAGATTAAGTTGGGGCATTTCCGGATAGTTCTGGAATCTCAAAGTGTCCCCTACCTCTCTTCCTTTGAATCTGTTAATAACTGCTCAATCTTGATCCTGTCCCTTTTGATTTTCCAATAATTCTATTCATGCTTTGATATCACTCCTAGAAAATCTAACAAAATTTCATTCTTATTCTAATCGAGAGTTTTCGTAGGAGACCTCGTTTTCTTACGATGTAATTAACTACGAGGGCTTGCGCTCGTAGGAGATTTAGAACCACACACGCACCTGATTTTAAAAATTGATTTTTCAAAACTCAATTGGATTTCTTTGGAAAAACTTAAAATACTAGTGATCATTGTTATCATATTCAAAGAATTATCATCGAATGATATTTTCCCCCTTCGGGGAGATACATCTTTCTTTGATAAGGCTTTGGATGTGAACCTAACGATCACACTTCTTGAATATTGTAGTTGGATATTCAATTGAACCTCATTTTGACCCTTCGGGGCCATATGAAGTTCTCTTTAGCATCCGGTCATAATATTCAAGATGAATTTCATAATTCTAAATCTGAATACCGTTATGAAATTTTATTCTCACCTCTCGAGGTGATATACTTTTTCTAACGAGATAATTCGATTGTAGAATTCAATTTTAAGTCCCAAAGAAAACTAATATATTTAAAATATGTTTTCAAAATTCCACCAACAAAAAAATGGCACGCCCGGTGGGACAAATCTCTCTCTCTATCTTTAATAAGAATGAAATTTTATTTCATCGGTAGTCTTAACTACCTTTCTTCCGTTGGTCTCTTAATCCATTTCCTTCTTGGGTGAGTGTGGCCAACATCTAGAATAACTTAAAACATCAAAAGAGAGGTTCTACCTCCAAAAAAAAAAAAAATTTTTTTTGTTACTTGTTAATTTAATCCTTCCTATTTTGACCTTCTGCCCTAGGATTTCCTATGAGGCGACAGTGTCAAATCGGGCCTCCAAATGTTCGTTTTTAAAAAAAATTGTTAATAATGCCACTTTCAAAATATCTCTTTTGAAATTGAAAAGAAAAGACTTTTGATTATTAAGAAGATTTGAGATACACTAGTCTTAACCTCTTTACCATTTTGACTTTCAAGAATAAAGAGGCTAAACCATTGAATTTACTAGGGATTTTCTTATAGTTCCATAAGCCTTCGGGCTAGGGGAAACTCTGTCCGTTGTATTTTGGATCTTATAAGAAGAATCCATCTCAAATCATTCAAACTTCAAATTCTTTCAAAAGAAAAACAAAACAAAACAAAATCAAAAAACCTTTTTACTCCAAAACCTCATATGTTACCTCATAAGATCATTGTGTGGGCTAACATATGTTGATTTTTTTTTTTCCTTTTGGCATGTACTTAGTCTCTTTATCTCCCTAACATGTGTTGAAGTTTCTTACCATTCAATATGTGTTGGGAGGTTGGGATTATCCTACAAGCTTTAAGTTTTAAAATGACAAACACCTCTTCTTCAAGAAATCTAATTTCAAACCATTCTTTAATTTTCAGAAAGTATCCAATGGCTGGCAAGTTGATCTTTACCTTTGACCGTGAGCTCTCTTCGATTGTGAATGACCTAGGGAGAACTGTTGTTTTTGGATTAGGCTTTGACACTCTTGAGTTTTACATGGATGGACAAGAGGTAGTCAAGTTGGATGCCACCAAGAATCCCACCCCTGAGCTTGAGTTGATTGTGGGAGCTACTTCTGTTGCACCTGTTGAGATTGAGACACCAAAGTTGCCTGAGTCAGTTGTTGAGATCCCTACTGAGGTCAAATCTGTTTTTGAAGAAGGGTCTTGTTCTGGGCTTACCTTTGCAACTAAGAATCAGAAGAAGAATTACTTAAGGAGACTTAGAAAGAGGATCTCCAAGGCCAAAAGGATTGTGCCTTTTAAGACCTTAGCTCAGGTAGAGCCTGAGGCTGGTGAGGAACTACCTATTCCTGCATCCTCTCCCCTTCTGAAAGGGAGTCGCTTTTTCCCCTTAGCTTCTGCTCAAGGGGAGGAGAGGGTATCTAGGATAGCCCGTTCCCCACCATGCTCAGTCGATTACTCGACTAAGAAAACTTCAAAAGAGAAACATCAGCAGAAGACTAGAGCACTAAGGAATATAATTCACACCTGTGCTGCACAATCCGGACAGACCAAAGAGCAGTA
Organism: Dendrobium nobile; assembly: GCA_022539455.1. Taxonomy (NCBI): domain Eukaryota; kingdom Viridiplantae; phylum Streptophyta; class Magnoliopsida; order Asparagales; family Orchidaceae; genus Dendrobium; species Dendrobium nobile. The sequence continues at coordinate 28,208,507 of CM039734.1, forward strand.
TTTGAGTCAGCTGAAGGGAGTGATCTCCCATCGCTTCCAGAAGGAAGTGTTGAAAAAAGAGGCATCTGAGGCTAAGAACCTAACTCCACAACATGTTAGGAGAAACAAGAAATATGTTAGACAGCCTGCCACTTCTGTGCTAGTGGATGGATATCACTGGGCGCCACGCCCTCCTTCTTCCAAAACAGAGGGTATTGTGTTGACTGGGTCCGAGAGAGGCCGCCATCCTCATGGTAGACCCCCGGTACCCCCTCCCAAACCTGTGAGGTTGGCCTCAGTGATTGTTAACCCTAAGGGAAATGAAGCGCTAAAACATCTGGATGTTAAGGGCAAGAGGCCCAAATCCCCTGAGAAGAAGTATGTTCCTAAAAGGACCAAGTTGGAGAACTTACCACCACCTCCAAGAACTCCTAAGTTCATTCTCCAACTCCAACGGGTTACAACTACACCTTCTCCAGTTTTGACTGAGTTGAGGGACATTCAACCTAGCAACCTAGCACTTCCGTTGTTGCAGTGGATGGTGTTACTACAGCAAGTCCTACTCCCGATTTAGCAGTAATTCCGGTTGATGATCCAGTTGTTGATTGCACTGATCTATGTGTCATTCCTAGGCTTCCTACACCGGAGTCCGAGGACCTTACCTTACCTTATGTAGGAGCTATTTCCCTACAAGCTCCTGCTTCACCTCCTGAGGTACGTGCCCCTCTCCTTGTAGAGAATGCCACTCTTATGACTACCGATCTTGGGACAGTCGAGGAGGAGGGAATTGACCTGGATTTTGATTTAGAAGAAGAAGAGCCAACCACAGAGCCAAAGTTAGATCCTAATCCGAAGCTTACTGAGATAATTTATATGCTAGAGAAGGAAGAACTCTTTGACATGGCTGCTTACAAAGGGTACTTACCCCTCGATCCTGAGTCTATTGGGGACAGGCCAATTGAGGAGGTAGTACAAGAAATAAGAAACATTCTGTACAAGAAGGAAGAAGTAGCAACCTTTGACCCAGACCTGGATGACCTCCTAGGAGACACAGATGATCATGTTGGTAGCGTCTCCATGGTCGAAACTAGAGGATCCAGCAAAGAGGCTGAACCTAGCAAACGTAGGCCTATCAAAGACGACGATTCACACGTTGTTGGGTCCAATTCAGATGAGTCTGTGAGGGCCAAGGATGAGGAGTATATAAAAAATCTGGAGAATCAGCTGACAAACATGATGTTACAAGTTAAGGAGATGCAAGAAAGATTTGACAAGTCAGAGCAGGACTCACTCAGAATTCAACAAACGGCTCGAGAGATTGTGGAAAGAGTTAAGAAGACAGAATCTAGTCCCAAGCCTCCCGAGTCAGCACCAGCGATCCCTCCTTGCCTATCAGAGGCATCTCCAGCCCCACCTACAGCTCTCCCTGTTCCTCCAACTTTGCCTCAGAAGGATATTAAGCAACTGATCGAGGACCAGGTAAGGGAGGCCTTAGCCTTTTCACAAGAAACCACATCTATTCCAAAGGGTAGACCATACCCCGAAGAATATGATTCAGTTCCCTACCCAAAGGGCTTTGTGCCACCAACTTTTAAGATTTTCACTGGAGTTGAAAACCCGAGACAGCATTTGGCCCACTTCAGAGCAAGTTGTTGCAATGCGGGAGGGTCCGATGCTCTACTCTTTCGCCAATTTGTAAGTAGTCTATCCGGCATTGCTTTCGAGTGGTACGCAGATCTGCCCAATGGTTCAGTAAGAACCTTTTGTGATTTAGAAAACCTTTTCCTCAAAAGATTTTCTGGAGCACAACAACGAACCACTGTGGGCGATTTGGTTGTTGAAAAGCAAAAGCCAGGAGAGTCTCTGGTTGAGTACATCTTGAGGTGGCGAAACCTCTCGATGAAGTGTGAACCCCAGTTGCAAGAGCAACATGCAGTGGAAATACTCCTTAAGAACATCCACGGCCCTGTTGCTTTTCTCCTGAAGGGTTTCACTATTAAAACTTTTAAGAAGCTTCTTAATAAGGCTAGCAATTTGCAGGAAGAGGCTCATAGGATGCCATTCCTACGGGAGCAGTCTGAAGATAAGAAGGGTCCTAGATTGGTTAAGACATTTGAGAAAAAGGCAGTAGTGTCAGCAGTTGACAAAGGAAAGAGGCCAATGGTCGGTCAGCCTAGTGCTCCTCCACCACCGCCACCACAGCCAGTTCAGAGACAGCCTTTCCAGATTACTCCTCAGTACACCAGAGACCCTGTACCTTTTAGAAAGAGATTGGCAAGACCATATCCATTTAAAAGGGAGTCAGTTAAGAGGATTTTCAGGAGTCTATTAAAGAAACCAGATTTTCAGTTGCCAGAGGCTAGGAGGCCTGAGGATGAAAGTAAGAAAGATGATCCCAAGTACTGTCCATACCACCAGATGCTTAGTCACCCTCTCGAAGACTGTGTTGTGTTCAAAGACTGGCTTGAGAGGAACTACACCCAAGGTAACATCATAATTCCTAAGGAATACTTGGTTGATCCAGAAAAAGCTTCCATTAAGACCATTTCAGGTAACTCTCTTAACCTTCCTTGTTTTGTTGAAGATGGTTGGGACATCGCTTTGTCCCGGGCACTTAAAAAGTCGATTAACAAATATTTTCGTCTTTCTCAACAGCTAACTACGATAGCCCAGGACCCGGTGTGGGAGGTTGACCTGGACGCTTCGCAGGAGGATGTTGAGCCACCTTCCTCTCCAGTAGTCACAGGAACTACTGCCAAATGTTTTAAAGAAAAAGAAGTTGATTTTGTAGAGAGGAAGTGTGTAGATGAGAGATGTATTAGGATGGCGGATGGGGGTGTTAAGACCCTTTCCCCTCTTTTGTTATCTGACTTTTACTTTGCCCCATCAAAGGCAAAGGGTCAGAAGATGAATAAAAAACATCCTTCTGCTTCTGTCTTAATGATTGTCCATGAAAATAAAATGCAAATTGATGACTTTCCTGTTTTAAATGAAAATTCTTGTGAAGAAACTCTCAACATTAAAGAAATTGATCTTCCCAAATAAGCTATTCAAGAAGAGGTCGAGTCGGAGGCCTTATCAGAAAGTGATTTCCCTCAAATCAATTTTAAGGAAATCCTATCTTGATAGAGCTTTCAGATTCTGACTCGCTGTCGGGAAATGATGACCCGACGCCTATGGTGTGTGTAGACACTGCCCTAATTTGCCCTCCCGAGGATATCGAGTAGGTGCAACTCCGTGGCGGTAAAGTCTTACCCCCTAGGCTTCCCCCTCAGGAGAAAGGCAAGCAAATTCCCTTTGAAGATCTGAATCCGCATTCCCCTCAACAGTCAGACTCTCCATTAATTCCTCCGGGTTTTGAGTCTGTCATTCCTAAGGTTGATTATAATATTTTAGCCCATCTTAGGAAGTTGCCAGCAAAATTAAGCATCTACGACGCCCTCCTTCTTTCCAAAGAAATGAGGGAGTCTTTAATTAAAGCACTTCTCAACCCCGAGATTTGCTTGACTCAGTTGGCTGCAACTTCAGAAGATAAGGCACTTTACTTCAAGGAGGTTCCCAGAGTTACCTTTTCAGATGAAGATATGCTCTTGAGAACTGCTGACCATAATCGTCCCCTCTACATTACTGTAGATGTGGGAAACTTTAAGTTATCAAGAGTCCTCATTGATTCGGGTGCATCGGTCAATATAATGAATATAAAGACCCTCGCATACCTCAGAGTTGATACTAGCAAGCTTTCAACCGACAGGTTGGTGCTTCGTGGGTTCAATGAACAGGGTGAGAGGGCCTTAGGTTCAATCACTTTACTTTTAGTAATAGCAGGCTTGAAAACTGAAGCTAAGTTTCATATAATTGATTCGGCCACGTCCTTTAATGCCCTTTTAGGTAGACCTTGGATTCATGAATATAGAATGGTCCCATCTACCCTTCACCAATGCATCAAATACCAACGAGATGGCATTGAACATGTGATTAAGGGTGATTTGCAACCATTTTCTATTCAAGAAATTGGGATCTACGAAGATGCTACATACTTTGTTCCTAAAGGGTCCTCGTCCCGTTCTAAGCTAGAGATCAGAATCGAGGAGAAGTTGGTTGGACAAAGTTCCGATCAAATGAAAGAAAAAGGAAAATATATTGAGCAAGAAATGACACAATTAAGTAGTGAAGACGACTCCGACATCGTTATCCTTAGGCCTCCAAATGCATTACCTCAAAGAGGTGGGAGGATGGCTTTAAGGGCACGAGGTCGAGGCCGTGTTCCCTCAGAGAGGAGAACAACACCTGTTCATATTGATTTGGAATCTGATTCCGATGTTGAGTCCAAGGACCGAGGTGTTGCTTTCTCCCTCCGTTATAAAAATACAAATACTTCTCCAAAATTCGATCTCACTTTGGACGATGACAGTGACATTGAGGAAGATGTTGCAAAGGTGAAAAGTGACGAGCCTGAATTGACAATGTACGAAAAGCTCAGTAGAAGGATTGAGGCCCTTTCTCTGACCCCACTGTCAGCTGGCAGGATTGCTGGGTTAGAAGTTAAAGTGGCCCCCAACTTGAATGGTGAAGTAAAGAAAGTCCAGAAATTCTTTCCTGGCTCCTCCTCCGCAAGGGATGAAGATGATGTAACCCTTGAGGAGGCAGATTTTAATGAATTAATGGAATTACCTTTCGGCTACTTCCCTATCTGTGTGAAAAATACTTTCTCTAAAGGTTCTGTACCATACCGATGGACTAAAGGTCAAGCCAGATACCACAAAAACATTTGGATAACAAAAATTAAAAATAATCCTACAAGTGGTATTGGCTTTGGAACAGTTAGTTCATTCGACGATGATGAGTATTGCCTAATGATAACTACCACCTTGAATCACCAAATGTCCCTACGGATCCCTTCTGCCCTCTTGATGGGCTCTGTTTGGAGACTTTGGATGATCCCGATGACCTTCAAGTTCGGGATGCACCCCCTAAATTTGAGGAAGAAATTAAATCGACGGTCGATGAATTAAAAGAAATTAACCTGGGAACCGATGACGACCCCCGTCCGACCTTTATAAGTGCTCTGCTGAGCGAGGGTGAGACCAAAGATTTAGTTCAATTATTGTCTGAGTTTAGGGATTGCTTTTCCTGGACATATGACGAAATGCCAGGTCTACCCGCTGAGGTAGCGGTTCATAAACTTGGAGTTCGGCATGATGCCATTCCTGTTAAACAAGCTCCTCGACGCATGCGCTTAGAAATTGAACAACAAGCCGTTTCTGAAGTTAAGAAATTGACCGAAGCTGGATTTATTCGAGAGGAACAATACCCCTCTTGGGTAGCTAGCGTCGTGCCAGTCCGAAAGAAAAACGGTCAAATTCGGATTTGCGTCGATTATAGGGATCTGAATAAGGCATGTCCTAAAGATGAGTTCCCTTTACCGATACCGGAGCTCATCGTGGACATTGCCTCTTCACATGCTATTTTCTCATTCATGGATGGCTCATCGGGTTATAACCAAATCAAGATGGCCCCAGAGGATGAGAGAAATACAGCGTTCAGAACCCCTATTGGAATCTTTTGTTACAAGGTGATGCCATTTGGCTTAAAGAATGCTGGGGCAACTTACCAGCGGGCCATGACCCATATCTTTGACGACTTAATTCATAACCAAGTTGAATGTTATGTTGATGATTTGGTTGTCAAGAGCAAAGTCAAAGGGGCTCACCTGTTTGATTTGAGAATTGTTTTCGAACGGTTACGCCGCTACGATTTGAAAATGAATCCTCTGAAATGCGCCTTTGGCGTTACTTCAGGGAAATTTTTAGGATTCGTGGTAAGGCACCGAGGAATAGAAATTGACCCCGCTAAAATTGAAGCCATCTTAGACATGCCATCTCCTAGGAGCCTTACCCAGTTAAGGTCTCTACAAGGTAGATTGGCATATATAAGGAGGTTTATTTCTAACCTTTCCGGAAGGTGTCAGCCCTTCTCTGTCCTTGCGAAAAAAGATACTAAATTCGTATGGGGCGAGAAGTGTCAAAATGCTTTCGATAACATTAAGCAATACCTTTCGAATCCGCCAGTTTTGGCAGCTCCAATTCCGGGAAAGCCGTTAATTCTCTACACTGCAGCCTTAGATGAGTCTTTAGGCGCCCTGCTAGCTCAAGTCAATGACGAAGGCAAGGAGAATGCTATCTATTATCTTAGTCGAAGGCTTCTTCCTACGGAAATTCGATACCCTTCAATTGAAAAGCATTGTCTTGCTTTAGTCTTCGCAGCCCAAAAACTGAGGCATTATATGCTTTCACACTCAGTGAGTTTAATTTCAAGAGTCAATCCTTTGCAATATCTTATGACCCGAACGACGTTGTTAGGACGTTTAGCCCGCTGGTCTATGATATTACTGCAATTTGAGATTACTTTCACTCCCCTTCGCGCTGTGAAAGGACAGGTTGTTGCCGATTTTCTGGCAGCACACCCGCTGCCGGCAAATTCCCCTCTGAACGATGATTTACCCGACGAACAAATCATGAGTTTGAGGGAATCTGATGAGGCCATTTGGGAGTTGTATTTTGATGGAGCAGCATCCTCTCGTAAGAACGCGACCCAGCAGTCTATAATTCCCGGAAAGGCCGGAGTTGGTTTAATTTTCATAACGCCAGAAAAAGGGATGATGCATTTTTCCTACCATTTATCGGAGCCCTGCATAAACAACGAGGCTGAATACGAGGCTCTGATAACCGGTTTGGAACTTGCAATTTTAATGGAGATTAAAGAGATTAAGATTTTTGGAGATTCCTAGTTGGTGATTAACCAAGTGGCCGGAACTTATAAAGTCTTGAATCCTAATCTCCTGAAATACCACCAATACACACTTCACCTGTTGGAACAAATTCCCACCGCTACTTTGTATAGGGTTCCCCGCAGAAGCAATTCTGCAGCAGATGCCTTAGCAAAACTAGCGAAAGAATTTGCCTGTCCTGAGGAAGATTCCATTCCTATAGAGATTCAGGGTCGCAATACCCTTTCTCTTATAGATTTGGAACACAATAGTAAGACTCCCCTTCAGATCCTTTCTGCCTCTTCGATAATTGACAAAGAGGGCGATTGGAGACAACCCTTAATTGATTACCTTAAAGAAGGGAAGCTCCCTCAGGACAAATCGCTCTCTAACCAGATTAAGAAACGTGCCCTTTCTTACGCACTAGTCAATAATTTGTTATACTGACGGTCCTTCGATCACATGTGGCTGCGTTGTTTAAATCAGCGAGAAGCCCTGAAGATTGTTAATGAAGTTCATTCAGGACTATGCGGTGCACATAGATCGGGTCCAAAAATGAAATTGAAAATTAAAAGACTTGGATACTACTGGCCTACGATGATTGACGATTGCTTGAATACTGCAAGATATTGTCATCAATGTCAGGTTCATGGTGTGGTTCTACATCAGCCGCCTAATGTGTTACATCCTACGATAGCCTCGTGGCCCTTCGAAAGTTGGGGCACAGATATCATAGGACCGATTGACCCTCCTTCTGCGAGAGGTCATCGTTTCATATTAGCAGCGACTGATTACTTTTCAAAGTGAGCAGAAGCAATTCCCCTACGCAATGTGACATCCCACCATGTCTTAAAATTCTTTCGTGACCATATCGTGTATCGATTCGGCGTGCCCCGCAGAATCATATCCGATAATGGGTCCGCATTCAAGTCTACAAAGATTAACAGTTTTGTGAGACGCCATAATATTGATTGGAGATACTCAACAATCTATTACCCCCAGGAAAATGGATTGGCCGAGGCCTTCAACAAAACTTTGGTGCAAATCATTAAAAAGACCCTTGATGATAACAAGCGACAATGGGATGAGCGGTTGGTGGAAGCTTTGTTGGCTTATCGTACCACTTATAGAACTCCAACCCAATCTACTCCGTTTGCACTAGTGTACGGATCTGAGGCCGTTCTACCCTTGGAAGTACAAATTCCATCGCTCAGGATTGCAGTTCAGAACCAAATTACAAATGAACAAAATGCAAAACTGCGATTGGAAGAACTCGAAGGCCTTGAAGAGCGACGTCTCCAAGCTCAACAAAGTTTAGAGTTATATAAATCCCGTATGGTTCAAGCCCATGATAAGCTAGTGCGACCTAGGACCTTCCAAGCGGGAGACTTGGTGTTGGTCCTTCGGAGGCCTATTTTAGCCCATCGAAAGTTGGGAGGCAAATTTGAACCTACTTGGGAAGGACCCTTCATCATAGAGACTGTCTACGAAGGAGGCTCGTATCAGTTAGTATATTGTAAAGGAATTCGTCCGATGTTACCTGTCAACGGACGTTTCCTTAAGAAATACTATGCTTGATGTAGCTCTTTTGATCAATCAATAAAATTCACTTTCTTGATTCATGATTCTGCTTTGAGTCTTTTAAATTTCATCTTCTTTTAATTTTCTCTTTTCTTTTCCTTAAGGTTATGTCCTTCATTCCCTTAGGATTAGATTCGCTAGTGGTGGAGTACGCCCTTCGTGGCACCATCCTAGTTTGCCAGTTGAGGTCCTCTGCGTGGAGCAAGTTTCCTCCCCACATGACCATTCGCTAGTGGTGGAGTACGCCCTTCGTGGCACCATCCTAGTTTGCCAGTTGAGGTCCTCTGAGTGGAGCAAGTTTCCTCCCCACATGACCATTCGCTAGTGGTGGAGTACGCCCTTCGTGGCACCATCCTAGTTTGCCAGTTGAGGTCCTCTGTGTGGAGCAAGTTTCCTCCCCACATGACCATTCGCTAGTGGTGGAGTACGCCCTTCGTGGCACCATCCTAGTTTGCCAGTTGAGGTCCTCTGTGGGGAGCAAGTTTCCTCCCCACATGACCATTCGCTAGTGGTGGAGTACGCCCTTCGTGGCACCATCCTAGTTTTCCCAGTTGATTTGCCTATTTGGAGTAAGTCTTCTATCAGCATCCTATAGGCCTAAGGTTGGGTGATGTCCTTCCTTAGACCCAAGGCTAGGTATTCCCTACCTTGGTTTTCCTGGTTCTCTTTTCCAAATAGGTGTAAGCCTTTCACTAGCTTCCTATGGACTTAAGATTGGGAGATACCCTCCCTTCCACCTTTGAGATTCTACTTCTATTCGGTCAACGCCAATGTGTGCAGCAGAAGTTCCTTCTACCACACACATTGGGGGTCCATTTGTTGACCTCATTTTTGTATGAGGTCACTAAGATCCTTCCAGAATCCAGATCAAATTCTAGACCTTAGGATCCACTCTAGACTTTAGGATCCTTCCTAGAGCCAGACCTTAGGGTCTATTCCAGACCTTAGGATCCTTCTAGAGCCAAGACCTTAGGGCCTACTCTAGAGCTTAAGATTCTTCCATATCCAAATCCTAGAACTCCTCTAGATCCTAGGATCAATCCATACTCAAATCAATTCATCCCTTTGACCCACCTTGATCTCAAATCAATCCATCCCTTTGATCCACCTTAACTTCAAATCAATCCATACCCTTGATTAACTCAAACCTCAAATCAATCTAAACTCCATTCAATTTAAATTCAAATCAATTCAAGCTTCAGACCCTTTCAAACCATGATCCAGTTCAATTGAGAATCCAAACCTCAAGCCTGACTTTGATCCTATCCTTGATCTAGCTTTGACCCTATCCATTCATTAACAATCACCACATGATTGTTAATGATTTGGATACTTCAATATTAATCTTTCAAACTTAAAATCCATTCCAAATCCAGAAATCCAAACCCAAATCCTAAGTCTTAAGGCCCTGTCCTAAAGACCTTTTTCATTGAATTTTCAAATACTTTGAAACCCAGTAAAATGACCTCTGATTCAGAGTCTACCACTTGCAAAGTGATAAGACATGTCTCTAGAGGGTACCCTTCAAATTTGAGCCCATTCTGAGGTCTCTAACCCCAGAATCTAAATCCAAATCCAAAGGCTGTAAAAGCTTCAGATATTTACAACCTATGCCACTGGACCTTTGGCCTTGAAGATTCTGACCCTAGAACCTTCACCAAAGCCTCTAATCAATTCCAGACCATTAATCTTGACATGTTGATTAATAAACTGAAACTTTCTGGACTCATTTCAGCCCCTAGTGGTCATGAGCCCAAAATGACCAAAATACCCCTATGGGGCTCAAGTATTGATTTCCAACCAAATGAGCTCCAAATTGAATCCAACCACCTCCAGCAAGTTTCAATTATTATTTCAAATTTATTGAACCCATTCCCAGCTCCTAGGTCAGCCTAGTTGACCAAGTCAACAGGGTTGACCTAAGAGGACCCTTAAGGGTTCAAATAGGGATTTTGACCAAATTGACCCCTCCAAACCCTGGGACCACATCCAGTGGACTCAGGATGACATTCTGAATTTGTTGAATCCATTTCCAGCCCCTGAACCAACCTGGTTTACCAAGTCAACTAGTTTTAGCCTAAAAGCCCATTAAGGGCCCATTAAGCTTTCTTAATTCAATTGACAAACATGACTCTTGGAATCACCCTCCAATCCACCCAAAAAAGGTGATTTTTGAATTCAATTTGATCAAGGCACTCTCTCTCACTTACCCTAGCCTCCCAGAGCGAGTTCTTCGTTCGTTTGAGATCCCCAGGGCTTCCTCTACATCGCTACTACAAAATCCAAGTGGTTGCACGTCACCGGCGGCGAGTTCTCCGGCGAGCCCACCACCTAGTCCGTCCCAAGCTCGTAGCATTCGATCCAGGCGTGTTCGAGCTCGTTTTTGTGCTAGGGATCTTCACTTGGACAGTCTACAAGCTCATCAATCCAGAAATTTCGAAGATCTAACGGTATAATCTCTTAAAACCTTAGATCTAGTTCACTTTAGATGGATTTAATTAGCTTTATGTATAGAGCATCTTAGAAAGAACAAGTCTCTCCCCATTATTTCTGTTCATGTTTTCTTCTTAAGTTTAAAATTTCAAGTGATTTGGCCTACCCGATCGAACGAACGAGCCAAAAAGGTCTTATTTAGGGCGTTTTCGCTGCTTAGCCCAGGTGTACGCTTTCTGGACCGTCGATCGCTCGATCGATGGTCCAGATCGGGACGTTCCGCGTGTTGATCCGACCGTGTATTCTGGACAGCGCTCGGTCCGTTCATCCAGCTACATCTTAGCCGTCCGTTTGAACCCGCGGAACCGAGGCTAGCCGTCCGATCTCCCTCCGCGAGATCAGATCACGGGGCTTGATCCAGACCGTCAGATCGACTGCGCCGACGATCCAACGGTCATTACCCCGGGCTGACGTGTTTAAGTGGAAAGCGCGTGGACCCCGCCGCCGTTTTTACGCTGGACGAACCCGAGCGAGCCACGTGTCCCGCCGGCGCCGCCGTTTGACTAATAAATGGATTTAAATTCATTTTAATTAACATAACTTCAAAAAATCATAATAAATAAAATACAGAATCAAAAAATGAGTATAATATATCAAACTGTTCATAATTTTATCTAGTTTATTTTAAAAATAAAATGAGACTATTTTGATATTATTTTATTAATAATTTAGAAATACAGAAAATGACATTTTATTTTTAATTAAATATATATAAGGTATATTACTTTGAAATTTGGTATGAATATCATAGGATATATGACTGATTTCCTGAAAAATTTTCAGAGTTATTTAAGTAAATTTTAATATTAATTTGAGTTATATGATTATTTTGATAGTTTATTAATATTTAATTAAATATTATGATAATTATCTTATATTTTAAAAGTTATTTTCAAATGACTCCAAGGTCAGCGGGTCTCTCAATCCTTAAGATCTTATTTTGATAATATCTTCAATTATTTTATCTTAATATATATATATTTACATATATATGTGTATATATATATTTATATATATATATTTAAAAATCTACTTTAAAATTATATTATATATATATTTAAATCCCTAAGAGTTTGAGAGAAGAGTTTGAAATTTTAAGCATAAGTTGGATATGTGAATGGAATACATGGGGGAAGGTGATTAATGGGTAATTATATCCTAATTATTCATTAATCACAATTTAGCTATATTAATAAAAAAAGGGTCTAGTCTTTGCATGTTTAGGATGCACACACCACCTAGCCTAGGCTCTCCTAGTCTTAAGGACTTGATTGTGCCATTTCATATGCTTATTTATGCTTTGTTTAAGGGTTAGACAATGCATTGATTTGAGCCCATTAAACTTAGTGTCATTAAGGACAATAATTAAGGATTTGTATAGAAAACTTAGAATGCTTCCAATAATTAGGATTCACTCCCTCTTGAGTTGAAACTTCAAACATTTAAACTTAGTGACATTCTCACCCTTAGGAAAAATTTTCACTGAATTTAGAAGTCATTAAGACCCTTAATCAAATTTCCTAAGTTTATATCCTTAATTAAGCCTTTAAAACTTCTAAAAAATGTAATAAATTCATTTTAAATCCAAAAATTATGTATAATACCTCTATCTGACCAGAATTAGATTCCCTATTAATTAAAATTATAACCCAGCTGATTTGACAGCAGGTTAATGCCCAGTTTAATTTTAAGTGGAATCCAACTTTTAATTGAATTTAATAATTATTAATACTTAAAAATCCCAAAAATTTCCAAAACACTTGGGAATCACTCCTTAGGTCATTTCTGACCTTTGGAGATATTTTCAAGAAGTTAGGAAACCATTTGGAGCAAAATCATCAAGAGAGCCCTTAATTGAAACAATTAAATAATTCCAATAAATCCCTAAACTTCCAAAATTCATTATTAATTATAGAAAATTCCAAATCAATCAAACTCAGTGGCTAATGACTCTAATTAAAATTTAGTATTTTCTAAAAATGTCAAACCTCTAGAATCTGGTCAAAGTAAAAAAGTCAACATTTTGGTCAACCTTGAGGTCAAAACGGGTCAAAACTTCTAAAAATCATAACTTTTCGTAGAAAACTCCAATTTGAGCCTACTACCTGTCTAACAACTCACAATTAGGCCTAGTTTTTGTTAAAAATCTGAAACCCTTAATATTAGCTCTAATTTGAGAAGTCAAATTTTGACCCCTTAGTTAACATATCCGGATAGCTTTAACAATTTATTAATTCCCTTAGATCCCAAAATTCTCCCAATAGGTTAATAAAATTCTCAACCAACCCATTAAAAATCAGCAAGAAACCCTTTCTAATATTAATTCATATCTCTTAATTACAACAAAAAGTAACTTAATCAACCTCGATTACTACTGGGTAACCCAGGCCTACGAGGCTATTAGCTTAGCCCCAAGGAAGGTGAAATAAACTTCACGGCCTCGGTGTGAAACAAAGGTAGTAATCAATTAACTTTTAAAATATATTTAATTAAAATTCTTAATCTATTAATACTTAAACTTCAATTGAAATCCCCCTATTAAGCCTTAACAAACTCAGAATTTTAGACAACTTTAATTAATCACCTAGCTTAGGATCTACCCCTGCCACACTACCTTTTACACACACTTTAGATGCTGTGCTAGGACAACTAACTCTAGATCTAGGTTAGGCCGGTGTTTACTTTACTGCTGTGTGCCGGATTTTTCGTAGTTTTCACTGCGTGTTGTGGATGAAATTGCTTTGCTGTGTCTGCTTACTTTTTCTGCACTCTGTGGATGGATTGATGTGTTTGGCGACTAGATTACCCTTAGGTTAGGTACGATCTGGATGTTGACATAGTTTTCTGCAGGTGGCCACGCTCATGCAGGGCAATATAAAAAGGGGGCAAATCAAAAAAAATTCATAAATGCTATAAACTCTTTGCACAGGTGCTTCAGCTGCTAAAGCCCCCCAAATAAAAAGAGCGTGGCCAGTGTGTTTACTTTTCTTTTCTGCTCATATATAACTGCTTGGGAATAACTGTTTTTTATATATTAACTGCTTAGGATAACCTTGCAGGCGAGTCTAGATTTTGATTTCAAATAAATGTAATTTGTGTAAGTTTCAAGTGTTGTGAAAGTTCATTTTGAGTTGGGATACATAGATCCAAAGCTTGGATTCCAAAGAGGAAAGGATACCCCTTTGGGGAACACTCCTTTTCCATTTGGAAATCCAAATTTGGATCATACTTTTTCCTTACCCAAAGAGGAAAGAGTGGCCTTCTCCCTTAAAGGGAAGTGCCCTCTTATCCATTTGGGTAATCCACTACGAAGATTCCAAGAAGATTGAAGAAAAGGAGTCCAAAGAAGAACAAGATTGAAGATTTGAAGATTTGAAGATTGAGAGTATCCCACTCAAAATAACTTGCGTCATTATTAGTCTTGAAATCCGGGTTGTTGTCAGTGGTGCCCGGCCACTTTACTTTCTGCAAGACCCTGGTTTGTAATAAGCAAGGCAATTCAGCCTATGGACATTTATTTATTAATTAATTTATATTTGATGTGATGAATTGATTGTCTTTAGGATTACTTGCTTTTTCTTAGTTTTTTGGCGATTGTATGCCGCTTTTGTTTTAGCCTGGATACGTGAGGCTCGTGAGGGTGTGAAAGTTTTATACTGAAAATATTAAAGTCTAAAATTTTATTGAGTCTAAATAACATAGAAAGATAATGAATCTAGGGAATTAGCCGGGGATCGACCCCGGGGTCGCATGCATATTTTTGCATTACTCTTTCCTTGCTTTAGACCCTTCCCCGCCTGCGGGTAGAGTCCGGATAGTCTGACCTTTGAGGACGAGGTGCCGGACCTGGGGAAGTCCAGTCTTCTAAAAAATTATTTTATAAGCCTGTTTTTAAAATTTCAAGCATACTTGATTGGAAGTTGTTAACTAGCATGCATTGCATTAGATACAAACTTAAAGAGTCAAAATTTTAATTGCATCAGTTTAGCATTTTAGCACCCAACATAAGTTGAAGGGGCCAATTAGGAAAATCTCTAGATGTCGGCCCTAACTCTCCAAAACTTTAATTACAACGTCCCTACCACTCTTTCATAAAAGACCGGACTCATCTCTTTTAAATCGACTAGGTGGTTAGCTGGCTCCACAATCCAGGCCGGGGTAAGTCTATACCTTGCACTACATTAGTTAGGTTCGGACGACTGTGGCCTAGTGTCCAAATTAGACTTAGGATCCGGGGCAGATTTTTTTATTATAAGTCCCCAAATTTTGGGAATATAATCCCAAATTTCTAATAAAATGCTCAACTCTAATTAAAATTTCCTTTCAGTCCTAAAACATAAAGCCCAACACTTAGATTAAGTTGGGGCATTTCCGGATAGTTCTGGAATCTCAAAGTGTACCTCTCTTCCTTTGAATCTGTTAATAACTGCTCAATCTTGATCCTGTCCCTTTTGATTTTCCAATAATTCTATTCATGCTTTGATATCACTCCTAGAAAATCTAACAAAATTTCATTCTTATTCTAATCGAGAGTTTTCGTAGGAGACCTCGTTTTCTTACGATGTAATTAACTACGAGGGCTTGCGCTCGTAGGAGATTTAGAACCACACACGCACCTGATTTTAAAAATTGATTTTTCAAAACTCAATTGGATTTCTTTGGAAAAACTTAAAATACTAGTGATCATTGTTATCATATTCAAAGAATTATCATCGAATGATATTTTCCCCCTTCGGGGAGATACATCTTTCTTTGATAAGGCTTTGGATGTGAACCTAACGATCACACTTCTTTAATATTGTAGCTGGATATTCAATTGAACCTCATTTTGACCCTTCGGGGCCATATGAAGTTCTCTTTAGCATCCGGTCATAATATTCAAGATGAATTTCATAATTCTAAATCTGAATACCGTTATGAAATTTTATTCTCACCTCTCGAGGTGATATACTTTTTCTAACGAGATAATTCGATTGTAGAATTCAATTTTAAGTCCCAAAGAAAACTAATATATTTAAAATATGTTTTCAAAATTCCACCAACATTGTATACAGTAACGTTGGAGGAGTCCCTTAAAATATCTTTTGTATAGTATAATGAATAAGAAAAAGAAAATACTCTCTAGTACAACACACAAAGGCTAATAGGAGCATAAATACATTATTCTTCAATTAGGAAATAATATTCTGCACTAAATTTTGCTACTTAAAAACTTTGTTATACATGTTTTTACACAAAACACTTCAATCTCAATAATTGATTCATTGAAGCTCTTAATAATATGGTCAATATTAACAATTGCTTAGCTTTATGGGCAAACATGCTCCTATAATATATTATTATGTTTCTTAGAAGACTATCAAGGATCATCCTTATAGACTCTCATGATGCTGATAACTTACCTATTGAATATATTATACTCATTTAAGAGAATAAGGAAGTTGCAAATCTAGGAGTTATGTTTTCTTAGAACATCATCAACCAAACTTACCTAGACTTTAACATTCAAAAGGCATAAGTTGGTATTAGTCTTATGTTCATAACATCAATTAACCAAACTTTAAATTTTAACAATGTTGAATATGAAGTATTATTATTATTATTATTATTATTATTATTATTATTATTATTATTATTATTTTGAAGATTGAAAATTGCATTAGAGAAATTAAAACCTATTACAATCTATAAAAAGAAACAACTACCACATTCCTTCATTATTAGACTATACAAAGAAGAAGGAATGTTGGAAAAAGAAGATGAATCAAAGCAAAAATTATTTTCTAAAGCCAAAGTAGAACACAAGTCGGCTACTTTATTACATTCTCTTGAAATATGATGGAAAACAACTTTATTAAAGTCATTTAGAAAATCCAACTTCTCCGAAACCAAATTTTGAGTTTTGTATGTTAATTTCATCATATAATCTTTAAGGAACTTGACCACATTGTAGTTGTCACCTTCAATTATTACACTTTCACTTTCAGACATACAATCTTGTAAAAATTCTTTCAAAGTAAAAATTGCCTCCATCTCCAACTGATTTATGACCCAATGCATTTTCTTTTGCCCAAAACTAAGAATAAATCTACCTTTATGATCTCCAACATTGCCCCGATTGCTTGCAAAATTTGAATCCAACAAAGAGGCATCCTCATTTATCTTTATCCAATCTAGAGGTGGAGGGTGCCAACAAATACCAAACTCCATTTGGAAAGAAGCACCCCAGTCGACTAGCATCATATATTTTGATATGGAAGTGGATAACACATAGCAACAACCATTGAAGTAGGAGCAATAGAATTCCCATGCTTGCAATCATTTTGGCATTTCTAGGAGTAAAAAATAGATTTACAATAAACCTTTACTATATTCAAATGATATTTGGAAAGACTTCTAAGCTCTGTTAAGCAATTTGCCAAAGATTGGAAAATAGGAATTTGAAATCCCCATTGTCTCAATTTGTAAATAATAGCAACAATATATTTGCAATGGATAATAATATGGGAACAATCTTTAACCTCTAGAAAACCACTAGCACAAAGATCACTATGCCAAAGTCTTCTATATATTTACAAATTCATTGGGTTGTAAACCATACCTTCTCTTCTTCCAGTAAAATAATTCAACTCTTGGCTTTAGTTTTAATTTCCTTAACCAATTAGAAAAGTTGAAATCATCATCCTGAATGTTATATTTGATAACTTCATCATATGCCAAAGCAGATATTGATATATCTGAGAGCTGGAATAGAGCTTCCACCTGATAATTTTGTACATCATGAATACTACATTCTTGCAGAATTAAATTTATAAGATCTTGATTGAAAACCAGTGCAGTTCAGTCACATTCCATTCACCATCCTGAAGTAAAAATTATTGAAGCATAATCCCATTTAATCCAACACAATCAACTAACATTAGCCATTTATTAAAACATATGTCCATCAACCAAATATCATTCATAACATTGATACTTTCTCCATTTATAGCTTGCCATTTAATGATTGATTTTAGGTAAGTAGCCCCATCCAAAAGAATATACCAAGCGGCCTAATGACCTCTTTTAAACTCTCCATTCCATATATTTGTACCATATTTAACAGAAATATTTTTATGTAACAAAGATGAAGGATTTTGAGCAAACCTCCAAGACAATCTAGCTCTTAGAGGACCAATCTTGTGAATAGCTGAATGTAAACCCATCCCACCCAGAGTTTTTGGTTTACATAATTCTTCCGAAGCCACATAATGTAGACCTCATCTACCATTGTCTTTGTGCCATATGAAGTCTCTACGAAGCCTATCCAATTCATATAAGACTCCTTTGGGAATCAAAGAGTGTGTTGATAAGAAAATTGGTAAAGATAAAAAAGAAGACCTTATGAGCACAATCCTTTGAGCCAAGGATAAAAATCTAGCTCCCCAAGCATTAAGTTTGTCCAATGCATAATCAATGATGGATTGAAAGTCAACCTTCACCATCCTTCTTAATACAATCTTACTTCCCAACTATTGTAGTCATAAACAACCTTGAAACCAAATTTTTTTCCCAATTTTTCTTTTCAGGGAAGATCTAACTCCTTTCCCAAAAAAAAATTTGAGACTTAGCTTTGTTAATATTTTGCTCCGTCCATCAAAAATACTCTGTAATTTAATTCTTCATAACTTGAACCAAATGAGAAGATGCTATCCCAAATAATAAAACATCATCTGCATATAGAAGATGAGTGATTTTAGGAGCTCTTGGAGAAATCTGGATTCCCAACTATTTCCCTCTTTGGTTAATTGCATTTGATAAAAGCGGAGAACACAAGTTGAAAAGATAAGTTGATATAGGACAACCTTGTCGAAAGCCACTTTTTGCTTGAATCCATCTAGTACTCCTCCCATTTAGTAGGATAAAAAATCTCACATTAACCATACATTCCATGATAAGATTGGAAATCTTGGCTGGAAAAATGAACCACATTAAGACATGCTCCAATGTCTCCCAACCCATACTATCAAAAGCCTATTCCATATCCAGCTTGACCGCCATTAAACATTTCTTTTTTTTAGAAATTCTAAATTTATTAAAAATTTCATGGGCTAATAAATAATGCTCTGACATAGACCTTCCTAGAATAAAAGCTACTTGTTCTTTAGAAATGATTTTAGAGATACAACATTTTATTCTATTCACAATCATAGTTGAAGTAACCTTGTAGATAATTTAGCAAAGGCTAATAGGATGAAAATTAGATGGTAATGCTGGATTTTTTAACTTTGGAATAAGAACAATCATAATATCCTTCCAAGCTCCATACATTTGATCGGTCATGAAGAAATCATCAATTGCTTTCCAAGTTGCACCTTTCACAATTTTCTTATTAAATTTGAAAAATGAAGCAGTACTCCCATCCAAACTAGGAGATTTATTTACACCTTGTTGGAAAACTGCAGTAGTAAGCTCCTCCTTAGTGAATTCAACATTTAGCAAATCCATATTTCAGCATCAATCTTCTGGTCTTCATTAACCGACGGCCAATCTATCCTCAAATAATCCCTGGAACTCCATTTATTCTCAAAAAATTTCAAAAACACTGATTCAATCTACTCCATATCTTCCACAACAATGTTGTCTTCATCCTTTATTTGCCTAATCAATTTCCCATTCCTTCTAGCCGAGGCATAGTCATGAAAATTTTTTGAATTAGTGTCACCCTCTTCATTCCAACTAGCCTTCGTCCTCTGATTCCACCATGTAGATAATCTACACAAAGTAAAATTGAGTTCATTGACTTTAGCACAAAGTAAAATCAACTTATTTGAACTTAGGCCTCCTTCCAAGTCTTCTTCCAATTGTAATTTAAGAATATCCTCTTTCAATTCCTCCTGAAGCAAACATAGATTTTTGCATTTGTTTTTATTCCAATAGTATAATGACTTCACAGCTCTCCAAATTTTCCTATTGAGAACATCAGCTACATCACCAAAATCATTCTTCTCCATAGTTTTAGTGATAATACTCCATGTTGCTGGGTAGGACTTCCATGTATTCTTAAATCTAAAAATCTTTGAATGAGACCAAGGAACTTCATGAAATTTAAAAACAATGGGGAAATGGTCATATGCCACCCTTGCTAGTAATCATTGCCAAAGGAGCCATCTGAAGAGCCGTTGAATTTAATAAACATCTGTCAAGTCTCTCCCAAATTCTAGCAGCTCCTTATTTCTTGTTACACCAAGTAAACCTTGGTTTAACAACACTTAAATCATGAAAATCATGGTTAGCCATAAAAAAACTTCATCTCCTTCGGTCCTTTATATGTACAAAATCTTTTACCACCTCTCTTATATTTCTTAGAAAGAAGACAATTATAATCTCCTCACATTATAGTTGGAACACTACCCACCATATTCCTCCCAAGAAAGGCTCAAAGCTCCCTTCTAACTTGATACACTGTATTACCATACACAGTAGCCACATTCCAACACCCTCTACTAGAAATATCAAGAACCCCAAACACCAATTGAGAAGAATGCACCACCACACTGAAAGACACTAAGTTCCTGTTCTAAAGCACAAGAATAAGTCTAGAAGTACCCTCAGCTCGATGGTGAAAAAAATCCCAATCACTCCCAATAATCCTATTGACATCACCCCTGTAAATATTAACCAACTTAGTCTCAGATAACCTAATAAAGAAAATAGCTTTATCTTTCACAATCTCCCTAAGGTAAAGAGAGGCTTCTTTCTTTTTTTCCTTCTACAATTCCAAAATGAAAAGGAAGACATTAATTACATGAAAGGGAAGAGTCTCCACCTTTCTTCTTCACCTTACCTTCTCTTTTTCTCTTCCTAGAGGCGGATTCAATAGGTCCCAAAAAGTTCAGCTGTCATTTGGATTTTTGTTTTGTAGAATTCAACAACTCTTTATTAGCACTACCTTGATCTTTATTTTCATATTTAATAGTCCCTTCATCATTATCATCTACTGTAACAATAGTGGTCACTTCAAAGTCATTACCAGAATTAATATTCTCATTTATGCCTTCAGGGGAATATATAGAAACAACTTATGGAAGAGCTTCTTCCTTATTTGTAGTATCAATAGCAATTTCTAGAATAACATCAAGGATAACAACATTTGCATTGTTGATTTCTTCAGCTAACACATCAAACTTGTTAGCCACACAAACATCCGGCTGTAATATTTATGTCACATTTTCCTGTTGGTCATGACTAACTGCTGGGATTTCCATATTCTCTTCCTTAATAGCCTGAGTATTACTAGAAAATTGAGCTGCATTATAATTTCTCTTGACATCATTTATTTCATTCTATTTATTCAAATGTTTTGAATAAACTTCCTTCTTCCAATCACCATTTTCCTGTCTCTAATTCTTTGTTGTTTTATTTCTGAACTTGAAATGAATCCATGGCCCGTATTCATCATTTTGATGATGAAATATTACTTCATCTTGAATAACAACACCCGTCAATCCATTAAAACATCCTTTAGATTTAACATCTTCAGATCAAAGAACAGGGCATTAAGATTTCAAATGCCCAATCTTTTCATAATGGAAATATAATGAAGTTATCTTTTCATATTCAACCTTTTGGAATAATCTCCCAGCTAATCCATCTACCAAAATTCCCAAAGGTAATTTGGATTCCAAATTGATCCGAACACATACACGAGCAAATTCCTTCTTCCCCCATTTAAATGAGTTGCCATCTAAATACACATGTATCCCAATCTTTGAGGCAATTTTGGCAATATTAACTTCATCCCAACAATATAATGGTAAAAGAGGAAATTGGATCCAAATAGGTGCTGTTAAGTATTTTAGAGATAAAGGAGAGAAAAATGGAGACCATTTATCCATACCTACAATATGACCCCCAACATACCAAGGGCCACCGCTGAGAACTTCTTCCATAGCTGTCTTAAAGGAACATAGAATCCAAACCAAACCCAAAGTTGTTAAATGGAAATTACCAAATTTGTTACATTGCCTCCTAAGCTCCCTGCTACATATAGAAAAAGGGATATTCTTTCCTAGAACTTTCATAACTATTGAATTTTTTAGAATCTAGGAGTTTGCTAACTCCAAATCAAAGTTTGATTTGACTACCACCCCGTCAGCCGACATCTCAGTTGACTTCAAAACAAAATTAATTTTGATATGGTGAGGTCTCTTCCAGGCATTGATAAAAGCTTCTTTATGATTACTAATTTTTTCATTCAACTGATATGCAACTTTCTCATTCAGTAAAACTAGATTCATTGAATTCATATTTGAACATCAGGATTTGAAAAGTTAACTGGAAAATTACGATTCAATGTTCCGTCATTATTTCCAACAAATTTGTTGACTTTTAGAACTAGATTCGATGATGTAGAGGTTCATGATCAAAAACTTTGAATGAAATTACATTAATACCATTTTCTATTTTGGGTACATCAGACGTCTTCGGAATTGCTTCTAATTTCTTTCTCTTTCCTTCAACTATAAAAACTTGGTGAATATTTGCACGATAACCTTCTCTGATGATCAAAGGTTTTGAAATATTCCTAAAATCTCGTTCAACATCTCCTTTGTTGAGTCTTTTATCTTTAAGACCTTCAGCATTACATGTAACAATTGAAGATTTGATGGATGAAGGTGGATGGCTGACTAATGATCCACTAGCAAGAGACTGTCGTTATCCTTCGTCATCATGAACAGCAAAAGCAGAAAAACCACGAAGAGGAAATTTGAAAAAGAAATTTCTCTCACTAAAAATTCTCATAGTTTCTCTCACTAGAAATTCTCATAGCGAAAAGTCAGAATAATATGAAGTTTTATTAGCAAGTTTTAAATTGTCAATTCAATATGGTTGTAAACCTTTATATCCTTTATGATTATCAACTTACCTTAAATTAATTATTGAGCATCTATAATATTAATAATCTTTAGTTAGCTTAATAGAATGAGTGAGTTCTCAAAATAGTAATGCAAATCTATAATATTACTATAACTTAAGTCTCCTATGATTAGAACAATAATGCAAATTTGTCGTGATCCAAGACATAAATCAGATGAATTGTACCTTTTTTTATCTTCTTAAATAAAATCAGAGAAACTAATTTCAATTGAAAGAAAAATAACCAACAAAAGAAATTATGATTATCGAAATGTTCATAAACAATTATGTTCTTCCCCAAAAATTAGTTACAACAATAAGATGTTCAATGAATTGCATCAACTACCTATCAAAACTTCTAGCTACAAAAAAAATACTAATCTTGAGATTCTAAAATTTGATTAATGTCATAGCACTGGATCCTATCCTGAGTCTTAAAAAATTAATTAAATCCATATAATGAGAAATAAAACCTAATAGGCAACTAAAACCAATAAATATACCCAAAGCATAGAATGAAAATAACATGTATGTTTTTATTCAAATCATAATAATAGTATTACATAAGATCATAAATCTAAGCAAATAGTGAATATGGAAATCATAAATAATAAAAATAGTACTAATATGAATGTTGGAATAATACGACTGTAAATCAATGAAATAATGTATGCACTGCCATCAAATCCAAAAGGAGATAATATTAGTAAAGATATCACATCTATCGACAAAGCCAAATATTTATGAAACTAAAATAAATTCATAATAATGAAAATGGAAAAATAAATTATGTAGTTATATCGTATAAAATTCATATAGGAAGATTCATCATTAATATCTTATCATTGTCTTGATCACTTCAAATTTGTAATAGTGCTTTTATGTATGTATAAGAAGTCATAAACAAAAGAGAAAAATGTATAAGAAATCATACTAAACAAATAAGAAGTATTGGCTTATGCGACGCTTTCTATAATCATACTTACATCATAATCATTTTAATATCATAATTTAAAGTTTAATATTAATGTGTCTTCTTGAAGAGGCATCACTCCTACCATGGGAATCATAACTTATAATTACTCCCAATCTTGATCTTAATCAAGGATATCATCACAAATCTTAGTTTATTAAAAACCAATCGATTCACCCCACACACAAGGTAGAATCAGTCTCCAGCCAACCAACCTTTCTTATTTTTATTTTATTTTTTAAGAAATGCATAAAGAAATTTTATTAATAAGAGATTATAAAAAGAATTAAGTGATTGATCCACAGTCATAATCCTCCTTTAACAAAGAATTAAAAAGAGGAGGATACTTATTACAACTTAGGTCATCCCAAAAAAAATCTAATGAATAGCATAGTTATAACAAAATCTTCTAACTTATTACAATTTCTCTTTGCAAAATAAAATAAAACTTGATTAAAATTAATGAGAAAAGAAAAATCTTTAAGCTTTGGGTCTTCCTCCTTGATAGCCACCTTATTAAAAAGCCTTTGAACAAAATTGATAACATTATGATTATCTCCCTCAATGATGATACCCTTATACTCAAGCATCCAATACTAAAAAAATATCTTCACAGGCAAAATTGAAAAGAGCTCCAACGGTACTGAGTCCCAATACAAATAATTTACTCCAAAAGCACACAAAAATCTGCTGCCTCTATGAAATTTGAAGACGCCTCCTATCCCAGCTTTATAATTTCTCTCGTAAGAAGCATTAATGTTTAGTTTAATCCATTTGGGGGGACGAGGATGCAAAAAAGAAGACAGCTGCAAAAGCTAATTAGTATCCCAGTATTCCGAACTACAATTAAGGCAAAAGGAAGCAGTAGCAAAGCTAGGAGCATTAGCTACAATGACGACCAAACTATCCTTATTTACACCATGTTTAATCTTATTCCTTCTTTTCCAGTAGAAAAAGACCGCAGAGCAATACATATTTCCAATGAATCCGTTAGATTATGTATAGTCTTTCAATCCGAAATAATAGACCTGAATAGATCAGAAAACCAGGATCATAAACCCCCATTTTCTAAGCACATTAAAAACTTGAATGACTTTCAAACATTTAACAACAATATGATCAAAATTTTTAGCAAACTTACATCCTCTTGGACACTCATTGAAATCAAACAGCCTTCTATATAACAAGAACTCATTTGAAGGAATAGCATTGATGATTAAATGCCACCAAAATAAATCTACATGAGGCCTTAGCTTGAGTGTTTTTCATGAATGCTAATGTGGATCTTCATCATGATTTCCACACAATTTCTAAAAAATTAAAGCAGAAATCAATTTGCCACAGCATTTGGAAATAAGATCCATCTAATCACCATGTAATTCTGGACAAATAGGAACATCTTTGATAAGATCTACCAAATGTTGTCCAAAAAACTACAGCATGTGAGATTCATCCTACTCACCATCTCATATAAAACTATCCAAAAATTTTGTATCCTCATTTAAATCTACAACATACATTGGCCAGATTTCAATTGATTTATAAAAAAATCAAACTTCCTCTAAGGTATTGATTTCACAACTCATGGATACTTTCCTTCTTACAATTTGAGAATGAGATTTGAATCTAGTCAAAATAATATTCCACACAGGAGAACAATTCCTCTTAGCTTCATAGCTCTATATATGCTTACCATACTTAGAAACAAGCATCCTATTGAGAATAGAAGAAGGCTTTGAGATAAGATTCCAAGCAAATTTCGCTCTCAAAGGACCAACTTTATTAACCACCGATTGGACACCTTGGCCACCCATTCTTCTGAATTTACATAAAACTTCCCATGAAACATAATGAAGACCTTTTTTCCATCTTGCTTGTTCCACCAAAAATCCCTAAACATTCTATCCAAATCATTCAACACTCCCATAGGGACTAAAGAATGAGTAGATAAATAAGTAGGAAGAGAAAGGAAAACCAATTTAATAAATAGTAACTTTCTTGCAAGAAAAATAAAATAATTGCCCCACACATTCAATTTTCCAATCGCTTTTTCCAACAGAAATTGAAAATTTGAAACAGTCAGTCTTCTTAATGCAATCTTGATACTAAGATACAACATATCTTTCACAACTTTAAACCCCAAGATCCTAGAAAGAGAATTCCTTCTTGATATTTTAACTATTTTACCATAAAGAATAGATGATTTTTTTAAAATTCACCTTCTGACCAGACCAACAGCTGTAATCTTTTAATATCTTGCTAATTTTTTTCACACAACTACACTTAGCCTCCAAATAGATAATGATGTCATCTGCATGGAATAAATGTGATAATTTTTCTGTATTTGGAGCCACTTTAATACTGATATTTGACCCTCTTTGAGCAAATGCATCAGAAAGTAATTAAGAGCATAAAATAAATAGATATGCAGACAAAGGACAACCTTGTCTAAACCCTCTCTTAGCCTTAATCTAATTCAAATTATTTCCATTAATCAAAATATAAAATTTCGGGTCATTAACAAACTAAAGAAGAAGATTAGAGAATTTATCTAGAAAACCAACAATTTTAAAACTTGTTTGAGAGTAGACCACCCCATTTTATCATAACCTTGTTCCATGTCAATCTTTATAGCCATAAGCCCTTTACTAGACTTTGAAACCAACCTTTGTTGTTTATAAACAATATAAGAACACAAAATAAACAACAAATATGAATTAGTCATCCATAGTGCAATTATTCATTCATAATGTTTATTTCATCAGTATGCTTGTATCATGAAGCTAAAATCACTATATATCTTATTCCCACTGAAATCATATAAAATATAATAAAAATTATTTCAACTAGTGAAAACCATCTAGTCAAAATGACTAGAATAATTAGTAATATAATATATCAAAAGTTAAGGTGGAAGTTTTTTAAATCAAGTAAAAATGTAATAAATATTGATTTAAACTAGAGAATTATTTTTGGAATGAATATCTTAGAAAACAGACATGGGATAGTAGTAACCAACAATGATCATAAAAAATTCATAGCATGAGTAATGAACAAAAAAGCTTCTGAGATTTTTACTCTTTTCTCTCACTTTTTTCCTCACTTCTACTTATCCTCGGCTCCTTCCTTGACAAGAAATGAAATGGGTGATGGGAGGAATAGTGGTGAGAAATATTTAATATTAAATATAAAAAATCATTTTATTACTTGGTGCCATGAAGCCCATCATTCAGCACATTAAAGCAACATGTGAAACTACCCTACACCTCAAAACTACCTCATTAATGTTGTGCTCAATTTATATTTGAGAGAGAGCTTAGTGTAACAAATGCACTTTCTTGATGCTTCATAATATATCTACACCCGCAAGCACAGCATTGTAGTTTTCTAGTTCATAAATTATATATTTTTCAAATAAATCTATTTTAAGGACATTGGATTTTTGAAATCTGTCCACTTTAGAAAAAAATTCAACCCTAACATTTTCATTGAAGATTTGAGATACAAAATGGATAAAATAATTTCCAAACATTAAAATAATAAAATGGAAATCCAAATTCAATTAAAAACCATAATATAAGTTAAAATACAACATATCAAAATTCAAGCTGAAATGAGATTAAATATCTATTATACGATATTGCAGAGCATTCAATTACACATCCTTTAAATATTAACTGAAATTCTTTATTAATAAAAAGGATTTCTTACCAATAAAACTCTTATGCTTATTCTCATCTTCTTGTAACTATTGAATGTACACTCAAGCTAGTTTTGGTGTAGGTGCCGTCTTTTTTGGTGTAGATACTCTCTCTAACTGCCATTAGAAATTCTATCATTAATAATATTAAGAAATCATTCACTGTATATTCTTGATATTGCCATCCTCAATCTAAAGTTTGCTTAGACAAATTTTTTTTAAAAATCCAACCTTCCAAATATTCTTCTTTGAGGGTACTATAACTTTGTGCCCATCTTTTCATACAAAATCCATCATCATGTAAGCAAATAACATTGCCCTAGATGCTTCCCTCCATAATGAATACACTCACTATAGCCTCTGGTATATGTTATTAGCCCCCTCTTGATATCACTAGAACAACTTCTCTTATCATTTATGCTTTTTCTATCCCCATTTGATTCCTCCCTAATCCTTTTCCTACGTATATCCTACCTAGGCTATAACACTATGTTGGTTATATCTAGGCTATAACACTTTCCTACCTAGGATATTCCTTGTGCAAAAGCTAGCCATAGTACCTTCAAACAATATACCATACAATGAATTTAGCATTGTATCTTATAACCTAGCTCTAGTCTCATAAAAGCCTTTTTTACTTCTACTACTAAGTGGAAGGAGGTATAAACCATCCTCCAATAAATTACAATAAACTCCATAAAGTGATATGCGGTTATCTTACTATGAAATCTCCCTTTTTGTTGTCCTAACTACCATCTGCCTTCTTCTCCTTAAAGTAAAAAGATATCCATTGGTACCTTACTATTTTTGGACACTACATGTTATCTAATATCTTATATGTCAACAATACCAATCTTCTATAGCTTAAGGTTGTACTGCTCGCTTAAAAGTTTAGGGCCTATGCTTTTGAAACATCTATAAATACTTATCCACATTTTCTTCCTTTTTCCAGGATGGTTTACTTTGTGTATCACTCAATAACTATACTATCACAATAACTAATTGCATTATATTGTATGAAGGAACTATGGCTGTAACACTATGTTGGCTATTTAATACATTCTGTCCAAGTGGATCCATTACAGGTGCTCACTTATATAATTTTTATATATCTAATCATTACAAATGCAATAAATGATGTATGCACATGATCATTCAAGTATTCAAAATAACGATCCTTAACCTACCTAATCACCAACATTCTCTCAAATTTAATTCCATTTTTACATCTGCTATCTAGTTGAAGGAGGTACAAACTATGCTTTAACAAGAATAAAAAACTTCATCCAAGCGATCTCTATATTTTTCTTCCCATGAAATTTCTTCTATTTTTGTCCTACCCACCATCTTTCTTTTTCTCCTTCAAGTAAAAAGACATTCAATTATTCCTTATTCTTTTATGGAAACTATATGTTATCAAAAAAATTTTCTTTCCTCAACATTTAATCTTCTGCAACTTTAGCCTCTTTGGCTCCTTTAAATAGTGGGGGCCTTAGTTTGTGAAACTTCTATAAATAATTTTCCCAATTTTTTCTTTGATCCTAGGTGGTTTACTCTTTATATCACTGATCACCTATGTTATTACAACAACCAACTACATTATACTATTTTAAGGTATGGGGACTATAACACTGTATTGCTCATTTGACACATTCCATCAAGTGGATCCATTTTAACTTCTTACTTATATAATTCTATTATCTCTAATTATTTACACATGTAATAATTGATGCATGAAATGATCAATTAAGGATGCAAACCAATGCACCTTAACCCTCCCAATCACTAACCATCTCTTAAAACAAATTCCTATTGCTCTGATGACAATTTAATTTTTGAAAGAACCATGCTTTGGTACAAATTTATTCTACAATAAGACCTAAATTGGAAGAATTGTACGTTTTTTATATTCTTAATTAAAACCATATCTACAAATTTTAATTGAAAGAAAAATTGCCAAAAAGAAATTCTATTTATCAAAACATTCATATACAATTATATCATTCCTCTAAAAATTAATTATAATAACTAGAAGTTTAATGAATTACAAGTATTGTATATTAAAAATTCAGGCTACAAAAAAAAAACCAGTAATAAAACTAATTCTAAACATTGAAAATTTGATCAACCTCACAGAACTGGATACTTACCCTAGCTTGAAAATTAATTAGATCCTGATAATGAGCTACAAGGCCAACATATATATGTTCTCAAAGTATGGAAAGGAAACAACATGTGTGTAGTCATTAAAATTATTAAAGTAGCATTAAACATGGTTATAAGTCAATGCAAATAGTGAATTTGAAAATTATAAATAATTGAAATAGTACTAATACAGATGATATAATAAAAAAAACTTTAAATAAGGGAAATTATTCATCCACCATCATCAAATTCATATGTAGATAATATTAGCAAAGTGATCGCTTCAATCATCAAAGCCAAATATCTGTAAAATTATTAGAAATTCATGATAATGAAATGGGTAATATCATTTTTACAGTTATATCATAAAAAATCTACATAAGAAGATTCATCATTAGTGTCTTATTTTTGTTTTATCACATCATACCAGTAACAGTTCATACATGTGTGTATAAAAAATCAAACTAAATAAGTGAGGAGTTTTGATTTGTGTGATGTTTTCTAAAATTGTACCTATCACATGCTCATTTTAATATCTTAATCTTTAATATAATATTTAGTTGGCCTCCTAAAGAGTTGTCATTTTTTCCCATTGACATCTTAGCACCATATAACTTGCAATCTTGATATAGATCGTGATCGAGGATATAACCATAAACCTTATTTTGAGGAAAGCCCATCGACCCACCCTCATATACATGGTAGAATTAATTTCCAGCTAACCTATCATAATAACAATTCTTTTGTATTTACACATAATATTAGAGTTCATATAATTAATAATAATTAGTAATTATTTATCAAAAGTGAAATTATTCATTCAAAATGCCTATTTCATCAGTATACTTGTATCAGGATGGAAAAATCACTATATATTTTATTCCTACTAAATTCATATAAAATGTGATAAATAACATTCCAGCTGGTGAAATTACAAAAGCAACCAGTTAAAATAACTAGAATAATCAGTATGATAATATATCAAAAGTTATGTAAAAATAGGCTAGAAATTAAATTAAAGTATGTCAAAAATCTAATCAAACACAAAATAAATCTCTATGATACAATCATGCAGATCATTCAACCACACATTATTCACTAATGCAATTAAATAACATGTCAATCTTAACAAAATTACTTAGGAGTAGAACTCTCAAGCCTATTCTTATCTTCCTATAATCGTAGGTTGTGCACTCAAGGAAATAGTGTAGGTGCCATCATTAAATTACTGGTGTAGCAAACTCTCTCTATCTTCCATGGACATTTCTATAATCTATTTCATTCATAGAACTTTCATTTTACACCATTGACTTTTCTATCCTTTCTAAAAGTTTGTATACACTAACCTTTTCTAGAATTTAACCATCATCCTATTCCTCTCTAAGGGTAGTATACAACTTTGTGTCCTTATTGTCCATTTCCAAAGCATCAGCCTAAAAGTAAATATCATTGCCTAGGATGCTTCCTTCTATAATGAATACATTTACTATAGCTATTGGCATATATTAGTTGTGGAATATGTACATCACTAGATATGCTTCCCATATCGATGACATTTTCCTTATCTCTATTTAATTTAACCCTAATCCTTTTCCTACTCATATCCTACCAAGATGCAGTTGTTACTCGATCAATATCTATCAGTCTAGCCCTTTTAACTATCACTATCTCACAACTTTTTTAAATTAGTAGAGGCACTAATGGTCATCTCAATTCTCTATTCAATCCTCTTAGAAACTAGTAGCATATTTTTTCAGCTATCAGGACCAAGTGAGGAGCCAACTAAGCCATTGCAGTAAACTCAACTTCATTTGCAGTATAGTCTTATATCCTTTATATAGTATATAATCACTATAGGTGTATCCAAAATAACTCTCACTTATACAATTTTGCTATCTTTAATCATTTATGCATGCAATAAAATATGTATGTAAATGATCAATAATATATACAATATAATTCACCTTAACCTACCAAAATACTAACCAGCTCTCAAAATAAATTCCTTTCATATCTTTGCTACCAAGCTGAAGGTCATATAAACTATGCTCTAAAAATAACAATAAACTTTATCTAGGTGATCTCTTAATTTTTCTTCTCTTAAATTTTCTCCTTTTACTATCCTACCAATCATCTTTCTACTTCTCCTTTAAGTAAAAATTATAGCTAATGGTACTTTCATATTTTCTAGAACTTCTTACTATAGAATATCTTCTTTATCGTTAGCACCCAATTTCTACAACTTAAAGCTCTACAGCTCCCTTAAAAAGTGGGAGCACAAGCTTAAATCCCAGTGGGTAACTAAAACCTATAACAATACTGAAAGGACAAAATAAAATAGCATGCATGTAGTTATTCAAATCTTAATAATAACATCTAGTAAGATAATAAATTTATGTAAAATAGTGAATATAGAAATCATTAATTGTAGAAATAATACTAATATGAATGTTAGAATGATGAAACTATAAATAAATGAAATTGTTCTTTTACCATCATCAAATCCATAACCAATGTTAACTTCCTAAAGTTCATACATTATATGCTATCAAATATCCATTCTATCCTTAAAATCTAATCTTCTATAACTTGGGGCTCTATGAATCCCTTAGTAAGTGGGGGCCATAGCTTATGATACATTTGTAAAATCTTATCCCCATTTTCTTCCTTATTCTTGAATGGTTACTCTATGCATCACCGAAAACCTATGTTGTCACACTAGCCTCCTGTATAATATTATCTAAAGGTATGCTAGCTATAACACAATGCTGCTCATTTGATACATTTTGTCCATGTAAATCCAATACTACTCCTCACTTATATAATTATGCTATATGTAATCATTTATACATGCAATAAATGATATATGCAAATGATCAATTTGGTATGGAAAATAAATCACTTTAACCTACCTAATCACTACTCATTTCTCAAAGCAAAAATCTTACAGCTTTGGTGACAATTCAATTCTTGTAAGAACCATGCACAGATACCAATTTATCATGCCCCAAGATCTAAATTGGAAGAATTATACTTTAGTTTTCTTCTTAATTAAAACTAGAGCTACTTATTTTTATTGGAGAAAATAAAAAAAAATAAATAAAGTTCTATTTATAAAAAACTTCATTTACAATTACATTCTTCCCCAAAAAATCACTTACAATAACAATAAGTTCAATGAATTACATCCCTTTCCAATAAAAAATTCTAAATAAATAAATAAATAAAATAAAGCTACCATAAAAGTCCAAACTTTTGACAACCTCTGAACACTGGATCCTTTCCTGGCCTAAAATTTAATTAAGTCCACCTAATGAGCTATAAGGCCCAATAGGTAACAAAAACCTACAACCTCACTCAATGCCAAATAATAGGAAATAAAATACATGTAGACATTCAAATCATAATATTAGCATTCAATATGATTATAAATCTATGTAAAATAATGAATCTAGAATTCAAAAATCATAAATACAACACTAATATGAATGCTAGAATAGTAATGTTCTAAATTAAGGAAACCATTCATGCATTCATGCATCGTGATAAAATCCATAATGATATCATTTTAGTAAAGAGATCACTTCAATAGTTGAAGCAAAATATTACTATATTTGTATGAAATTCATAATAATGAAAAAGGTAATAGCAATTATGTAGTTATATAATATAAAAGTTTTGTAGACATATTCATAATTAGTATCTTATCTTTGTCTTGATCACATCATATCAGTAGTAATGCAGATATATATGTATAAGTAATCATACTATACTAGTATGGAGTTTTTATTTGTAAGGTATTTTTCATAATCATATATGTTTCATGTTCATCTTAATATCCTATTCTTAATTTTAATATTCTAGTCACTTCTTTAAGCATAGCCACTCTTGCCCATTTGCATCTTACCTCGTTGTAAATAGTTGAAGCAAAATATTACCATTAAGCTTATTTTTAAGGCAATCCCATTTTTCTACCATCTTGTACAAGGTAGAATTATTCTCTATCCAATTTATCTTAATAACAAGCCTTTCTTGTTTAAATATAATATAGAAACACACATAATTAATAATAATTAGCATCATTTAATCATAGTGCAATTATTCAACCATAATGCATGTTCAATCAATATGCTCATAATAGGATGTGAAAATCATTATATATGCTACTCCTATTCAAATCATAACAAATAACATTTTAACCTGTGAAAATATAAAACCATCTAGTTAAAATGATTAGAATAATTATTACTAGAATATACCAAAAGTTATGGTATTGAATTTTACTAAATTAGGAGAAATAATTATTTATTTTTACCTAGAGAATAATTCTTTAAATCAAAATATTTGAAAACATAGATGTGATAGAAGCCCTAATAATAATCACAATAATTTATGTAGCAGGAACAATGAACAGAAAAGCCTTAGAGAGTTTCCTCTCTCTTCTCGCTCTTCTTTCCTCCCTAACATCTAATCTCCATTTTTGTATTATATTATGCATTAAATTTTTAGTGAGAATGTGTTATTTTAGTTGTGTTGTGTAGAAAAAATATAATAAAGCCCCAAATTCTAAGTCTCATAGAGTGCCTTGGCATTAGACAAAATAACATCGCAAAGCCATTAAAGGCACTACTGGAGTGCAATAATATTGACATGGTGGTGCCAATTTCTTTGTTCGACAATATCGTGATGTCAAAATGGTCAGCTTTTCAGTGCCATGCTTACTTCTTTGAAGCACTACAGTGTCACAATCTGTTATGCTTCAACACCAAAATTGCCAATCTAACATCACAACATTTGAATGTTAGCTCCATAGTGGCATAACAGTTGTAAATTCCAAAGGACATGATTTTTCTATGAAAAGATGTGTCTGTTCACTAAGTAGTTGATCCATGTTAGCAAGAACTACGGTAAAGATAATATAGAAGTGCACTAATGTTAGTTCATTTATTGGGTGCAGCGATGCCGACCTTTCAAGCATCATTGTTCTAGTTGCCTTCTTTGTATTTACTTAGAAATAGTCCTCATGTTATGTTTATTGGAGAGTTTAGTCACTTATATAATTTCATCACTTTTCAAAGTACTTTTTTAGATCTCTGTTCGAGTCAAATCTAACAGAGACTAAGGAAGTACTATTTACAATCATTAGTGTTTAGTTAGTGTTTGTTTAAGAAACTTCATATGATAAGGAAGACTGTAAAGGAGATTGATTAATCCTTCTTGGTGATATCATTCAGTTATATTTTCATTATTCTATGATTTAAATGAAAATGTGTTTTCCTATATTTTCTTTCATATATGGCTAATTCTTTAGTTTTAGATTTATGATGTAGAGATCATGTTTAGTACTAATGAAAATTCTTGTGCTTTAAAGTTAAAATATGTTTTCAATATTGTCATGATCTTTATTTAATACACATAGTTGCCATATGTGTAGTTAAAACCATGCGTGTTGTACAACCTAAATAGAGGATTACAAAAACAACTAGGATAATTTTTTTTAATACACATAGTGGCCCTATGGACCTTCCATAATTTTATTTTGATATGATAATTTTGCAATTATAGTGAACAATAGTAGTTAATTCTTGAAATGCATACTTCCTCATGGGTTTGACACTCAACTCTATCACTTTATTAGTTGATTCAACATGTATACATAAGTATATTATGTTGGATTTATTATTTTATATCAAAGAAAACCTAAGCATTATTTAAGGGTGATAGAGCATTAACATTTTTTATAATTTAAAATTACACTCCATTGTAGCACCCACCATTAAGTTTTTGGTGCCATTTTTGGTGAAGTATTTTTCTTTTTGCAAAATTTTAACTTTATTATTGAATTAATTAAATAGCTAGACCTACATACATTTTTTAATAGAATGATTATTAATTATATATTTTTGGTTTCATGCTTTATAGCCATAGAAAAGAACTTTTGTCATTTGATCCTAAAATTGAGAGAACCCATTCTTAAATTTAGAAAACCAAAAAGCTTTTTAAAATGAATGAAGCTAAGATAAAGCAAAATCATTCAAGACCTTCTAATAATTTTACAAACCCCAAAGTAGATGGAATTCGTCGGAGCACAAATATACCTATAATCTAAGCTAATAATTTTGAATAAAATTAGCTATTATTTAAAGGGTTCAAAACTCTTAGTTTAGAAAACTCCTATAGAAGATCCTAATTTACATTTGCCTAGTTTTTTAGAAATATCTACAACTTTTAAGTACAATGGTGCAAGTGATGATGCTATTAGACTTAGATTTGTTCACTTTTCCCTAAGAGATAAAAAAATGAGGTTGAATTCTTTACCCCAGGCTCTATAACGACTTAGAATGAGTTAGCTTATAAGTTTCTTGATAAGTGTTTTTCCACCTTAAGAAATTGCCAAACTTAGAAATGATATAACATCTTTTACTTGGTGTGAAGGACAATCCATTTATGAGAGTTGGGAAAGATTTAAGTAAATGCTTAGGAAATACCCACATCAAGCATTACTAGATTTATTGATTATTGAAGCATTTATAATGGATTAATAGGATCTCTTAAAGATATTAATGATTTTTTTTGGAGGGGGGGGGGACCCACGGAGGTGCCTATGAGTTAATAAAGGAAAAAATTACAAGGTCCTTAAAGGGACCTTCAGCCCTTTAATGCTCAAAAGAGCTACAGAATTAAAAGCAAATGAACCTATGAGCTCAAGGTCCCTACTACGTAAAAGTATAGAATAACATAGATACATCCTGAGCACCAAAACAGAAGGAGGACAATAAAAATAAGCTTGGAATAGCAACTTCCAATAAAAAATCCCATCAGAACAAATGATATCCACCTCAATAAAAGAATAAAGAGCAGTAATATCTTACAATAAGATAATTTACTAAATAATGGTTGAAATAGAATAAAATATAAAAGCATAAAGTATAAAAAAGCCACATGATAGGACAATACCAGGAACCTGAGAGGGGTGAAGGGCATAAGCAAGAGCCCACCAAGCAAATATCCAATGAAATAATCAAGTAAAAGCTCCAGGTTTCACTAGAATAAAGGCTGGAATAGGAACTAATGTTAACATCCAGACCCGTAGAAGCAATTAAAATAGTCTTCCAAAGATAACAAAGGAAAAACCACTCAGGATCGCCAAAGATATTTAGCCAGGTGTAACTAAATCACCTGGTAACAACACATAACTCATTGCAATCCAAGCCTTTATAATTAGAACAGGACATAATGGAGCAAACATCCACCATCCACACAAAATAGAGACCCAGCAGAGAGCAAAGCACCACGAACAAATAGATGAACATATACCAAAATAGAAAAGAGAATAAGAAAATACTACATGTACACCAAAAAGGGTTCCCCAGGCTGTAGGAAATAGCAACCAACAAATAAAAAGTAGCTGAACCTTCCCAAAGACACAAAGCACGATGCAAATGCCAGGAGGAACCACAACCACCATAGAGGAGTAACGCCATAAACACTAAGATGTAACATAAGATAAACCAATTTGATCTAATATTAAGAGGCCTTTAAACATAAAAGGCAGATTAGAAATCAAAAGCTCAGTTATAGCATTGAAATCACAACCCCAACTAGCAATCAATAGAGCACAATAATTCCCCTCCTCAAGAATAATAGAGAAAGAGCAGTTTAAAATACTCAATAAATTCCTAATGTCCCTTCGAATATAAAACAATATTAAGGAATAAACTTTATCCCCCCTTAAAATTAAGAGAATGATAATCAAAGTAAGAACCAACCTCCACCACAACATTCATGTAATTAAGATTGGAACAAAGACTTATAAACCATGAAGCAAAACATAGGTAATAGCAAAATTTTTACCACCATTAGCAACAGGACCAACAAAACCCAACATATAAATACCATTATGATCTCTAATAACACCACCACATCAAATAATAGAATCCATTCTTGCACTAGCCACATTCAACTTAAGAAAGTTGGGATGTGGCTGCATCCAAGAAGTACACCTAGAAACCTTATAAAAAATATCCACCTCCAAGTTAATACCAAAATTAGCTGTAGTAAAGAGCTAGTTCTTAAAATTCATGGTAGAAAGTAAATTAGCAGAGTAAAGAGCCACAACTTTATCCTTAATATTATGGATAATTCTCTGATAGTTCATAACCACCCCATTGAACCAAGAATTATTCCTCTCCAACCATAAGAACCAAAGGATAAGAGAGCAAATCACATTTCCGACATGGCCTTTGGAATTGACAAACCAATAGTTAAGCATAGAATTAATAAAAACCATAGCATTAAAATAGTTGAAATGAAAGATTTCCTCAAAATAAGTCCAAACTTTAACAGCTAAGGGGCCAAAAATGAAAACATGATGCATATTGTCTATATGGTCATGGCATTGGCATTTAAAAGGGAGGATAAAACCTATTTTCATCAAATTCTCATCCGTAGGAATAAGTTTATATAAAATTCTCCAAATAAAAATAGAGACCCTAGAAAATGCTTTTATGCCATATCATATTAAAAAGCATGAAAGTTTCATGCTTAGCTCTAAAGGAGTGCCAATCATCTTTAATATAAAACAACCATCTTTAGTCAAAGCACAAAGCAACATATCATTCAAATTAATGTTCAGTGGGATCTTTAAAATCTATTGAATAATGAAATTAAGAAGAACACTAAAAAGTTTCTCCAAATCCCAATCATTATTAGAGAAAATGTAATTCACCTTCACATTAACATTGTAAATAGTATTAGTTAAAGAGTCAATCGAATGGCCACTCAACCAATGATCTTTCCAAAAGAAAATATTACCATTTCCAAGACCCCAAACAATAGAAGGCTCAACAACCCATTTAATAGAGCAATGACATTGCTAGACTTTAGAATTGCCTTTAGTGAAGCAACACATGGTGGGATGCCTGCCCCCATAATACTTGTCCACCATAAAATTAGCCCAAAGACTCACATTGGAATGAAGATTATACCAAAACTTGAAAGAGAAAGCATAGGCCAAATCAAACATAGACTTACACCCTAAAGCTCCATCATGCAAAGTCTCACAATATTTATCCTAGGAAGTCCAGTGAATTTTAGAACTACTACCCATACCTTTCCAAAAAAAACTTATTGAAAATTCTATCAATCCTATTGCACACAGTCTTAGTAGGAAGAAGAGTTTGAAAACTATAAACATGTATAGAAAAAATAATACTCTTGATAAGAATAAGCCTACAATCAAAACTTAAGTAATTAGAATCATATGTAGAAAGTTTGTTCTACACCATAGTAATTAAATCATAAAAAAAGGAATTCTTTTTACCCATCTAAAGAGGCACACCTAGATACTTTAAAGGAAAATAACCCTAGCTAAAACTAATTAAATTCTTGATAGCCACAATACAATTAGAAGGAACTTTCTTAGTAGCAATAAAATAACACTTATGGTTATTAAGAGCCAAAGCACTAATCAATTCAAAATGGTTAAAGAAACACACATGTCTATTAATACTATTCATTGAGGCATTGGTAAAAATAATGAAATCATCAACTAAACATAAATGCAAAATTTTAACGCCACCTATCATTCTGAAGTAAAGGTTAGGATACTTATAAAAAAGATTAGCAAGACCTCTAGATAGCTACTTAGCAGCAATAATAAAGAGAGCAGAGGAGATAGGATCCCCTTGTCTCAGACCATAAGAAGCCTTAAAAAAACAATGGCTTTTACCATTTACATTGATAGAAAAATAAGGGCTTTCAATGCAATTCTTAATGAGGATTATGAAATTTAAATCAAAATAAAAAAAATTCAAGATATTATAAATAAAATTCCAATTAATATTATCATAAGCTTTAGCAATATCCAATTTCAAAATCACATTACCAGCTCTAACCTTGACATCCAAGTCTTGACAAAATTCTTACACCAAAAGGATATTATCTGCAATAGCTTTAATAAAGCCCATTTTAAAAGGGGAAATAAGCTTATGCAAAAAAAAGTAATCAATTCATCAAGATTTTAGAAAGTAGTTTATAAAAGATAGTACACAAACTAATAGGTCTAAAGACTTGCTAAGAACTCACATAATTATTCTTGGGAATAAGCACATTAGAAGTACAAGAAAAAGCTTAGGAATAAGATTGCCATTAAAGAAATTAGTTATAGTAGAGAAAAGATCATTATAAATAATAGACCAAGTTTTCTGAAAAAACTTCATAGTGAAACCATCCGAACCAGCCAAAAAATCACCATTCATACCAAAAATAGTATCCTTAACCTCCTTAAGAGAGGGAGATTTAGACAAGCCAATATTATCATCAAGAGAAACAAGATTAGGAATAATAGATGGATTGTCAATAATAGAAGGATCAAGATTAAGATGATTTTGAAAATAATGAACAACTAAATTAGCAATTTCAGCATCATCATCAGAAATGGAACATTCATTACAATTAATTTTATGAATGCAATTAATAGCATGTTTCTTTTTAACCAAGGCATGAAAGCATTTAGTATTGTTGTGACCTTCAACTAAATGTTTTTTTTTTTTTTTTTTGAAGAAAGTATAAAAGCATTATCATAAAAGGAAAAACCTAGAGAGATCATCCTATCGATTCCTCCTTTAAAATTTTGAGAAATGTAGATGGAATCTTATACATGGTTACATCTTCCCAGACAAAAGAAGAAAGAATAGCATAGTTAGCCCAAAGATCCGCTAACTTATTACTATCTCGTCCAATCCAATTACAAATGACATAATTGAAGTTTTTAGTAAAAGATAATTCTTCCATACCTTGCATTCCAGTTCTGATCTCCTTATGGATGAATTTAATGATGTTGATATTGTCTCCTTCGATGATAATACCTTTATACTCAAGCATCCAATCTTTGATCACTTCATTAATTGTTTTAATAGCTAATAACTCCAATTGAGCTATGTACCAATGAACACAAGATTTTCCAAAAGCCAAGAACAATCTTCCTTTGTGATCACGACATACACCTCATATGCCTCCTTTGTAAGAGCAAAGCAAAGAAGCATCTATATTGAATTTTATCCAATCGGGTGGAGGAGGATGCCAAGAGTTATCCAACAATACTTGTTGATTGACAACCAACCAGCCCGATATATGAGGATTATAGCTTATAGAAGTAGCAGCATACCTAATTGCTTCGGTTGATATAAACATAAGGCTTTTCTCTATTTTTCCATAAACCAGTCCGCACCTATCCTTCCAAAAGATGTAATCTGTGTTATAGAAAAGGTTGATCATGAATAAATTCTGTTTATCCAGCCAATTACATATATCTTCAAATGAATGACAGCTCTTAAATTCAAATCCCCAATTGTTTAAGTGACAAAACACTTCATTGATCTTAATGCATCTATTAGAGATATGATGTAAATCTTCAATTTCATTATAGCCTTTAGGACAGAGACTTTTAGCTTGCAATCTTCTATAGGAAAGAAATTGGAATGTTGGCATAGAGTTATTAAACATTCTTCATCATAAATTTTCAACTCTAGCATTGAGTTTAGCTTTGCTAATCTACTTCTAGTAAACTTGATTTAGGACAGAGTCTTCCATTGCCAAAGTAGCCAAGGCTGATATGGATTTTCTAGAAACATTTTTAATAAGCTATATCCGATCCTCATTACGTTCAGAACAGATTTTAATGTTACAAATAAACTCCACAAGGTCTCTGCCACATCTTCTTTCAAGTTCATGAATATTCCATCTACCTTCAGTGTGAGCTTGTTAACTATTGTAATTTCTTCATCAATTTCTTTTGGAACTATGAATGTTGGCCACTTATTAATATTTTTGTCCAATATCTAGATTTCTTGAAGATATCAATAGATTCACCCCTTGAAATGATCCATCTGATAGCAGGTTTAAGAGCTTTCCAACCATCCGAAATCAATTTCCAAGCTGGCGAGTTATTTTTCCTTCCACCATTACGGTTCCAAATGTCACCATATTTTGGATAAAGAGTTCTATGAAGCAAAGAATCTTTATTTTGAATGTAATTCCAAGCTAATTTAGCTCTTAGTGGACTAATCTTTTTGAACTTGAATGTAAGCCACGACCACCCATATCTATTGGGTGACACAATGTGTTCCAATCCACATAATGAAGACCATAGCCTCCATCACTTTTATTCCATATAAAGCTTCTACAATGCTTTTCTATCTCATATAATAAACGCTTTTGAATTAAAGAAAGAGTAGAATATAAAGTCGGGTAAGAGAGCAGAACCAATTTAACAACTGTGATTCTTCCTGCCAAAGAGATATATTTGCTTGCCCATGTGTTTAACATCTTTAGCACTTTATCAATGATGAATTGGAAATCTAATTTCACCAATCTTCTCAATGCAATCTTTGTTCCAAGGTAGTTAAATTCATTTACCACCTTAAATCCCATAATATGAGATATTGCTTTCTTCTTCCTTCTTTTAACAGACCTCCCAAACAAGATAACAGATTTTTCTTTGTTAATCATTTGACCCGTCCATCCACAGAATTTTTTAAAAATGGATTTAACCTCCTTAATTTTCTTCATATTGGCTTCAAAAAAGATGTCATCTGCATAGAGCAGATGTGAAATCATAGGCCCATTGGAGCTAATGTGTATACCAATAGCATCATTCCTCTTAAGAATGTTGGACAGTAGTTGAGAATAGATAATGTAAAGGAATGGAGACAAGGGACATCCTTGTCGAAACCCGCTTCTAGCTTCAATTCGAGTAGTTCAATTTCCATTAATTAATAAAGTGAAGGAAGGATCACAAATGCACTCCATAATCAAATTAGAGATGCAAGTAAGAAAACCACAAGTTTTTAAAACTTTATTCAAAGTTTTCTAATCCATGGAATCGTAAGCTTGCTCCATATCTATTTTAAAAGAGACTAAACCTTTGCTAGATTTAGAGTACCTGAACTTGTGAAAAATTTCTTGTGCCAAGAGAGAATGATCATATAAATACCTCCCTATGATAAATGCAGCTTGCGCCTTAGAGATGAGTTTTGGAATGATGGAAGACATCCTGTTTACCAAGACTTTAGCTGCTATTTTGTAAATTTTGTTACATAAGCTGATTGGTCTATAGTTTGAGGGAGTAGAAGGGTTGCAAACTTTTGGAATAAGTACAATAAGTTTCTCCTTCCAGGTTTTGTTCATGTCAGCTGTAACAAAAAAATGCTGCAATGAATTCCAGAGATCAGGCTAGATAATCTTCCAGCAACTCTTGATAAAAGAGTATGTTATTCCGTCAATTCTAGGAGCTATGAAGCCTCCTGTTTGCTCAATAGCCAATTCCACTTCATTTAATGAAAATTCTTTACTCAGCAGGTTGGAATCTTCTTCAGAAATTAAATTCGATGGTTCTGGCCATCTACCAGACTGCAGTTCCTTTGGCGCCATTTATGTCTCATCAATTTTATCTTGCTCTTCCTCCAGAATTCTGTCTTTATTCTTGATGCATTTGATATAATTCTGGTTTCTTCAAGCATTAGCGTATGATTGAAAGAATCTAGTATTATAGTCACTTTTAGTAGTCCACTTCACCTTTGCCCGTTGACGCCACCAAGTGTTCAGGCGGGCCAATGTTTTGTTCAATTTATTGATCTTGCATTTGAGTAGCCAAATCTCCTCCATAGTAAGACTTCCATTTTCTGCTTCCTTAGTTTGAATCTCCAAAATTTCCTTCTTTATGTTTTCTTTTAGCTGTGTCAAGCTTTTGTGCTTCTCTCTACTCCAATAATACAAGGATCTAAGAGCTCTTTTCATTTTAGCATTTAGAATTTGAGGAGGATTTCCCTGATATTTCAAGTTCCAAGCTTTCTTTACTACTGCAACAGAAGCTGGAACCGATGCCCAAATATCTTCAAACTTCATAATTCTCTTAGCAGCAGGAAAATTTTGAAAAAGCTTTAACATGATCGGACAGTGGTCTGAGGCCACTCTAGGCAAATGCTTAACCATCAAATGCTGAGATAAGTTTAATCCCGCTAAATTTACAAAACATCTGTCCAGCCTTTCCATGATGCGATCACCACCATTTTTGTTGTTACACCAAGTATATCTTGGTCCAACAAAGACAACTTCATAAAGATCATTGCAAACTAAGAATTGCTTCATCTCTTTAGAGCCCAAAAGAGAGATAAAATCTTCTTCCTCCCCTCTTATCATATTTAGAGAGTAAACAGTTGAAGTCTCCTCCCAATACCAAGGCACATCATATTTGGAATATTTACCCAGATTTTCCAATAAATTTCTTCTTTTGCAAGCATCTGTGCTCCCATAAATGGTTGCCACCCTCCATTTCCCTTTATTATGGACTTCCAATTCACCAATTATTAACTGAGAAGAAAATTCCAGCATCTTGAAGGAAGCAATGTTCTTCTTCCAGATAACTACTATACCACCTGAGAGACCAATGGAAGGGACATACAGAAAGTCCTACCCATTGCTAACTAAGGAAATAATATCCTTGTTATGAAAGGATTCCAACTTTGTTTCTAATAATCCCATAAAAAAAGCATCATAATCCCTCACCACCTCCTTTACATATAGAGAAGCCTTTCTCTTCCTAGCTCTTCTACAATTCCAAAAAATTAAGGAATCCATTAATGGTTAAGAGGAGAAGAGTTCCTCACTTTGACCCTTAATTCACCTCCCAATTTTCAAGTTCTAGTAGCCAATTTAATAGGTCTTAAACTTTTTAATTGTTTAGTACCTTTTGGTTTTTTCCTACTAGTAGAGGAGAATCCATCCAAGTTACTGTCATTCAAAACTTTAGCAGTTTCTGATCCAGCATTTGAAGTTAATAATTCATTGCCACCATACTTGTCTGCAACAAGAATCTCCCCTTCTTCCACAGAAGAATTTAGAATATCAAATCTGTTTTTGTTAATAATAGAATTGGCAGAATTTAGAA
The DNA here is from genome assembly GCA_022539455.1 of Dendrobium nobile. Taxonomy (NCBI): domain Eukaryota; kingdom Viridiplantae; phylum Streptophyta; class Magnoliopsida; order Asparagales; family Orchidaceae; genus Dendrobium; species Dendrobium nobile. The sequence continues at coordinate 28,252,989 of CM039734.1, forward strand.
CCATATCAGCAATGGGTTCTAAACTAATTTTGCTGGAAGGTTTTATAGCTCCATCTGTGACTATCTTATCAATAGATTTCTTATTACCAATCTCCTCATTCTTGGCCATGCCGTCAGGATCTCCATTTAACTGTAAAACTTGCTCTCTTTATTAGCTTTCAAAATCCCAGCATCAGATATTTCCTTCCCAAAGAACTTCTGATTCTCTATTTCAGGAACATAATTAACAACATCATTTAATTCTTTGATGGCAACATCTTTTGAGACAACTTCAACCTCCCTGCTTGCATTGTTACTATGCATTTGTTGATTCACTAGCCTTGGTTTTATATTTCTAAAATATTTTTTCCCAAATCTGACATGTATCCAAGGCCCGTATTTGTCTCCAAATTTTGCTGCAGACCCTACCATATCTTCATTAACAGCTACAGATTTCACTGCCTTGGGTTGTTCTTCATTAATAATAGCAAGCTTATTGATATTTCTATCACCTTTGGAGCAATTCATTTCCAAGTGACCAATCTTCCCACAGCTGAAACAAAATGTCGGTAGTCTCTCATATTCAATAGTCTGATAGAATTTGCCTAGGTTGCCTTTAACCCCAGATGAAGTTTTTCATCAAGTTTGACACGTACAAAAACTCTTGCAAATTCTCTCCTTCCCCATTGGAACATATTGCCATCAACCAAATAATGTTTTCCTACCATGGAGGCTATTCTACAAACATTAAACTCATCCCAACATTGTAACGGGAGATTAGGAAAACGGATTCACATTGGAGCAGTGAGGCCTTTGAATGATTCAGGTGAGAAAGCTAGAGACCATTTGTCCATACCTACTATGTTGCTTTTCACATACCATGGTCCCGTAGTTAAAACTTGATCCATGCTTTCAAGTTCTTCAACAAGATGTTTAAAAGTCACTATTTTCTTCCAAAAAAAGTTCTTCTTGAGCTTCTAATTTATAAATCTCATCCTTAGCCTCTTTCAAAAAATAGAAGTTGGAATCAGAAGGATCCAACTAACATAGACTCTAATAAGAATTCACCCTATCTTACACAATTAAAATGTTAGAAAAAAGATTTTTAAAAACATTATGGTTCCACCAATTTAAAACTTCCTTAAGTCTTTTTAGATTAAGCCAAAATCAATTCATACCAAAGATAAAATCATCAGGGGACACAGGGGCCTGCCAATCATTCTTAACCACATCAAGAAAAGAATCATGATGTAACCACTTGTTTTGAAATCTAAATTGAGATGGATAATCCCTAGCTCTATTCTTAATTTTAATAAGAAGAGGAGAATGATTAGAGAGGGTACGATTAAGATGTTCAACATGAGTAAACTCAAAAGAATTAAGCCAAACATCACTAAATAAAACCCTATCTAACCTTTGCCACAAATGCCCACGATGCCAAGTGAAATTATTGCCAAAATAACCAATATCATTGAGGTTACAATACATGATCATATCATTGAAATCCTCCATGGATTGATAGATAGGGAGAGAACCCCCTATGCGCTTAGCTAGGTTAGTTATAGTAATAAAATCTCAACCAATAAGCCAAGGAGGATTGTAAATAATATAAAAATGGATGATTTGATCCCATAAAATCTTTCTAGTATAACGAGATGAAGTAGCATAAACAAATGAAGCACAATATTGTATGCTAGAACTTTTAATATTACAATGCAAGACTTGAGTAAAATCACTAATGATATCAATTCTAAGAAAATCTTTCCAAAAAACACAAATTTTATTGGCCACATTAGACCAAGCATGTTTAAAACCCACAAATTTAGCAATACCAGGTAACTTATCAACTGAAATAAGAGGCTCAAGCAAGACAATAATAGACACATTATTAATACGACATAAAATTTTGACTCTAACCTTAGAAGAAGGGCATCCAAAACCCCTAATAACATTCCAAATAATAGTGTTAAAAATAAGAAACAATAATTAATGGGAAGTATACGAATGTGTGTTTCTAGGGGATTATAAAATGACATTCCTAGGGTTTTTACCTCTCTTACCATGGCCCTTGGTATAGCTCGTATTATTATCATCTCTAGCAAAACATTTAGCCAACATATCCACCTCCGCATCAATAAAAGAATTACTAAGATAATTATCTGTTAAAGGTAGCATTCTTTCATTTATCATACCTGAATTTCCCCTAGAAAGAGGCAACTCACCATCCACAAAGAAAATTCGATCTTCCATAGTGGTAACATTTTTCATAACAACTCCACTACATTCCCTCACTTTGTCGATTTGAAGAATAGCCAACCTCTCTACTTGGGGCAAACCATCTTCTGGCAATATAGGCTCAGCTCTTTCAGGAATCTGCTCATTAACCTACTCATTCATAATATGAGATTGAGGCTGATTAGAATAGTTAGTATTAACATCAATAATAACTATATCAGACAAACTTTTCTTTGAAACACAAGGATTAGATGAAGAAGAAAGAAAAGTAATTCTATTATAATTTGTAGGCAGCATTTATTTCTCCCCTCCTGAGAGATCTGAACACAATATAGTATCCATTTTAGGGTTCACACTTTGATTACTAAGAAATTCACCCCCATTAGAAGAGGTAGGACTGGTCTAAATTATAACAAGTTGTAAAATAACCACATCTTTACACTGGGCTAATTGATGTTGTAGCTAGAGGAACATTAAAATCTAAACCATTTTAGGAAGCCAATGAATACATAAAGGAAATGGCTACTAATAATTTATAGTGGACTGCTGATAGAGTAAATTCTAAAGAAAATGCTGGAATTTATGAATTTGATGCATTATCAATCTTGACTACATAAGTTTCAACAATTTCTAAAAAACATAGAGAACTTAAGATTAAAAATAGGACATATAGATGTGATAATTTTAACATCAATTCAAAAAATGTTAGCGCCACAACATTTAGACACATACCACCATAGCCATATCCCTTAGATTTTGAACAACTTTATCATGTTAAAAAAATGAGAAAATACCCTTGGAAAATATTATTTTGCAATTAGGAATCCAAGAACAAAATCAATCTTATGTTCCTAAGAAAATAAAAGACCAAATAAGGAAATTTACTTGGATAATTTATTATAAAAATGGAAGAAAAACATCATAATATTTAACTTAAAAGTCGGAGAGATTTAAGTGATCCTTAAAAATATAGATTTACCTAAAAAGGATTATAGTGAAGTTCAAGAATTAGAAAATCATCCTTCAACAGAACAACTTGAACTTATAAAAGAACTTGAATGAGTAATTAGGTCAGCTAAAGAGATACCACCACCACCTTTCCCTCAAAGATTGATCAAACAAAATCTCAATAAGCAGTTCTCTAAAATTTTAGAAGTATTTAAAAAATTAACAATTAATATACCTTTCTCTGAAGATTTATAAGAGATGCCCACATATACAAAATTTATGAAGGTTATTTTGAACAAGAAAAGAAAACTAGGGGAATTTAAAAATGTGGCATTAACTAAAAAGTGTAGTGCTATAACTGAAAAGAAACTTTTTAAAAAACTTAATGACCCTGAGATTTTTTCCATTCCTTCAACTAATGGAGATAAATTTTGTGGGGGAGCTTTATGTGGTTTGGGATCTAGTATTAACCTAATGTCACTTTTTATATTTAAAAGACTAGATATTAGAGAGGTTCAACCTACTTCTATTACTATTCAGTTAGCTGATAGATCTTTCACTTAACCAGGAGAGGCAATAGAAGATGTTTTAATAAAAGTTGATAAGATTTTATTATGATAGATATGGAAGAAGATAAGGAAATATCTCTCATCATAAGGCCATTTTTAGCCACTGGTAAAGAAAAAATTGCTGTGAAAAAAGGTGAATTGACTATTAGAGTTCAGGATCAAGAAGTTAAAATTGATGTACTTTAAAATATAAATTTCCCTAAAGAAAAGAATAAAGATTGCTTTAGAAAGGATTTAGAAGATGTGGTACTTGAGAATGTTAAGGAAGTGTTATTAGAGGGGGAATTATAGGAAGAGGAAGAAGTTGATGAGATTAAGGAAATAATAGGGGAATCTGCAGTGTGGAATGAAAACTTAATTAATGAAAATTTTTCATTTTTGGAAATATACTCTTTTGAAAAAACTTTAAAACCATCCAGTAAGGAGGCCACTATTTTAGAGCTTAAGTCTTTACCTTGTCATTTCAAGTAAGCCTTTTTAGGTATTAAGTCTACTCTTCATGTATATACTTGAGCGAATTTAGAATCATATCAAGAAATCAAATTGATCAGGGTGTTGAGTAATTTTAAAAGTGCTTCTGGGTGGACAATTCCTGACATTAAGGTGATTAGTCCTTCAATTTACATGCTTAATACTTTAATAGATGCTAATTCAATTCCAAAAGCTAACTCTCAAAGAAGACTTAAACCTTTTATGAAAGATATTGAAAAAGATATACTTAAATTGATTGATGCTAGGTTTATTTATCCTATTTAAGATAGTTCTTGGGATAGACCTATTCATTATGTTCTTAAAAGTAGGGGATTTATTGTTACAACAAATGAACATAATAAAGTTATACCAACTCAAACCATTCAAGATGGAGGATTTGCATAGATTATAGGAAATTAAATAAAGACACTAGAAAATATCATTTTCCCTTACCTTTTATTAATTAGATGTTAGAATTGTTTGCATGACATTATTTTATTATTTTCTATATGGATATTCTGGTATCATAAAATTTCTATTACACCTAAAGATCAATATAAAAGTACTTTCAGTAGTCCTTATGGAGCTTTTGCTTTTAGGAGAATGCCTTTTGTTCTATGCAATGCTCTTGCCACTTTTTAATGATGTACGATGTCTATATTTTCAAACTTAATTGAGCATGGTATTGAAACTTTTTATGGACGATTTCTCAGTATTTGACACTACATTAGATTTTGTTTCTTTAGCATTTAACTTCTGTTTTGAAAAATAGCTATATAAAAAAATAAAGTGTTAAATTAGAAGAAGTGTCAATTTATGGTAACTAAAGGTATTTTTTTAAGCAATAAAATTTCTAAGAAAGGATTAGAAGTGGATATTGTAAAAATTTACGTAATTGTAAATTACCACCTCCCAATTGTATTAAAAGCATTAGAAAATTTTTAGGTCATGCAAGATTTTAAAGAAGATTTATTAATGATTTCTCTAAAATTTCTAAACCATTATGTCAACTATTAGAGAAGGATGTTCCTTTTATATTTAATTATGCTTATCTTAAAGCTTTTAAAGCGTTAAAACAACATTTGATTACGCTTATGTGATTATTGCTTTTGATAGATCTTAACCTTTTATGGTTGTGTGATTCTAGTGACATTATTATGGGTGTTGTTATAAGACAAAAGAAAGATAAGAAATTCCATTTCATTTTTTTATGCAAGTTAAACTTTGAATTCTGCACAATGTAATTACACTACAATTGAAAAAGAATTTTTAGCTATTGTTTTTGCTTTTGATAAATCTATATCATACTTGATTGGCACTAAAGTAGTATTTACACTGATCATGTTACTATCAAATATCTAATGACAAACAAAGAAACTAAATCGAGATTGGTTAGATGGATTCTTCTATTTGAAGAATTTGATGTAGAAATTTTGGATAGAAAGGTACATAAAATTGAATTGTTACTAACCTTTCAAAACCTTTTTGTTGAAAGAATACATTAATTGAGGATGAGATTAATGAATTTTTTCTAATGAATAATTATTTACACTTGATGTGAAAAATTCACCTTGGAAAGTTGACATTATTAATTTTATTGGTAGTGGTATATTTCCTTGTAATTTAAATCCTAGTAAAAAAAAGGAAATTTTTGCATGATACAAAATTTTAGTTTTTTATGAACCTTATTTCCTTAAATCTTACAATGATCAAATTATGAGAAGATGTGTTTTTGAAGAAGAAATAGAATTAATCATTAAGGAGTTCCATGTTTCTCATTATGGGGGACATTTTGGGGGATTTAGAACTGCTTCTAAAATCCTTTAATCTGGATTTTGTTAGCCTACTTTATTTAAGGATGCAAATGAATACATTAAGAAATGTAATCAATGCTAAATAGTAGGAAATAATTCGAAATTAAATAAAATGCTTTTGAACTAAGTTCTAGAAATAGAAATTTTTGATATTTGGGGATTATTTATGGGACCTTTGGTGTCAACCTACAGAAATCAATATATTCTTATTGTTATGGATTAGTTTTGAAAAAGGATTGAAGGTGTCATAACTTCTAAAATTGATGCTTAAACTATGTTAAAGTTTTTTTTTTTTAAAAATAATTTCTCTAGTTTAGAATGTCAAAAGTGTAAATCAGTGATGGAGAGAATAGATTAAAGGAAAAATATAACCTATCTTAAAGAAATATGGATTTTATCATAGAGTAGTAACTACTTACCATCCTCAAACTAGTGAGCAGGCTGAGGTCTGCAATATAAATATTAAGAGAATCCTAGAAAAAAATGATTAATTCAAATAGAAAAAATTAAGCGAATAAATTAAACAACGCATTATGGGCCTATATGACTAATTATAATGCTTATATTAGCATGACTACTAATAAATTAATTTATGGAAAGGTTTGTCAACTTCATGTGGAGTTAGAACACAAAGCATTCTTGGCATTTAAAGATTTAAATTGTATTTTTAAAATGGTGAAAGAAAAAAGTTTGACGTAGTTGAGTGAACTGGAAGAAATTAGAAATGAAGATTATAAAAATATAAGAATGTATAACGATAAGATAAAAAAATTACAAAATAAAAAGCTTCTTATGAAAGAATTCACTCTTGGATAGGATGTTTTACTATTAAATTCATGATTTAAGTTATTCCTAGGAATAATAAAGTCCATATGGTCTCAACCATTCACTATAGCAAGAGCATTTCCTTATGGAACTATAAAAATTAAGGATAAGAAATTTTTACATATTTTTAAAATAATCCCCAATCTAAAACCTTATTTATGTGCGAGCATTGATCAATTGTGAAGTATATTTGAATTGGTTCATCACAAAAAAAAAAAAATTGGTATAGTCTGGCTGAAGAATTTAAACTTGGCAAAAATATACTGTTTATATTTATACAAAAGTATATTTATGGAAAGGCCATCTAATTGATGTGATATATATGGTGCTTAGTACAACTATTATCCTATGTTATTTTTATATTATGTTATCACAAATTTTATACACATTTTATTATTTATATGAAAGCATATGTAGTGTTAATTGTTGTTTGTGTTTCTTTTATTTATATTTTAATTCTTTCTATAAATTTTTGTATTTTGATTATTAAATTAACCTTAGATAAATTAATAATTAAAATTATTTAAAATTAGGATAATAATAAAACTCCTTATCATAATTCAAATGAACACTATTTATACGACATATAGTGAAAAAGATAATAATTAACTAACTTAGACCATTGAAGTCATTATTTTAATTTGAAATTATAAGTTATAACTTAATATATTTATTTTTGAAATAAAGATGAATAATTTTCATTTAAGATTAGATATGAGTAGATTAAAATAGGAAATCCTTAGCAACCATAATTTGATATTTGTAATCTTATTAAATTCTTACATAAAACTCATTAAGATTGTAAAAGAAATCAAAGAAAAAATTGATAATAACAATCATTAACTATGTTCTCATTAAAAATTAAAAGAAAAAGGGCTATAAAAATAGTTATAAAAAGAAAAAGAAAAAGAAAAACACAGGTGAAAAAAAAAATGATGAGTGCATTAAAAAATTTCTGTTTCGGCGATTCTTGTTTTTAGCGGCTGTTTTGTCCGGCGTTTGGCTGGCACTCCGGTGGCCCGGGGGGACAGAGATGGAGCAAAGACGTCTCCTTCCTTCAGAAGCTTAGAAGAATTACAGGAAAGGTTTGTCTGCTCCAATTCTTGATTCTTCAGAAGTTTTTAATAGTGGTTCCAAAGTTTTGGAGGGATTCAACAAGAACTTCAAAGGTTTTAAGGAAAAAACCATTGTTTATCAACGAGGGGGGATTATTGGGTAAGAAAAAGTTCCCCATTGATGTTCCTGGTAAAGGAAAGGATGTAATCGAGGAGGTTTATCTGAATAAGTTGGATGTTTCGCCTATTCTTGATGGTAATGAGAAGGTTAATGATAGTCTATTTTTAAGGGCCTCTTCATCTGCTGGACAGAGGATAAATTCTAATAATTGTTTAAACACAAAGTCCTTGCCGTCGTCACCGATTAAAAGAGATTTTTTCTCAAAATTTTCATTGGACAGCAGTACAAAGGATGTAATTAATGTGGATGAGGATTTGTCTCTGAAGAAGATTGTTGATTTACCTGTGGAGGGTCCATAAGTTATTTTAGCTAATACGGCTTCAACAAAGATCAAGGAAAGTAATGTGAGGATTCAATCGATATGGAGAAAAAGACCGAATCTGAAGGTAGACAATCTGGAACTGGGTTCCTTTTTATCTGAAGATGGTAAGGTGGCTTTCCTTCATGCTGAAAAGGAACTGGAAAATGCCAAAAGATTAGAAAAGGCTATAGCTGTGAAGTTTTTTTGCGAGAATATACTCTTTCATGTGGTGAGCACAGACTTGACAAGACAGTGGGATAAATTCGGGAAATTCCACATCACCGGTTTGGTTCTTGGCTGGATTATGTGCTCATTTGAAGATTCTAATGCTTTAGACAGTATTCTCTTAGGTGGCCCTTGGTGGATCAGAGGACAGGTGGTTGGATTGGATAAATGGTCGCCCAATTTCAATCCTATGTCTCTCAAAGGCATTGCATTTCTTGTGTGAATTAGGCTGCCTAATTTAACTCTTCAATGTTGGGATGAGGTAAACTTTTGTAGAATTGCTTCGCTTGTAGGCAAGCCATATCTTCTTCATGGGAACATGTTCCAGTGGAGTAGAAGGGAATTTGCTCGGGTATGTGTGTGGATTCCTCTTGATATGAAACTTCCTCAAGGTGTTTGGGTGAAGGATTAGCTGGGGAATTTTACGAAAAAGTGGAGTATGAAGGGGTATCTATAATCTATTCTGAATGTGGCAAGATTGGACATGCTTTGAAAACATGTGTTGATTTGAAGAACAAGGTGGAAGCTGGTTCCTGTTCTATACAGCATGCTGGTGTGGACGGTGGTCGGATCATGCAAATGGCTACTGCAAAATCTCTTAATGTTGGGGGAAAAGTTAAAAATGATTCCTGGATTCAGGTTAATCATGGTAGAAAGATATTTAATAAAGTTATTGATAATAGAAGATTTTTTAACAAAAAATTTTCTGTCCCTATGAAGAAAATATTTGTTCCTAAGGTTGGACTTTCTATCATGAAGAATATGGGTAATTTGAATGTTAAAAACTTGTGTAATAAGCAAGCGAAAGCTAGTGAAGGAAATCCTATTCCTGAAGTTGCTGTGAATGAAGTTAATGTGGAAGACTGTTCAGCTGTGGAAGCACATCCTATAATTGAAGCTAAACTAGGAGTAACAATAGAGATTAATTATGTTATTGAAGTTCTTAACAAATTTGATGTTTTATCTGGATTAGATGAAATAAGTAATTTGAAGGCAGTTGATTTTGAAGAGATGATTGGTGTAGAGGAAGGAGAAATTTTAGAGTCTAATATAGGCTTAGCTCTGAGCTTCACTGATCGAGGCGTAGAGCAGCAACCAGCGATTATACAGAAGACAAATAAGGGACTATCAATTCCTAATGTATCTATGGTTGGAAGTCACTCTTATGAGAAAAAAGCTAAGCTTGTTAAAGAGCTTAAGTCCCTTGGGTCGGGCAACATTATTCCTCATAATAGGAAGGTGGAGGGTGGAAAAGCTAAGAATGTTGGGAGGCCTTCCCCCATCTTTTAAAAATGACTTCTTTGCTTTTTTGGAATTGTAGAGGAGCCAAGAAGGTTGAGGTTGCTCTCTATATCTTAAGGAGGTGATGAAGGATCATAGGGTTTTCTTTGTGGGATTATTGGAAATGAAGATTAGCTCTTTGGATAATAGTCATCTTATGAAATTTCTAGGCATGAATTGGGAATCTTTTGTGGTTCCTGCAGTTGGCCTTTCGGGTGGCCTGATGGTGTTATGGAGGAAAGACTTAGCAGCTTTTTCTATGATTGATGCGTCTTCTCAAATGATTTTGGGTAAACTGGATGTTCTCGACAAAGGCAGCTGGATTTTTGCTTCGGTTTACGGCAGTACAGATGCTCAGGAAAGGAAAAGACTTTGGGATGATCTTGGAAGGCATTGTTCAAAAGATCTACCTATGGTAGTGGGAGGTGATTTCAATTGTGTGCTTTCCCAAGCTGAGAAAGAGGAGGAAAGAAATTTACATTGACTTAAGGCTCCAAGGATTTTAATAGCTTCATGATTAATAATGATCTTCATGAGGTGAGATCGATGGGACCAAGGTTCACTTGGTGCAATAATAAATCTGGAAGTGCTCGTATATTGGAGAAGTTAGACATATGCCTATTAACTCATCGGCTTTAAACATCATTCATCTTGCTTTAGTTAAGCATTTGACTTGTATTGCTTCGGACCATTGTCCTATTCTGTTGGATATCTTCAAACCTATGGAGTGTTTTAACAGAGATATCCGGTATGAAGATGTTTGGGCTTCTTATTATGGTGCAGCTGCCTTAGTAAAGTAAATCTGGTTGAAAAACTATATGGGTGACCCAGTTTCTATTCTTAATTTGAAGTTTAAGAGAGCTTTAAAGGGCCTATTCTTCTGGAGTAAGGCGAAGTACAGAAATTTGAACTTGATAAGGGACTAGCTAAAGAATGATATTTTGGAAATCCAATTGGAGGAGTCTGAAGGCTGGATCTCTTTTGATAGATTACAGCTTTTGAGGCATAAAATCAATGAACTTAATGTTACTTTGGCACGACTCAATATTTGGTGGAAATAAAGGGCCAAAGCAAGATGGATAGATGAAGGTGATTCTAATTCATCATTTTTTTCATGCTTTTGTTAATGCCAGAAGAAGTATTAAATAGATTAATCAGATCAAGACTATGGATGGCATTGTAATGGAGGAAGAAGCTGTGATCCAGAGAACTTTCTCAAATTTTTTCAGGTTGAAATGGCAACACAGAAATTGGTCATTGGATGGATGGCCAAACCCATTTGCTATCATTAGTAATGTTGACCAAATTATGCTTGATGCTGAGTTCAAAAGGGAGGAGCTACAGGTTGTTGTGGAGAATTCTGGGAGAAACATTTCTCCAGGCTTAGACGGGATTACCTTCTCATTCGTCAAGGATTTTTGGGAGCTGATTAAAGAAGATGTTTGGCTTGTGGCTAATCAATTCCTGTCTACTGGTGTTATGGATTGGTCTTGGAAAGAGACTTTGATTGTCCTGATCCCAAAAATCAAATGTCCTCAAGAGCTTGCCACTTCAAACCTATTAGTCTGTGTATGACTATATATGAAATCATTGCTAAGATGCTCCTAAATAGATTGGAAAAAAGTTATTGATAAGATCATTTCAGTGGACCAAGCGACTTTTGTGAGAGGCCGTTCTTTACCTGATCATGTGCTTTTGGCTCAGGAGGTGTTTAACAAATTCAGATGGTCCAAATCGAGAAGAGGCATGCTAGCAATTAAGCTTGACATGGAGCAAGCTTATGATAGTATGGGATGGCAAACGTTAAGGTAAGTTCTTTTTCAGTTGGATTTTCCTATTAAATTTTCGAAGCTTTTATTGTAAAGAGTAGTTAATCCCAAGTATTTCATTTTGATTAATGGGAAGAAAACTGATTGGATTGAAGGAAAATGTGGATTTAGGCAAGGTTGTCCTTTTTCCCCATTTTTATTCATTTTATGCACTCAAATTTTATCTGAAGCCTTATTTTCAAGAAGAATTGGTATGGGTATTTCTGTTTCTCCATTAGCACCGAGAGTATCTCACTTACTCTATGCGGATGATATCTTAATCTTTTCAGAGGCAAAGATTAAGGAAGTTAAGGAATTGAAGAAGATAATTTCCAATTATTGTGATTGGACGGGATAGAAGGTTAACACTTCTAAATCCAAGATTCTTTTTGGGAAGAATACCAAAAGTAGAATTCAGAAAAAGACTGTTAGACATCTAAACTTCAAGATAGTTAAAGAGATTAGTTATCTTGGTGTGAAGATGAATTTACGAAGAATGGTGGAATCAAATTTCCAGAATTTATTGTAGGCTACTACTAATAAACTGAATACTTGGGGAAAGAAATGTATATCATTGGAAGGTAATTCGATTTTAGTTAAATCAGCTTTCCTTTCATTACCGCTATTTTTATCTACTCTTTTGTTGGTTCCTTTGAGCATTCTAAAGGAATTTGATAAGATGTGTAGAGGATTCTTATGGAGTAAAAATAATGGTAAAGCTGGGCTCCATTATGCATCTTGGGATTTACTGTGTAAACTGAAAAGTGAAGGTGGTGGTGGTTTATTTTCAGCAGTGTCAAAGATTGGTCCTCTACGGGCCAAAGATTGGCCCTCTACGGGCCAAATTTGCTTGGATGTTTTGCATGAAACCGCATTCTTTATTAAATCTTATTCTGAGAGCTAAGTATGGAGAAGATGTGTGGTCGGACATAGTGAAGAAAGGTTGTTCTCTTGCATGGAAGATAATTACTATGGGAGCTAAATTTCTTAAAAACATTGTTAGGTGGAATGTTTCCAATGGGAAATCTATCAATTGGCTGCATGATTCATGGATTTTAGACAAATGCATTGCTAACTGGCCTACTTTGTTAATATTCAGGATAATTCAGATTTCAATCTTAGCTCATTCATCTCTAATGGCCATTGGAATTTCGATAAGCTAAAGTTATATTTGGGGAACAGCTGTTGAATATCATTTCAACTATTCCAGTTAGTGGCAGCAAGAATTCAGATCTCATTGAATTAAAAGGTAAATATTCTGGGAAATCCAATGCTGCCTTGTCTTTTGATGCTGCGATGGTTCATGAGGAGGAGGTTGCTCATTGGAATTGGATAAAAAGCCTTAAGTTAAAACTGAAAATTAAACATTTTTGGTGGAGACTTTGTAAAATTGCCATTCCATCTAATACATTTCTTGTGAGAAGGAGGTTAAGCAACTGTCCTGGGTGCCCAAGGGGTTGTGTAGATGTTGAAGATAACAGTCATTTAGTAGGAAGATGTTCCAAGATCAGGAATGTTATTTTTTTACAGAATAGTTGGGGTTTTCTTATTCCGATTTTTGACAGTTTTTCTGAATGCCCGAAAAATCTGCAGAAGTTTGTGGGAAAGAATTCTCTTATAGCAAACATTTTTTGTACAACTGCTTATCTTGTTTGGAAGAGTAGATGTAAGTTAGTTCATGATGAAAATGATGACTCAGATAATACCATTGCTGCAAATGCTATTTCCTTTGATGTAAGAAGTAAATTTTTAAATGTCCAGCCGGATAACTGGGATGTTAATCAGCAATTGTTGTTTTCTCCTTGGCATCCTCCTCCTCCCGGGTGGATAAAAATAAATGTGGATGCAGCTCTTAAGAGAAATAACTTAGCTGGAATTGGCGGCGTTGCTAGAGATGAGAAAGGAAGATTCTTGGTTGCTTTTGGAACTCACTTCTTGTATTGGGACATTACACAGTTGGAGTTATTAGCTGTTTTATATCTGAAAAATGTGGTTCGGGATTGGATGTTCGAAGCGCAAGGAGTTATCATTGAAGGGGACTACTTCAATATCATTAAAATGATTCAAAATTCGGTCAAAAGCTGGAAGGTTAGTTGATTGATTGATGATAATTTGGCTTTCTTGCTTGAGTTTAAACAAATTGTATTTTCTTTTTCTAATAGAAGAGGTAACAAATTAGTGGATATTTGTGCTAATTTGTTTTTAGATAGATCTTTTTTGTGGGAAGATCTTCATGTTGTTTTGATTCCTCCTTCTTTCTTGTATTGCTTGAAGGAGGAATGTGATGCTTTAGGTGTGACTTGAGTAGTTTTTTTTTTGCATCATGTTTCCTTTTAATGCAATTCAGCATTTCTTTCAAAAAAAAAAGAGTGCATTAAAAAATTGGTATCAGTCAAAAGCTTAGAGTCTTATTACAATCTTATACTAAAATTCATAATGAATAAAATAAGAAAATTAGTACAAATGGTGGTGAACTAATGAAGTTATTATTTTAACTACAAATATATCTAATTATTAAGCTACATTTTTCACTTTAAAATTGAAAAATAAATAATTAAGTTTATGACTTATGAATTTAGAATAAATATTATTAAGCATGTATAATTTCTTTAATTATTAGTATTTTTCCAAACTACAATTACAACATTGTTCATTTTTACTTCTTTCAAACCAGAATTCATTATCTTATTTTAGTAATTTTAAATTGTTAGTTTTTACTTTGGTAAATCATTTAGTCATAATTGTAATATTTTTATTTGCTTGAGGATAAGGAAGAGTTTTAGGTGGGGAGAATTTGACAAGTTAAATAATATATTATTTTGTGTATTATATTTTTAGTGGGAATGTATTATTTTAGTTGTGTTGTACTGGAAAAAATATACAAAAGAATAAAGTCTAAGTCTCAATTAGTGTTACAACATTGACAAAACTATGTCGCAGTACCATCAAAGGCAATATCAGATCACCACAATACTGGTATGGCAGTGCCAACTTCTCTATTTGATAGCACTGCGACATCAAAATGGTTAGCTTTGTAGCATAAGCTCACTATTTTCAAGGGTTGCAGCATCATAATTTATCACTCTTTAACATCAAAATTGCTATTCTTGTATCATAACGTTTGAATGTTAATTGCGTCGCAATGTAGAAGTTGTAACTTCATAAGGACATGATCTTTCAGTGAAATAATATGACTATTCACTATGTAACTAATACACATCTGCAAGCACAATGGTGGAGCTAAAATAGAAGAATATCAGCATTAGTTCATTTGCTGGGTACAGTAATGCTGCCTTTCAAATGCCACGGAGCCAGTTTCCTACTTTGTATTTTCTTATAAATAGTCATTTTGTTATGTTTGTAAGAGAGTTATTTCACTTATATAATTTCAGTACTTTTCAGAATACTTCTATAGATCTCTATTAGAGTCAAATCTAAGAGAGACTAGGAAAGTACTAGATATAATCATTAGTGTTAAGTAAGTGTTTGTTCAAGAAACTCTATATAATAAGGAAAGATTGTAAAAGAGATATTTTGATACTTCCTTGTGATATCATTCTTTTATATTTTTATTCTTCTATGATTTCATTAAAAAGAGTTTTCTTATATTTTTTTTCATGTGTAGCTAGTTCTTTAGTTTTGGATTGATGATGTAGATAACATATTAAATACTAGTGAAAATTTTTAGGGTTTAAAGTTAAAAGATGCTTTCAATATTATCCTTCTTTTTATTTAGTTCATATAGTAACCATATGTGTAGTTAAAACCAAGTGTGATGTACAGACTCGATGGAGTAATCCAAGAACAATAAGGAATATGAAAATACTATGTTTGCATACATAGACATAAGATGTAAAATATGCTAGGTGTATAAAAAGATAATATTACTCTAGGATGTTAGTAGATATCTTTTTCACCCCTACAAGCTCGACATAGATCAAGGGATGCATATGATCTGAATCACATTAAAAATTAGAAGTTCATTAAGAAAGATACGCAATTTACATTCATTAGTCTAAAATACTTATTTAATATTGCATCTATTATTTTATTATTTTTATTTAGTGATTGAATCTCCACAACCAATATTTTTATTTTAGTAGGATAATTTTGAAATTAGAGTAAACAGTTGAAGTTAATTACTACAAAGCATACTTCCTAGGGGGTTCTACACTCTGCTTTATTAATTTATTACTTGATTTGGTGTGTACACTAGAGTATATATAGTGATGTTTTTTATTTTATATCAAAGAAAACTAACCTAAGTTTAGGAAAAATAGTGCCTTAAGTGAAAGTGTGTTAGGGTTGTTAAGCCTTTATGAACTAGTCCGAGGATAACCAAGAGGAGGGGGGGGGGGGGGGGGGGGGGGGGGGTGTATTGGTGTTTTAAAAAATTTAACTTAAATAATAAGTAAAATCTTTTTGAGATTTTTGATATTTTAAAACAAATTACTTTTATCTCATGGAAAAAGAAGAATAATTTCACATAAATGGAATTATGATATTTCAACCACACAAATTGTCAAGGGTAAATAATGTGGAAATTAAGTGCATGAGTAAAAAAAGAAAGAACATACCAGATATTAATAGTAGTTTGGTAAACCTGACCTACATCTACTCCCTAGAGCCTCCCCTCTAAGTATTGCACTAAAATTATAGTGTCTCTCCTTTTGCTCCTACAATAAGGTGGAGAAGCCCTTACAACATATTTTTAATTACCCCAGTGATGCGAAGAGCCTAGACTCCTTTTGCTTCCTCTTGAAGCAGGTAGAGAACCCCAACTCCTTTTGCTTCCTCCAGAAGAAGTTAGAGAACTTATACTCATTTTACTTCCTTCTTAAATAGGTAGAGAACCCTAACTCCTTTTGCTTCTTCCTGAAGCAGGCAAGGAACCTTGATCTAGTGCTGATGAAGACCTCCCTAGAGACACCAAGGAGCCAAGGATGATGATTGGAGAACATAACTTGAATCCTTACTTAGAGCAACCTTTGTGAGCACCTCACAAATTCCCCCTCATAAGATTCTCTCGGTCTACCAAGCTCTCCTTCTCCTTCTCTAAGCTCTCTCAGGTCTGGAAAACAACAAAAGACTAAATCATCTACAATTAAGAGAGCTTAAATAGAAGGTCTTAAAAAATGCCCTAATTTTCAACTTACCATCATAGATCATCTAGGATGGATGGCAGATCATCCTGTATGATTATTTTAAATCAGCCATATCAATAAGGATGATCTAGGTTTCCTGTATAATTAAAATAAATAGTTTATTTTGATCATCTAGGATGATGCAGATATCATCCGTACGATTAGTTCAAAATCATATATTATGATTAAATAGATAGTTACAAACAACCAGGAGATAAATCAAGATGATATGTTGAAATATAACTGATTGTCCTAGATGATGTTGTGACTATCCTGTATGATCAGCTCAAAATCAAACATTATCGTCCAGCAGATAGTTAAGGATGTCCAGGAGATTTAGGAGAAAATTAAGGTTTTTCTTACAGATTATCCTATATAATTTTATGAATGTCTTGGATGATATGATCAATAAATTTAATCTTAATTACTCTCTTAATCACCTAATAAATTTAGGAATGATTGGTACAAATCATCCAAGACGATTAGGATTGCCCTATATGATTAATACAAATTTGAGAGTTTTAAAATCTTGCCTAAATAAGTTTGGCAGCTAGTTTTTAAGATTTAAGAATATCATTCAAGATAAAGGGTGCATCATTCAAGATGAGTTGCTTAATCAAGTTTACATGACCTAGATGCCATAATTAGGGTTGAGAGCTGAATAGACAATGATACCATCCTAGGGTGTGGTGGGATCATAAGAGACTTTAACAGAATGTTACTCTAGCTTTTGCTGGCCCTTTACATAATGGTAATTTGCATCCTGCTCTTTTTAATGCTATTCTTTATGGGCTGAGATTTGTATGTCTCTTGACATTACAAATATTGGCATTGAGGTTAAGTTTATTCATAGTATTAAATGCATTAATAATGGTGAGGATTTGGTTTGCAATCATAAATCTTTTTATCTAGTTAAGGTTATTAAATACTTCATGATTTATATTAATGTTTCTTTTTCACAAGTGTTTAGGGAGGGTAATGCCTGTGCTAATTATCTTGCTCAAATTGGGAGTGAGATTGATTGTTTCATTGATTTTTTAGAGGCTAATCTAACTATTCCTTTAAAACGCCTCTTAAGATTAGATAAAATTAATATGCCTTATATCAGGAGGTAATTTGGTGCATTTCTAATTTTTTGGTTTTTGTGGGGTTTTCCCTTTTGTTGTGGTGTTTTGTTTTGGTTCCTTTCTATCAGTTTTGCTCAGGTGGCCTATCCCTGGTGGCTCTATTTTTTCCATGTGTTGGTTTTATGCTGGAGCTTATCTTGGATGGTCATCCCATTTTGTAATTTTGATGTGGTGTTCCTTGTACTGGTTGATTATTCTGGGGTTTTGGGCTTAAGTTGTGATTACAATGGATTCTTTATTGATGGTATTCCAAGTTGTTTCTCTCCTACCTCCTACTACTATTTTGGAAACTGGCTTTGCCTGATCTTTATAGTGGTAAGTTTTTATGGGTTTATTAGTAGGGATTAGTGCTATATGGATGCTGTTATGTTTTTCTTTGGATTTAGGAGTGGAATTTTCTGGGGTACTATTGGGTTGCCTAGGATAATTCCTCATCTCAGTTTAGCTGAGTTTTGGTTGATAATGTTTTTGAAGGGGGGGGGGGGGGGGGTGTTCTTTTAGGGCTGTTGATTTTATCCTGGGAGATGTGTATGGTTTTTTTGGTGAGGCCCTTGCTTTCTCTATTTTATTGTTGTGTTTTTCTATCAAGTTTTGCCTCTATCTAGGTGTGGGTGGTTACCTTATATATGTGTTTATCTTGGTGCATTTTGGAGTTGATTGTTAAGGGGTGGTTGGTCTGGCTGGATGGCATGATGGAGTGACATTGGGCCTACCCAAGTGATGTTTGCTGGTTCCATTGTATTCTGAGCTCCATACCCTTTCTGTTATTGCTTTTGTTTTGCTATTATTTCTTGGATCATTTGTAATTCTTTAGTTTGTTGGATGTGCTATGTGATTGTCTATCTCTTCTGGCCAAGTTTTGTTGGGGGTATGCTGAGGGTTTCTTGTTGGACACTCTTGGTTGGGTGGTGGTTTAGGACAAGGCTCATTATGATTTAGCTTTTTGATTTTTGTGGCTTGGCTTGGTCCTATTATTGTTGGTGGGTTTTTCCACCCATGTGGAGTGGGGTCCTAATTTTTTTATGGTGTTTTGCTTTGTTTTATCCCTCACTTCTTAGGAGGCTTTGTTCTATAGTTTTATTATTATTGGTTTGGGATTCTACTGGTTTGGTAATTACTCTTATTCTTATTCTTATGCTTTGAGAATGTGGTATATCTTCTATTTGTTGGATAACAATTTGGAGATTGGTAATATATGTTTCAACTCAATCAGAACCTATTTTGTTGTTATCTATTGGGGTTGGTTTTATAGTTTTTGCTTTTATTTTTGTTATATTTATCCTGGGCTTCAGATTTTTTTGCTGAATTTTATTTATATAGGTGCTTATAGTGAGCTCGCTTTGGATGGGAAGATGTAAAAGGTTGCTATTTTTTGGGTTTCTCCTTATTTTTGGATGATTGCTCTTGTGCAACGTAGATTGTATTTATGGTTTTTTGTAATTTGTTTTAGTAGGGATCCCGAGCTCTTAGTTTTATTTTGTTTTCTTTTTATAGCTTGGTCAATGAGTAGTTAGCTTGAGGAATCTTTAAAGACCAGAAAAATTTTTCTAGAATTAATGTGTATGCCCCTTTGAGGGTTTTCCCCCAAAACAATCCTTTAGGTTGTCCAAAATTATCCTGTACGATTTGGTCATAAAAAATAATTTTCTATATCCTTCTTTACTCACTCCCTTAAGTGTGTATGTGCAAGGTTACTTAGCTTCAGGATACACCATATTACAATTGACTCAAGAAAAGGTAGAAGATGCATTTAAATTAAAATTACAGACTTGACTCAGTCCTAGACTACCCGAGCTTGAGTTACTTGAGAGTGAGCTTGTATACCTGAAATGTTTGTATTCAACAGAGAAAATAGATATACCTTGAAAATTAATTATTAGGAGATATCATAGTAAATAAAAATAATAATATTTTTTATCATCAAAATCATAAATTTGAGTCCATATCTGCAACAATCTCCCCCTTTTTTATGATGGCAAATATTGTTGTTAAAACTCTCAAAGGTGCTTTGCTATTCCCTAAACTCCCCCTTACTAAGATAATTCTTTGAAAAGTAGGGGAGGTGACAAAAGAAAATACATTTTTTTATGTAAAAGAAAAAAAAAACATAAATAAAACAACTAAGTAGGAATATATTAATAAGCACTAAGTAAAAACAACTTTTATAGGCACACAAGCTTTTATAAACATATCTACTCCCCCTTTTGTCATCACAAAAAGGAGGAACTAGAAAACACTAGAAAGAAAAAAAGTAGAGTACTAGAGAAAAACTGAATAAAAATAAGTAAAAACACAATAAAAGATGATAAAAATAATAAAAAGAGCAAAAATAAGAGTTTTTTTTAATCAATCATCATTCAATAAATAACAAAGTTACCTAAATTTTAGATTTAAAAATAGTATGAAATGAATTAACAACACCAAAATCAAAAAAATGGTAGATCAACCAATCTGGTTAACCCCAGCTCGGACTTCTTATAGGGCAAAAAATCTTTTGAAAACAACAACTAACTCAAAAAAGAAATCAAATAAGAAAGTGATATGTTCAAAACTTTATTTCAGAAAAAAAAAATCTGATAGAATAATATAGCAAAGTAATTAGTCAATATCATGGGTTTCAAAAATTAAGTGTTTGAAGATATCAAGTGTCCCATGAATTCTTTTAAGAGTTAAAGATTTGAAAGAGAAGGAATCATATTTCTTTATGGGCTCATTTTATGCCTCTTGTCAGTTGTTTGGCGGACTTTGTGCAACTTTTATTTTTTGATACATTTTGTGTATCTTTCAATTATTTGGCAATCATTATGAATCCTTTTTAGTTCTATTTCGGGCTCATTTTATGCCTCTTGTCATTTTTGCGAGCTAGATCCCTTTTGAAACCTATAAAAACTCTCAATTGTGAGAATAACTTCCCGATATAAGAGAAGAAAAAGCTCACTCTCTAGTATAAGGAAGAATAATTAAAAAATAAGAATCATATTCATAAGATAAATGTAACAACCTGATCAAGTAAATTTGAAAGTGATTTAATGACTTTGAACATTATTCATATAAGATAGATTACTGTAATAAGATAAAAAATATCTCAATTTCAAAGACCAACTTTTAATTTGAAATAGATTTTTGCTTCAAAGAGAAAATTACACTCCTAAAGGAGTAAAAGGATGAGAAATAATTAATGATATTTCTTCCTCTAACTGGTTTAGGAAAGTCAATCATTGTTTACAAATTTTCAAAAGCAATATTATGGAAAAAATGTCATTCTAGCATTGACCACTGATTAAAAAAACTGAAGGGAAAAATAACATAAAAATAAAAAATAAAAAATAGAAGCACATAAACAGAAAAAAACATGCAAATGAAAATAAAGGAAATATTAGAAAATTTAAAGTAACGATTAAGAATTAATATATATAACACCTAATTTGGTTCTCTAGATACTAAAATTTTCAAAGGCTAGTGGTTTAATAATGATATCAGCAAGTTGGTTTTGAGTGGCTACGTGGTGTAGCTCTGTCTCCTTTAGTAACATGGTCCTGAATAAAGTGATGCCTTATGTCAATGTATTTTGTTCTAGAGTGTTGGATTGGGTTCTTTGAAATGCATATGGTATTAGTGTTATTATAGAGGATTGAAATTGTGCTAAAAAATAAACCTAAATTCAAAATTTTTTTGCTTTCACGAGAGGACTTGGGCCACATAACTTTCTAAGGCAATGTACAAAGCTTCAATAGTGGACAGGATAACTAAGTTCTATTTTCTAATAGACCCGGAGACTAAAGACTATCCTATAAATTAACATGTTCAAGAGGTACTCTTTTTATCCACCCTATACCCTACAAAGTTTGAATCAGAATATCCTATAATCTTAAAAGAAGTGTTATACCTTGGATACCAAAATTCATATGTTTTGTTTTCCTAAGAGATATCTAAGGAAGTCAGGTGGGACTCTTTTGGATCAACTTGAAATCTAGCACAAAGATAAACACTAAACATTATATCAGGTCTACTAGCTATTAAACTAAGGAGAGATCCAATTATTCCTCTGTATTTCTTTTGATCAACTAATTTTGCATTTGAGTCTTTATCTAATTGAACACCATGGCTCAAGGGAGTGTTTATTAGCTTGGCTTTCTCCATTTTATATTTCTTCATAATGTCCTTAACATATTTTGATTGATTAAGAAAAGTTCCATCATACATTTTCCTTCCAAAAAGTAGGGTAATTCTACCATCATACTCATCTCAAATTTATTACTCATTATTTTAGAAAAATCATCACATAAATTTTTATCAGAAGATCCAAAAGTATATCATTAATATAGATCTGGATAATGAGTAATTCATCTCTTACTCTCCTTAGAAAAAGGGTGGTATCTATGCTCCCCTTTACAAACTCCCTTTCATGCCCTCTCCATTTCTTTTATTCTTTGCTCTCAATTACTTTCTAATGCATTTAATGAAAAGAATAATATAATTGGAGTTAAAATACAAGCAAGTATTCCTAGAATCTCTAACTTACTTTATGCAGATGACTTTGTAATTTTTTAAGAGGCTAATATTAAGATGGTGAAGGAGATTAAAAATATCTTAATAGAATATTGTAGTGGGATGGGACAAAAGATCAACTACCAAAAATCTAAAGTACTTTTTGCTAAATCAGTAAAGAAAAGGAAATAAAATGTTGGTTTCTCGCTTTATGGGACTACCAAAAGTTAAGGAGATGAAATATTTGGGAGTGAAGATGGCTTTAAGAAGACTTTGAGTTGATGATTTTAGCTTCATTCTTCAAAAGTCAATGGATAAACTTAATGCTTTGGAGAATAAGTTTATTTCATTGCAAGGAAAGTTGGTTTTGGTTAAAGTAATAATTTTATCTCTTCCCATTTTCCATTGTACTCATTCTCTTATTCCAAAAAGCATTCTTTCAGAGCTGGACAGACTATAGAGACTTCATTTGGCATAAAAATAGTGGGAAAAATTATTTGCACTATGTAAAGTGGGATGTTCTTTGTCTTCCTTATAATTTGGGTGGTATAGGTCTTCATTCTTATGAAGATATGGTGGGTCGTTTAAGAACTAAACTGGCTTGGAATCATCTTAGTGGTTAATCCTTTTTTCTTTACAAAATTTTGTAAGCTAAGTATGGCTTTTGTAATTGAAATTCTCAAACTAAGAAAGGTTCTTCTGCGGTTTGGAAAATTATGTGTAGTTGAGCTAATGCCATTGCATCAGTGATCAAGTGGAAAGCAAAAGATGGTAAAAGCATTAACATTCTTAATGATGTATGGATACTGGATAAATGCATCAACAAATAACCTACTTTTATTTCAATTCAGGTGCTGGAAGATATGTATGTGGAGAAGCTTATTACACATGGTAGCTGGAGTGAACAGATTTTTAATATCTATTTTGGTGAAGAATTAGTAAAGCTTATCACTCAAATTTAGATTTTTCCAAACATACCGAAAGATTAGCTGGAGTTTATTAAAATGCAAACAAGCAAGAGTATTTCTTCTATGATTACAAATGTTAATATATCAAATAACTCATTGATGAACATAACATTTTGGAAGTGGATTAAGAAGTTAAGCTCATCCCAAAAATTGAAAACTTCCAGTGGGGAATTTACTATGGAGCAGTTCTGACTTCTGAATTTCTATCAAAACGAAGATTGAGATATACTAATATTTGTCCAAGGGGATGTTTAGAGACTGAAGATATTAATCATTTGATGGATGCTTGTCCTAAACTGAGTAAGATAATTCAAATTTTTAATGAATGAGGATTCAATATTCCAGTTTTTCAATCTTTATATAGTTATTGTAAGTGGATGGAAGCGAATGCTGGGATAAATATGTTGGCTGCCAAAATCTATTGTATTATTATTTACCTCAATTGGAAATTTAGAGGAAAATATTTTTATGATGGGAAAGAAGAATCAACCTCTTTTATAATAGCTCAAGCAATTGCTTTAGCTTCATTTACTAGAAGAGATTATCCATAATCGGGCAACTGGGGTGCTAACCCACCACATAGGCTATTTTTAAATAATTGGCACCCTCCTCCACCCGATTGGCTAAAACTTAACGTTGATGCTTCTTTATTTCAGTCATATGAAGTTACTATTGGAGGGGTATTCAGAGATTGCAAAGGAATGTTTCTTATGGCTTTTGGTTTTACAGGTTTGGATTGGGATATATCTCAGTTAGATTTATTGGCAATAAAAGCTTTGAAGATTATTTTGCAAGATTGGATGCTAGATTTTGAAGGTATTATTATTGAAGGTGATAATGCAAATATCATCAATTTCATTTAAAATTTGAAGATGGATATAATAAAAGGAGCTATTTCTATTAGAGGTGAAGAAATGAATTTCCTTAAGAGATTTAAACATGTTATTTTTACATGTGTAAAAAGAGAGTGTAATAAGTTAGCAAATGAATGTGCTAACATTGCTCATGATAATAATTTCATTTTGGAAAATCTTTCTTTAGATCTCATTCCTTCTTCTTTTATTAGTTTGGTTAAGAAGGAATGTGATCCTTTTATTAGATTGTAATCTCTTTGTTTTCTTTTTTAATAAAATTGCATTAGCATTCTCTTAAAACAAAACAAACAAACTCCCTTTCTAGTATGAATGTGCTAAGCCTGTCATACAATTCCCTAGGTGCCAGTTTTAATCCATACAAAGCCTTTTTTAATTTGAAAACATGATTTGAAATTGGGAATTCTCGAAGCCCGGGGTTTTCTCTACAAACACATCTTCTTTTATTACCCCATTTAAAAAATCACTCTTGACATCCATTTGGAAAAGCATAAATCCCTTATAACAGGCAAATGCTAGTAGCACTGTATTGGCTTCTAATCGAGTTACAGGGGCAAAAGTTTTCTCAAAATTAATCCATTCTATTTGGTTGTACCCCTTAGCCGCTAATCTTACCTTATTCCTAACTACCACATAAGAATAATTCATTTTATTCTTAAAGATCCATTTGATTCCTTTTATACTCTAGTCCTTAGGTCATTCTACTAGCTCCTATACATCATTCCTAATAAATTGTTGTAGTTCCTCTTACGTGGCTAGGATCTAGAATTCATCAGAAAAGGCTTACTTGATGTTGGTGGATTTAATCATTAAAATAAAGGCATAGTGGTTTACTTCTTTTCTAAGTCCATGTCAAGTTATAACACCTTTTGAAAGATCAGTTCTTTAGGACGACTTAAAGAATATCTTCATTCTCTAGGCAAAATGTTTTGTGGTTCTATCATTTCCTCTAGATTTATAGTTTCTACTCCTTAGGTAATCTCACCTACTTCATCTTCTTCCTTAACCCTAGACATCTCAGAATCCGATTCATCAAACACTACATAGATAGTCTCCACCATGACTAATGTCCTTAAACACTTTATAAGATTTCCCAACACTTGAATAGCCTAAGAACACTCCTTCATCACATTTTGGGTCAAATTTTCCTATGAGTGATTTCCCATTATTTAGAATGAAAACCTTACATCTAAAGATATGGAGATGAGAAAGGTTGGGTTTCCTACCTTTAATGATCTTATAAGGTGTCTTATTCAGTTTTGATCTAACATTTACCCTATTCAACACATAACAGGCTGTGTTCATCACTACTGTCCAAATATATTTTAGAAGTGAATACTCAACAAGCATGGCTCTAGCAATTTCCACTAAGGTCTTGAGTGGTCTTAGGAGCCACAATAATTTTTAAATAATTCATTTTCTAACTCTCCACCATGGTCACTATTCAAGATATCACAACCTAGCTTTTTCTAAATCCAAGTGGAGAATGATTTAAATTCATGGAATGACTCACTTTTATGTGATAAAAATCTAGCCCAAGTAAACCTAGAGTAGTCATCGACTATTACAAACCCAAAGACCTTTCTCCCTAAGCTTGCAGTGCTAATGAGTCCAAATAAATCCATGTAAAGGATTTCTAAACATTTAGAGGTGCTAATGACCTTAATGGAAAGGAAAGAGTATTTGACTTATTTTCCTAATTGAGAGGCATCATACAGGTGATCCTTAGTGAATTCAAGTTTGGGGATCCCTCTTATTAAGTCTTTTTGGGTTACTTTCCTAAATGTTTTCATGCTTGCATGACATAATCTCCTATTCAGCAACCAAGACTCATAAGCAAAAGTTTTCAGGCAAAGAGTGTTTTTATAATTAACAGAATTTAAATCTAGTATGTAAACATTATTCAATCTTTTTTCATGAAGCAAAATTTTTCCTTTCAGGCTTATGAAATTTAATTGTGTAGCCTTTGTCACACAATTGACTTATGCTTAGAAAATTTTGTTTTAAGCCATCAACAAGTAAAACATTTTCAATCAAAAGGTTCATAGAGTTTTTAATTATACGTGCGCCCACCACTTTCCTGGTGGTGTTGTCTCCAAGAGTGACATTGCCTCAAACCCTGGCCTCCAGGAAAATGAATTAATTAACATCTTTTGTCATATGGTAAGAGCATCTGTTATCCATGTGCCACATGATCTTATAAGGACTTGTGTGAGAGCAATCCTACAAAATCATCAGATGTTAGATTTGGGAACCCAAATAGATTTAGGTCCCATCTTATGGAAAGAAGAATTAAAAGCATACATGCTATACTGTGAATTTTTAACTTGAGGTATCCATGCTAAATGTATTGTATAATGAACGGTGCATGTGTGGGAGATATGCCATAACATGCCAAATGGAAAACATCTAAGACCATGAAAAGGGTTTACTAATCTACTCGGGTTATAGTGCCTTTTCTTAGGTTTGAATGATGCATGCTGATCTAATGGATTATGAAACTCAAGCATTATGGGTGCTTTTTTTTTCTTTGAAAGCAGTTAATTTAGCTTCTAAAAACTTATTTTCATTTTTAAGAATTAAAATTTCTATTTTCAAAGCATGCTCCCTGCTATCTAAATCAATTGCAAGAGTATCAAAGTCTTTATATGCATTTTCTAGCTCAAAAATAAACTTTTTAAGGAATCATGCTTATTTATTAAATCAAGATGCTTTACATTCAATGAGTCAAATTCATCCAACAAAGTCATATGATTGCTATCTAGAGTAGAAAGATCTGTAATCAAAACTTCATGCTCCTTTTGTAAGTTTAGAATTCCCAATTTCAGGCTAGTATGTAATTTTTTAAGCTTCTTATAAGATGAATGAATTTTCTCAAAAAAATTTAAGAAATTGATCGTATGTTAATACATATACTCTTCTTGGTCAGAGTGACCAAGATGACTAACTGGCATCAATATACATGTTTTTTATCTCCTCTTTAGTTTCAAATTTAGACGAGTCAGATGCAAAATCTGTCTAGAAAGACTTTTGGGTTCTTAGCTTGCCCTTCTTGAACTTGGGTTTCTCCTCACCTTTCTCCTTGCTTGGGTGGGCCTTAGGTGTAGGGCAATTAGATTTTAGATGTCCTAGCTTCCTGCATTCAAAGCAAATCACATCAGAAGAACATTTATAATTCTTGCTATTCTTACCTTTGTTCCATTTCTAATGGTGCTTTTACTTCTTTCTCAAAAGCCTTTAAATTGCTTTGTAAGTAAGGAAATATCATCATTCTCAGAACATGAAGTATCACTGTCTGAATCATTATCCTTTAAGACTACAATTTTGTCCTTCTTTTTCTCCCCTTGAGTCAAGTGATTTTTGGTTCACTCCTTGCTCCTAAGAAATGAGTGGTCTAAGTAAATTATCTATAGAATTAATATTCAAATCCTTGGATTCAATTATATAAGTAATCTTAGCATCGAAGGAAGAAGGTAAACATCTCAAAATTTAGTTAACTTTCTCATAGTTTGTTATCTCTCTTCCAAAGGAATGTAGGGAAGTGACTATTTGTATAAACCTAGTATACATTTTAGATATTAACTCACTAGGATTCATGCAAAAAAGTTCATAGTTATAAAGTAAAATATTTAACCTAGATTTCTTAACTTCACTTGTTCCTTCATAAGTTGTTCATAATCTATCCCAAATTTCTTTACCAGTTGCACATGTTGAAACACACATGAAATCTTTAGATTTTAGTGCACAAAAAAATAGTTTAAACATTTTGCATTAGGTTATGCTAGATCTCTATCATCAATTGTCCATTAAAAAAAATGAAGTTTAGTTTTTATGCCAATAACTTCATGTGTTGGTGCAAAATAACATTCTTTTACAAGCATCCACATGCGATAATCTATAAATTGCAAAAAGATGGATGTACAAGTTTTCCAAAAAATCAAACTATATAATATCAAATAAGGGTGGTCGAGTAATGGAATACCCTTCCACCATGTTATGATTACCAAAGTTATGTATGGATCTTTAATTAAAAGTGTCTAAAAGTTGCTATTTTGAATCCCGCTCTGATACCACTTGAAAGTTTATTAGGGTTGTTTTGCCCTTATGAACTAGCCCGAAGATAACCAAGAGGGGGGGTGGGGGTGTGAATTGGTGCTTTAAAAAATTTAACTTAAATAACAAGTAAAATCTTTTTGAGATTTTTGATATTTTAAAACAAACTACTTTTACCCCAAGGCAGAAGCAGAACAATTTCACAATAGCAGAATTATGATATTTCAAGCACACAAATAATCAAGAGTAAATAATGAAAAAATTAAGTGTAGAAATTAAAACTAAAAGAAAATACTAGATTTTTATAGTGGTTTGGTCAACCTGACCTACATCCACTCCAAGGATCCTCCGCTCCTAGTATTACAGTATAATTATAATGTCTCTCCTTTATCTCCCACATCAAGGTGGAGTCACCCTTACCGAATCTTTTCATAAACCCTAGTGAAGCAGAGAACCTAGACTTTTTTTGCTTCCTCGTAAACTAGGCATAGAACCCCAACTCCTTTTGCTTCCTCTTGAAGAAGGTAGAGAACCATATAGTACTGGTGAAGACCTCCATAGAGCCACCAAGGTCCCAAGGAAGATGATTAGAGAAGATGACTTGAATCCTTGCTTGGAGCAACCTTTGTGAACACCTCCAAACTCCCCCTAGAATGATTATATCTCTCTCTCTTTCCCAAGCTCTCATTCTCCTTCTCTAAGCTCTCTCAGGTTAGGACAATAGCAAAAGCCTATATCATCAACAATTAAAAGAGCTTAAATAAAAGGCCTTAAAAAAACCATAATTTTCAACTTGCCATTAAAGATCATGCATGATTATCGATAGATCATCCTATATAATTATTCATAATTAGCCCTTCTAGCCAAGATGATTTGGGTTTCCTATATGATTAGAACATAAAGTTTATTCTGATTTTCCAGGATGACGTAGACATCATCAAGTACGATTAGTTCAAAATCAGACATCATCATCTAGTAGATAGTTCAGGCCATCTAGAAGATAAATTAGGATGATATGTAGAATATAAATGATCTTCTAGGACGATGTTGTGACTGGCCTATCTGATTATTTAAAAATCAGATACTATCATCCAGAAGATAGTTTAGGACATCCAAGAGATTTAGGAGAAAACTAAGATTTCTCTTATAGATGGTCCAATTCCATTCTGAGATCATCCCAGATGATTTGATCAATATATCTAACCTTAATTACTTTGCTAATAACCTAATAAATTTTGGCATAATTGGTATAAATCATCTAGGATGATCAGGCTCAGCCTGTATGATTAGTGAAAATTTGAAAGTTTTAAAATCTTGTCTGAATGAGTTTGATGGCAAGTTTTTGTGATTTAAGTATATCATCCAAGACAATGGGAGTATCTTTCAAAATGATTTGCTTACTCAAGTTTAAATGACCTAGATGCCCTAGGGTTGAGAGCTAAAAAGATTATCTTGGACGATCCAAAATCATCATGTATTATTTGGTAAGAAAAATTAATTTTCTTTATCTCCCTTTACTCACTCTCTTGAGTGTGTGTGTGTGCAAGGTTACTTAGCTTCAAGATCCACTATATTATGATTGACTCAAGAAAGATAGAATATGTATTTAAATTAAAATTACAGACTTGACTTAGTCCTAGTCTATCCAATCTTAACCTAGCTTGAGAGTGAGCTTGTGGACCTGAAATAATAGTATTCAATAGAGAAAATAGATATGTAATGAACTTTAATTATTAGGTGATAACATAGTAAATAAAAGTAATTATATTTTTTATCATCAAATTCATAAGACTTGAGCCCAGATCTGCACCATTAAGATTTTTTTTAATTTTAAATTACCCTCCACTATAGGACCCACCATCACCTGCTTAAACAAGAACTAACTAAACACTAATAATAGTATCTAGTACTTCCCTAGGTTCTTTTAGGTTTGAATCTAAGAGAGATCTAAAGAAGCACTATAAAAAGTACTAAAATTGTACAAGTTACTAAACTATCCTATAATTAGTACACAATGACTATTTATAGGAAACATAATATAGGAAACTGGCGCTGCAGTGCCAAGAAGGTTGGAACCCCTGCACCCAACAAATGTACTATCAAGGAGTAGATAGACGGTCTTAAAATTTCTCTCCTACCTCACTTAAAGGCCTTACGGCTCCTATTTAGATTAGGTTACCTAATCTTCCTCTAGAATGTTGGGATGATATCAGCATCTGTAGAATTGTATCTATGGTTAGAAAGCCATACTTGATTGATGGGAATATATTTCAAAGGGGAAGAAGAGATTTCATAAGGGTTTGAGTCCATATTAAGCTGGATACTAAACTACCCTTAGGTGTCTAGGTGGAAGGTAGCTCTAGGAAGTTCTATCAGAAGATAAAATACAAAAGAATTCCTAACTTTTGTTTCAAATGTGGATTTATTAGTCACCATAAGAATGATTATAGAGAAAATGATTTTGAATCCAAGCTTCATCCGATTACTCAAGAGAAGATTGTTAATTCATAAATCCAAGCTGTAGTGGAGGGTAATCAGAATAAAGGTATTGGAGCCACCAGTAATGATATAACAGGTTATGGTCCATGGTTGGTTGTAAACCATGGAAGAAAGAAGTCTAAAAATTTCTGTTTAAAAAAGGTTAATTAATGACCTCAGGAAACTATTGTTTGGTGGGAAGCAGAAGTAAATATTTCAAATGTAAAAGAGACCACTTTAGATGCCAATGTTGAACCAATTCAAAACTTTGGTTCTGTTGATGTCATCTCCTCTCAGGCTGAGCTTACTACCTCTTATCAGGAGATCAAAACTGATGTGGGAAACAACTACAACATTCCTGTTAATGACAACAAATTTAATGCACTTATTGATATGGCTAAAGAAGGAGAAATCATTCAGAATAATTTGGAGTATGTGGTGATTGCTAAAGAGACTTATAATAATGGAAGTTCGTATATCTTTCTTTTGAATGGGAATAATGGAATGGGAAGTAATGAAGTTGGGTCCAATCAAGTTAAAAAGAATAAATCAAAACAATTAAAGGACCTTGGGCCTATTAGTTCAAACACGAAGAGTAAAAGATTGGAGATGAAGATGAAAGTTACAATATGGGTTTATTTCCCTCTCTTACATTAATATCTTTTATAGCATTTTGGAACTGTAGAGGAGCCAGGAAGAAAGGCGCTTCTCTATACCTTAAAGAGTTTGTTAAATTGCTTAGTGTTTTCTTTTTAGGTTTGGTAGAAACCAAATTGTCTTCTATTGATATAAAAGAAGTTAAATTGATGATTGGTGATGGTTGGGAATATTTTATTATGCCTTTAGACGGGTTATCGAGAGGTATTATTGATTTATGGAATTCTTACTTAGCTGATTTTTTAGCTGTTGTTTCTTCTTTTCAATGTATTATTGGCGATCTAGTAATTGCCAACAAAAGAACATGGAGGATTATTTCTATGTATGGAAATAAAGACATGTATAAAAGGAGGGAATTTTGGGAGATGTTTGAATTGCATTCTAGAGTTGATAATCCTATGGTGGTGGGTGTTGCGGATCTATGGTTTATGATTTTGATGATAGCAAACATTCCTTATTTCTCTACGATTGCCTTATGTGCTAACATTTCAGGTCCACACGATCAGACTGAAATCTGGAACCAACTCAAGATTGGGTAGACTAGGTCTGTGTCAGTTTGTATTCTTTTTCCTTCCTTGAGTCTGTTGTATTTGGTGTGTCATCTGATGATTTGTAATTTGGAAGATTTTCTATTGTGCCCTAAAAGATTTCTATTTTTGGTAACATCGTCCGGGATAATATTTATATCGTCCTGGACGATCTTATAAAAGTAGAAACCCTAATTAGGGCATCCTCTTTAAAGCAGCCGTCTTTATGCAAAACACATCGTCCTGGACGATTTTGTATTGGCCAGGACGATCGGCTCAATTCAGCAAGAATCTGCTGCCAGATCTACTTAGGAAATTCTTATTTTTGGATATCGTCCTGGTATATCGGCCTGGACTATAAAATATCGTCCAGGACGATCTAGGATAATTTTTCCAAAATTTCTCAAGCAGTTTTGGAAAGCATTTAATGGGGATTTCGTCCAGGCTGATCGCAAGATCGTCCGGGACGATTAGACATCGTCCAGCTTCATTTCAGAGCGATATTCAGAACCATTTTTCTCATATTTGAATTAATCGGCCAGGACGATAGACGATATGCCTATCGTCCTGGACGATAATGTTGGCAACTTGCATTAATGATCTCGTTTTGAGAGCTTCTATTTAAGCTATGGCATGGCAACTTTTGTAAGTGTCTTTGGCAGCCATTGGAGCTTTGTTCTTGTGGGGGAGACTTGAAGAGAGAACTTGAAAGGGAGAGAGGAAAGGGTGGAGTTTGAGAGGGAGAAGATCCTGTGAGGGGGAGGAACTCAAGGGAGTGTGGTGGGGGATCCACATGGTTGCTCCGGCGAACTCGCACCTTAGTACCATCAGATTCAAGGCTTGTCTCGAGGTAAGTTCACCAAAGAAGAAGATCCCTTTGGTGTCAAAGGACCCGGCGACTCCGCCGCACATGGGGAAGGTGGAAGTGATTTTGTAAGGGCTTCTCTGCCTAGCCGTGGGGGCTAAAGGAGAGACACTAGTTTAGTGCAATACTTGGGGGGTGCCTCCAAGGAGTGGACGTAGGTTAAGGTTTGACCGAACCACTATAAATTGCAGTGTTCTTATTTCTTGCTTCCGCACATTTAAATTTCCACATTTATTTTTCCTCGTGGTGTGATTTTGGTTTATGTGTTTTTCGTTCTTTGTGAAAAGAAAATTTTTAAAATACTAATTCACCCCCCTCTTGGTTAGCTTGGGACTAAGTTCATAGGGCTTAACATCCCCAACGAACTTTCAGTGGGAGGGGATTTCAATTGTCTGAATTCAATGGAGGACAAGAAAGGAGGGAAGAGATTTCGGTTTTCCCAAGGGCCTAAAGAAATGAGTGCTTTTTTTTTCTAATAATGATTATCATGAGGTAGGGTTTATAGGCCCCAGGTTTACTTAGTGCAATTATAAAACTGGAGGGGCTCATATTTTTGAAAGATTGGATAGGTTCTTTCTTAATTTAACAGCTTTAAATTCATCCCATCATTTGGTTGTTAGACACTTCGCCAGAATTGCTTCTGATCATTCCAATTATTCTTAATTTACTTGATTTTAATCCAGCAGTTAAAAGGATCATTAAATTTGAGGATGATTAGGCATCATATCCGTCTTCTTCATCTGTGGTATAGAAGGAATGGTTCAAAGCTTGTTTGGGTTGTAATTATCATATTATAAATACCAAGTTTAAAAGAGCTTTAAAATCTCTATTCTTATGAAGTAAGGAAAAATTCAAGAATTTTAACCACGTAAAATATTGTTTGCTGGAAGATATAATGAAGCTTCAAACCAAGAAATTAGAGACTGGATTTCTTTCGGAAGAAGAATGCTGGAAATTGAAAGCTAAAGTGAATGAATTGAACTCAACTATGACTCAGTTGAATGCATGGTGGAAGCAAAAGAGCAAAGGTCAAATGGATGGTTAAGGATGATTGCAATTCAGAGTTCTTTCACTCTTATGCTAGTGCAAGGAGAAATTCTATTCCCATTGTTAAAATAAAGGATGAAAATGGTATTTTTTTGGAGGAGCATAATCAAATTGAGGAGGTTCTTCTTCAGTTCTTCAACCAAAAATGGAGACAAAGGAGAAGTGTCTCAGATGAATGGCCATTGCCTATGAATGGTTTAAATGATGTGGAGAGAAATATGCTAAAAAGGGAATTTTCTGTGGATGAGATTGGTCTGGTTTTAAAACAAACTAGAGGTAATATTACTACTGGATATGATAGTATATCCTATTCATTTATCAAAGCTTATTGGGACATTATCAAAATTGATTTTTGGAATGCTATAAATCACTTTTTTTGTCATGGTGAGCTAGATAAAAGTTGGAAAGATACCTTAATAGCTGTCATTCCTAAAGTGAGCAACCCTTTAATTCCATCAAATTATAGGCTTATTAGCTTATGTAATTCAGTCTACAAGGTGGCAGCTATGGTGATCTTGAACAACTTAATAGCTGTTATCCCTAAGCCGGCCTCTGTGGAGCAGGTGGCTTTTATGAAGGGTAGATCTCTTTCAGACCATGTGCTGGTTGCTTAAGAAATGTTCCATAATTTCAGGTATTCTAAATCATCCAAAGGCCTTGTTTCATTTAAAATTTATATGGAGCAAGCATATGACTCTATGAGTTGGCATACTCTTAAAAACGTTTTGGATTATTTTTGCTTTCCTACAATATTCTCCAAGCACATTTTGGAGTGTGTTGAAGATCCAAGATTTTCATTGATTATTAATGGTAATTTATTAGAATGGATAGAAGGCAGGAGTGGATTCTGGCAAGGTTTCCCTTTATCTCCTCTTCTTTTCATTCTTTGTTCCCAACTTCTTTCAAATGCATTTGCTCAAAGTTCAATTGGGATTAACATTATTCCAAGTGGTCCTATGATATCACACTTATTATATGCAGATGATATAATGATATTCTCTTAAGCTAATATGAAGAGACAAATGAGATTATATGTATTCTTACTAATTTTTGTAAATAGACTGGGCAATGTATTAATGTTAACAAGTCTGCCATTCTTTTTGGTAAAATTGTTAATAAAAGAAGAAGAAAGGCCATCACTCGTATCATGGGTTTCAAAGAAGTTAAAGAATTTTGCTATCTTGGAATAAAAATTGCTTTAAGAAGATTGGTGGCTGCTGATTTTCAATTTATCATTGAGAAAGCACTAAGGGTGCTAAACATTTGGAGTAGCAAATTCATTTCATTGGCTGGCAAATTTACCTTGGTCAAATCAATTATGATGTCTTATTTGACATTCCATAGATCACATTCACTAGTTACTATAAGTGTGCTTGAGGAAATTGATTAGTTGTGTAGGAGCTTCTTATGGAATAAGTCAAATGGATGATTGGGTATTCATTATGTAAGTTGGTTTGAATTATGCAAACCTTCGAAATGTGGCGTGGTTTGTATTCCTCTACAACTAAAGTTGTAGCTCCAAGAGCAAGATTGGCTTGGTGATTTTTACAAAATAATGATTCCCTGCTACACAAAACTCTTGCTCCTAAGTATGGTAATAAGGTTGAAGCCTGAGACACTAAGAGAGAATTATCATCTTCATGGAAATTAATAATTGATGGTGGGAAGTTACTTAATCCATTGGTGAGATGGAATATTGCAAATAGATCATCTATTGATGTTTATAGAGACAACTAGATTTTGGACAAATGCATCAACAAATGGCAAACTTTTGTTGTGCCTCAAGGTGATGAGGTAGTATTGGTGGACACATTTTTCATAAACAAAAGTTGGAATGTGGATGTGCTGTTGAAAGCTTTTGGATATGATCTGGTGGAGTTAATCCTGCAAATTAACATCAAATTAGATTCTCAGGAAGATGAGCTGGAGCCAATTTACCAAAAATTGGGTAAGTCAATTTCTGGAATGGTATTTGAAGCTACGTAGCAATAGTAGGATGAACCAAGATTTTGGAAATAGATCAGAAGAACAAAATTAATTCCTCATGTAGAAGTGTTCTGGTGGAAATTATTTATAAATGCAATCCCTACTAGCCATTTCTTATCCTATAGAAGATTGCAAAGTAACAAAATCTGCCCAAGGTGCTAGAATATAATTGAAGATGCGGAACATGTAGTTGTCAAATGTATCAAGTTGAAAGAAGTTTTCTTACTTTTAAACAAATGGGGATTTGGAATTCCCTTGTTAGATAAATTTGAAGATTGGTGTAGGTGGATGAAGTTAATCATTCAACATAATTGTATGCTTCTCAACTTATTTTGAAATATTGTGTTTCTATCTTAGAAGGCTAGAAACAAATTCATCCATGAAGGAGTTGAAGATAGTGTAAATGTGTTCACTACAAATGCTGATAGCTTTTCTTCTTTTTCTAAAATGTCTTTTAATTTCACCTCGGACAGATGTGATGTTAACCAGTTGATCAGACAATCTAATATTTGTCATCCGCCTGCACCTTATTGGTTAAAAGTTAATGTAGATGCTTCTCTTGGTTCATCATATAGAGTGTTCTGTGTCTGCAAAGGAAGATTTTTTTTGTCTTTTGGAAGATATTGTATCCCTTGGGACATTTCTCAATTGGAGCTCTTAGCTATCAAATCTTTGAAAGAGGTTATTAAAGATTAAATGTTCAAATACAAAGGAATTATCATTGAAAGTGACAATTCTAATGTTATTAGAATTCTCCAACACTTTATGCTTGATGGCTTCAAGGAGATGGAATACTTTGATTTCCTCAAAGATTTCAGTTATGTTATTGTTAAATGTATAGATAGAAGTAGTAATCAATTAGCCAACATGTGTGCTAACTTTGCTCTTATTAGCAATTTCATTTGGGAAGATTTATGATTGAATAAGCTTCCTCCTTCTTTCTTTAACTTGTTAAAGGAGGAATCAACTTTGTAGTTTTCTTTTTTCTTTGATTATTAATGCATTTAATTTCTCTTAAAAAAAATGAACTAACGCCATTGCACTTCTAGTTTTGCTCTGCCATAGTGCTTGCTAATGTGGAATAGTTACTTAGTGAATAGAAACATCACTTCACTAACAGATCGTACCTTTTAGAACTTATAATGGCTACGTCATGGCGCTAGTAACATTTAAATGATTTGGCACAAGAATAATAATTTTGGTGTTGAGGTATGATAGATTGTGACACTATGGTGGTTGAAGAAAAAGAGGTTTGCACTGGAAACATGACCATTTTTATGTCGTGGGGCTATCTAATAGAGAAGTTAGCGCCACCATGTCAATATTGTGGCCTTTTGACAGTGCCTTTGATGGCGCTACATCATTGTTCTGTCCAATGTGGCATCTCTACATGAGACTTGGAATTTATTTAATTTTTTTTGTTTTTTTCCCACGCAACATAACTATGACAATATATTTTATTAAAAATATAACATATAAAATAATACATTATTTACACTTATCAATAGTCTCATTTTGTTTCAAGTAAAATATTATGTAATCAAAATGATAAACCAAGACTATTTGACTTCATTAGTACATCTATAAGTAATACACAATCTATGCCAAATATCCTTGCTATTAGTATAGGTAGAGACTCTCATATAGTCATCTGATTTAAGTGCACAGGAAAAAAAAGTTCAGATATTTAGTATTTAGTTATGCAAGGTCTTTATCCTCATTGCTCCATTGACTAAAATGTGTTTCAACTTTTATGTCATTTATAAATCTAAATGGTGTAGAATAACCTTTTTGTATAATATGGCACATTTTAAAATAAATAGATTATTAAAAGATTGACATTCCTATTTTCCAAAAATCAAATGGAACATTATCAAATAATGGTGGATGATTTTTTGAATAACCCTCTGTGATATTCCAATTTCTAAAATGTGTCATTTCATCTTTTTTCAGGGATTTTTAAATCACTAATTCTATGACATGCTTTGATACCAATTAAAAGTTCAATTCTAGTTGTTTGACCTACTTGAACATCTTAAGGAACACCATGAGGGGGTGAATTAGTGTTTTAAAAAGTTTCTAATTAAAAAATATCATTTTAAAAATTTAAACCAAATTCAAAACTTAAGTTCAAAATTAGATCTCCTAATGTTACATTGCCTCCATTAGAGATAGACAATCCCATTTTCAAAATTTTCCTTTTTGAATTCAATTCTTCTAGCGGGAAGTTTAGGAATGGTAGTAAACGGCTACTAAACATCGGTGTGTTCAGCTCCGGTGGTTCGTCACAAAGAAAGTTCACATGCACATAGTAAAGTAAATTTCATTTGGTCTAATGATGAAATTGTGTATCCAAATTGCATTTCTCCTAGAAGATAGTAGAAGAAAGGTCCATTGGTTTTTAAGGAAAATGTCTCTGATGATATTAAGAAAAGTACTCCAATGGAAGGAAAAGGTAAAAGTGTAGTTCAGGTTTTTAATTATGAGACTCATCGTTAGTCTAAGTCTCTAGAAAAATCTCTTTTGATGGCAAACAATTTTGCGGCTTCTTTTTCAGGCATTAAGATTTTTGTGAATTTGTTTGGAAAATTCATTTCTAATCCTGAGGAGATTTCAAAATTTGAAATTAATAAGATGTCATTTTTAACGGATGTTGTGAAGATTCATAATATCACAAATGAAGTTGTTGATGATTTAAATGTAAATCGTGGTTATTTGAATGTATTAAGTGAATAGGAGGTTTTTAAAGTAATGAATATTGGTGGTGTGAAACCCTGGTCAAAATGTCCTTACATAAAGATAAATTTTCAAGAGGGGGATTCATTTTTAACAAAGGATGGTGTGGCTGTGAAATTATATACTCCTAGTGAAAATTTCATTGCTAACAAGTTACAATTTGCTATGGTAGCGAAGGTATTTGGCAAAGAGATTCGTATTCATATTATTGCTGAATTAAGCATTAGTGGACTCAATTTGGTTAATATCATCTA
This sequence comes from Dendrobium nobile, assembly GCA_022539455.1. NCBI lineage: Eukaryota > Viridiplantae > Streptophyta > Magnoliopsida > Asparagales > Orchidaceae > Dendrobium > Dendrobium nobile. The sequence continues at coordinate 28,291,883 of CM039734.1, forward strand.
TCTACTATTGGGATTGGATGGTTCTTGTGTTCATTCCAATCATTAGAAGCTATGGAATCAGTTCTGATAGGAGGTCGATGATATATGAAAGGGCATATTATTGGAATTAATAAATGGTCACTAAGTTTTTTCCCTTCTTATATGAAGGGTCTAACATCTCTAGTGTGGATAAGAATGCCTCAATTACCATCACATTATTAGGATGAGGCCAACATGACTAGAATTGCTTCTTTGGTGGGAAAATCATTAATGTTAGATGGTAATATGTTTCAATGGGGAAGGAGAATATTTGAAAGAGTATGTGTTCATGTTGGGTTGGATAAACAATTTTCCTTAGGATTTTGGGTTAAAGGACTATCAGGGAGGTTTTTCAAAAGGATTGATCATGAGAAGATCACAACATTTTTCTATGAATGTGGAAGGATTGAACATGTAAGTAGTGATTGCTTAAATAGAACTTCATATTCCAAGGATGAAATTGATCTTCAAAATGACATTGATAGAATCTCTTCATATGAACCTTTTGTTCATGTGAATTATAGTAGGAAGAAGGGATCTTTTCTAGCTAAAGCAATTCATAATGTTGGTCAGACTATGTTCAAGAGGAAAAATCTGATGAATTCCTCAATTGGGGATGCAATAAAGAATGGCAGATCTGTACCTGATGAAAAAGCTAAGTCTACTAACTTGATGTTAGGAAGGAATAATAAATTGAATATTGTTACTGAAGAAGGTGAAATATCTTCATAGGACAATTTTGTAGAAGCTTCTACTATACACTTTAATATGGATGAGCATATTAAGTTGACGGAAGTAGATTTGATGCATTTAAATCTAGATCCAAAACATAGTATGAATTCTATTTCTATTTCTGCTGAAATACCTATTGTTGTGAATAAATTTGAAGCTTTAATAAAAGCTATAATAAAGAATTATACAGTGTAGATATTTTAAAAAACATATAGGAGGTTGGCAAAAAAGTTGATGTTTCATTGAATCCAATGAATTTTGTTATGAGTAATGGTGTTAAAGAATTGAGAAGTAATAAAGATGTTATGAAGATTAATTATTGTAAGGAGGTTGATGGCAGCTCAGGTGTGGCAAAAATTAAGCTTGTCAAGGAGCTAAAGTCTCTTCAGCCAATGAAAATCCTTCCTCATATTAGAAATCTAGAAGGATTGAAAAAAGTGAAGGGTGGAGGCTCATCCCCCTAGATTGATTAATGAGTTCCATAACTTTTTGGAATTATAGAGGGGCGAAGAAGAGAGAAACCTCTCTTTATTTAAAAGAATTATTTAAAGACTTTGATGTGTTTTTTGTGGGTATTCTGGAGACTAAAATTTCTTCCATTGATAGAGTGGAATTTAATAAATTTATGGGCTTAGATTGGTATTATTTCTTGTTTCCATCTAATGGCTTTTCAGGTAGAATTATGGTCAATTGGAGATCAGATTTGGCTTCTTTCTTAGTGTTGGAGTCTTCAGCCCAAAGTGTGATGAATGATTTAAATGTTTTAAACAAGGGGCAGTGGATGATTTCTACTATTTATGGTAGTAATGCTTCTTATAAAAGGAGGAAATTATGGGATAATCTTCAATCTTTATCTCAAGTTGATAAAAAGGGAGAGGGGGGGGGGGGGGGGGGGGAATTTGTCATTTCTTAGGATCCTAAGGAGATAAGGTTGTTCATGAAAAAAAATGATTTACAAGAGGTTGGCCTGGTGGGACTTAAATTCACATGATACAATAATAAAAGTGGTGGTGGAAAGATTTTGGAGAGATTTGATAGATTCTTATAGAACTCTATTGTTTTAGAGAAGATTCTTTTGGCATTTGTAAGACACACTGTAAGAGTGGCTTTGGGCGATTGTCCAATTGTGTTGAAGATCTTTAATTCCTCTACTAAGAAGAACAAAATTCTTATACTTGAAGGTATATGGGCTTCTTACCATGCTTCTTCTATCATTTTTCCAAATCCTAAAACAAATCTAGAAATGGTGATGTGATGCAAGTTCTTAATAAAAAATGTAGAAGAGCATTGAAGGCTTTATTTTTTTTTTTGGAGCAAAGCTAAACTTAAAGATTTTTTGTCTTTAAAGGATAGCCTTAAGAATGAGGTGTTGTAATTACTTTTGGAGGAGGCTAAGATCGGTTGCTTAAGTAAGAAAACCGCTCCTTTTGAGATCAAAAGTAAGTGAACTGAATGGGTTTCTTGCTTGGGTTAAACTTGGTGGAGGAAAATGGCTAAAGTAGCATGGATAGAAGATGGGGAATTTATTACAAAGTTTTTCATGCTTTTACTAAAGCGAGAAGACATGGGAATTAGATTAATTAAGTTAAAGATGAGAATGGAGTTTGTTACAAAACTGATTTAATGAAATTGAATTTTGATGATAGTAAATATTTCTATTTTTTATATGACCGCCTTACCTACTAACATTTCAGGACCACAAGATTGAATTACAAATTGAATCAGCTCAAGATTGGCAAGATTAGGATGGAGTCAGTTTGTAATGTACTTCAAGTGTCTTTTACCCTTTCTTGAGTCAATTTTAAACATTATGAGTCCAGATTCTAAGTAACCTTACACACACACACTTGGGAGAAAATTTTGATTTATTTGATTAGTGTTTTCTATTTTGATCACATCACCTGGGATGATTCAAAAATCATCTTGAACGATCAGTTAAAAATATAAACCCTAAATTAGGGCATCCTAGTTAAAAGAACTGTCATTAAGCAAATCATCTAGGATGATATTAGTAACCTCTAGGATGATAGGCTCAAATAAAGAAGAATCAGCCGCCATATCTATTTAGGCATCTTCTAATTTTTGACATCATCCAGGACATCGTCCTGGATGATGCAGTGTAATTATACCTAAATTAATCTAACAATTAAGAAAAGCAATTAAGGTTTGATTGAATGACATATCATCTTGGACGATCGCAAGATAATTTGGTATTATCAGGTAACAATCCTCAATTCATCCTGGATGATCGCAGGATCATCCGAGACGATCACTTAACAAACCTTAGTTATTCCTGGATCATATAAAATCTACTTGGTTGCTTTTAGGGCGATGCTATAGACGATATGTACTAAATTGAACTAATCATCTAGGACGATTAAGAGATCGGCCTGGATGATCAAGTTATTTTTCTATCGTCTAGACATCTTTCAAGGAAATAATCTGGATAATATTGGTTGTTTTGTACTAATCGGCCCGAATGATTATGAGATCATCCAGGATAATCTAATTACTTTTTCATCATCTAGACATCCATCCAGGGTGATGGTCTGGACAATACTAAATAACTTGAACTAATCGTATGGATGATATAAACAAATTATCCTTCTGATTTTCTAGACTCTCCCAAATCATCCTGACTGACTGAACTGAATTTGTACTGATCATACGGGATGATCGACCAATCATCCTGGATGATAATGTCAATTTATTGTTATTTGTACTAATCGCATGTGGATGCTTGTTAAGGACTTTTATTCACCTCTGTCTAGTGAAATTAATGGCATTAAAACTGAACGCCATTTTGCTAAATGGACTTTTGATGATAGGGTTTTAGCTCAATTGAATGCAAAATACTTGAACTATTTTTTTCTGTGCTTTGAAATATGAAGATTACATGCGTGTTTCAACTTGCTCTAATGTTAATGAAATTTGGGATAGATTGTGTATTACCTATGAGGGAACTAATGAGGTTAAGTAATCTAGGTTGAATATTTTATTGCATGACTATGAACTTTTTTGTATGAAATCTACTGAATTGATTTCTGACTTCTGTATTAGGTATACTCAAATTTTCACCCGATTATATTCCTTAGGAGGAGAGCTAACTAAGTATGAAAGAGTCAATAAAATTTTGAGATGCTTGCTTTCTTCTTTTGATACTATGATTACTACAATTTTTAAATCTAAGGATTTGAATACTTATTTTATTGATAACTTTCTTGGGCACTCATTGCTTATGAGTAGGGGTGAACGAAATATAATTTGATGTATGTGAGAAGAAGAAGAAGAAGAAAACTGTGGCACTGAAAGCTAACGATACAGAAATAAATTCTTTTGGGTTTGAAAGTGACGATGTTGCCTTCATCACTAGGTAATTCAAAATCTTTCTAAGGAAGAATCACAAGCAGCATTAGAAGTGGAAAAAAATGTATGGATAGCAAATATTTTAAAAGTTCTTATGATGTTATTTATTTTGAATGCAGGAAGCCTGAGCATGATAAAGCTGATTGTCCTACACTTAAGGATCACTCTAGCAAGGAGAAGGGTGAGGAGAAACCCAAGTATATGAAGGACAAGAAGTGGTTCCAAAAAGCAATATAGGCAGATTCTGCATCTAACTCCTCTGAGACTGAAGCTGAGGAGGAAACAACAAAATTGTGCTTGATGGCTGGTGATCATCTTGGTTAGTCTGACAAAGAAGAGGTATGCGAACCAACCTATGATCAATTACTTAAAGTTTGTGAATAAATTCATGCATCATATATGAAGCTTAAGAAATTGCATCCTAGTTTCAAATTTGAGTTTTTGAATTTGCAAAAAGAGCATGAAATTTTATTGAAAGATCAGTTCCAAATTGATAGCAATCACATATCTTTACTTGATTAGTTTGATGAGTTAAATAAAAAGTATATTGAATAAACCTATGCATATGATTCTTTGAAGTCATCTCATATTGAGTTAAAAAAGGAGTTTAAGAAGTTAGAAAAACTCAAAGCTTTTGAAAATGATAAACCAACTTTGCATGCTTTACATAATGTTAAGAAGAAGCATCACCACCCGAGTAGATTAGTTAACCTTTTTCCTGGTGTTAGATTATTTTCATGTGGCGTGCTATGACACATTTCACGCACTTGTGCTGTTCACTGTATTACACATAGGGTGTGGAGAACCAAATTGCATGATTCACAGCATAACACATATGCCTTGCATTCTTCTTTTCATAAGAAGAAACCCAAGCCTGTTTGGGTTCCTAAATCTGACGTTTGAAAATTTTGCAGGCATGCCCTCTCAAAAGATCTCATTAGAGCATGTTGTACCTGGACAGTGAATGCTCTGACACATGACTAGATATGCCAATCAATTCATTTTGCTGGAGGCCAGAGTTGTAGGCAAGTCCTCTTGGAGACAACACCACAAAAGTGGTGGGCACAGGTATATTCATAAACTCTAAGAATCTATTGATTGAAAATGTATTTCTTGTTCATGGATTGAAACATAACTTGCTAAGCATTAGTTAGCTGTACGATAAGGGCTTCATCATAAATTTTTTGGCAAATACATGCATTATTAGCTTGAATAATAACACTGTTTTGTAGGGAAAGCAGATAAATAATGTTTATATGCTTGATTTAAATAATATTGAATGTGCTACTTCATTTTATTTAAAAACTATTGTTGATGATTCTTGGTTGTGGCACAGGAGGTTATGTCATGCCAATATAAAAACCCTTAGAAGACTGGCCCAAAAGGACCTAGTTAGAGGTGTCCATAAGCTTAAGTTCACCAAAGACCACTTGTGTGATGCTTGCCAACTAGGGAAGAAAGTATAATACTTTTTTCATTCCATTAAGGACATTAGCACCTCTAGACCTTTAAAAGTCCTTCACATGGATTTGTTTGGACCAATTAGCACTTCCAGTTTAGGGGGAAAAGTTTATGGATTTGTAATTGCCGATGACTGCTCGGGGTTCACTTGGATTAAATTTTTGTCATATAAGAGTGAGTCTTTTTATAAGTTTAGATCCTTCTCCACTTGGATTCAGAAAAAGTTAGGTTGTGAGATTTTGACCATCCAAAGTGACTATGGGGGAGAGTTTGAAAATGATAGATTTGGAGACTTTTGTGAGGATAAGGGGATCAGCCACAACTTCTCAGCTCCTAGGACCCCCCAATAGAATAGAGTAGCTGAAAGGAAGAACCAAACCTTAGTATAAGCTGCTAGAGTCATGCTTGTTAAGTATTCACTTCTAAAATACTTTTGGGCTGAAGCAGTAAACACAGCTTGCTATGTGTCGAATAGGATAAATGTTAGAGCCAAACTTGATAAGACATCCTATGAGATCCTTAAGGGTAAGACACCCAATATTTCCCACCTTCATATCTTTGGTTGTAAGGTTTTCATTCTTAATAACTGGAAGTCACACTTAGGAAAATTTTACCCAAAATCTAATGAAGGAGTGTTCTTAGGATATTCTTTTTTTTGAAGAAAAATGCCTCAATTAGCATTGAAGAAAAAAAAAAGGAGCTATTACAAAGAAACTAAGCTCAAACTATTGATTCCTCCTTTAATATAGACATAAATAAAGGAGGAATCTTATTGAGACTAACATCATTCCAAATAAAATGAGATAAGATACCATAGTTAGCACATAAATTTACTAACTTATTACAATTTCTATCCACACAATTGAAAATGACATTATTGAATTCCTCAAAAATATGAATGTTTGCATACCTTGTTTTGCCATTCTTCTTGACTTCCTTCAAGAGCTTGATGATATTGATATTATCTCCCTCTATGATGATTCCTTTGTATTTAAACATCCAATCCTTTAGCATTTCCTTTATAGATTGAGTTGCCAATAACTCCAAAGCTGAAATGTCCCAATGAGTATATAGTTTTCCAAATGCTAGAAGGAATCTACCTGTATGGTCTCGAAACACTCCTCCAATACCGGCTTTGTATGAAGGTAGCAAAGAAGCATCAACATTGACTTTGAGCCAATCGGGTGGAGGGGGATGCCAATGATAATTAGACAACCTATAAGGTTGGTTGACTTCCAAATACCCGAGAAATTATGATTCTCAAGGTTAACGAATGAAGCAAAACCAATTGCTTTTGAAGCAATACTAATATTGCTATCCTCCTTCCCATTATGAATGTAGCTATTCCTTGATTTCTATGTGAAATATACCACTGAGCAATAGAGATTAATCATGAAAGGAGATTGAGAAGACAAATGATTACAGCAGCCTTGTAAAGAATGGAATTCATCAAAATCAAATCCCCATTCCTTAATATATTTCAGAACTTCCTGCAGTTTGATACAATTCACTACAATGTGATCTAATTCTTCTTTTGCATTGCAGCTTCTTGGGCAATGGTTTTCCCTGATTAACTTCCTGTGTTCAAGAAAGTCACAAGTGGGAATGGCATTGTTGAATATTCTCCACCAAAGGGATTCCACTTTTGGGTTTAATCTAGCTTTTTTCAACCATGTCTAGAATTCATTCAGTCCTTCATGTTTAACCGATGATTCGAAGACCATAGTGGATATAGATTTTCCATTGTAATTAAACAACAATTCCATACAATCTTTACTTGAACTGTTTGGGATAATGTTTTGTTGGATAAGATCAATCAATTCTTTTCCCAGAAATTGTTTCATGTGATCAATATTCCAATTTCCGTTAACAAGGAAATTTGAAATAGAGAAACTGCTGCAGTTAATAGGAGTAATGAAGGTTGGCCAATTAGCAATGCTCTTATCAAAGATCCATACATCATTTACCACATCAACGTCTATTCCATTGCCCAGCTTCCATCTTATGAATGGCCTAATGGCTTTGCCACCCGATCTGATGATTTTCCATGCTGGTGATCCCGATTTTTTGCTGTCCAGATTCTCCAATAACTTTCTGTATTTAGGAAAAAATACTTTATGGATAAAGGATTCTTTATCAGTCAAGTATTTCCATGCAATTCTTGATCTTAAAGGAGCTACTTTAGTAGAGCAAGAATGAAGAGATCTACCTCCCCATTTGATAGGCAAGCACATAGTTTGCCAATTAACATAATGAATGCCTTTTCTCCCATTTGATTTGTTCCACAAAAAACTTCTGCATATTTTGTCTACTTCATCAAGAATACTTTTTGGAACAATAGAATTTGTACAATGGAAAGTTGTATAAGAGAGCAAGACAGATTTTGTTAATAAAATTCTCCCAGCCAAGGAAATAAGTCTTCCTCCCTAAGTGTTTGTCATTCTCAATGCTTTATCAATAATGAAATTGAAGTCATCTTTGACAAGCCTTCTCATTGCAAGCTTTACTCCAAGGTAAGTAATCTGATTTGCTGGATTGAATCCTATTATTTGGCTGATTGATTTCCTCCTTTTTCTTCTAACATTTTTGCTGAACATTATGGAAGACTTATTTACATTGATGGACAAGCCAGTCCAATTGCAAAAATTGGCCAAAACCGTTTTGATAAGCTTAGTAGCTTTAAGAGAGGCTTCAGAGAAAATAATCACATCATCTGCATATAATAAGTGAGAGATAGAAGGTCCATTTGCACAAATACGAACTCCCAATACATCACTTCTTTGATTAAAAGCATTAGATAAAAGTTGAGCACAAAGAATGAAGAGATAGGGAGACAAAGGGCAACCTTGTCTAAAGCTGCAATTACCTTCAATCCAATTTGAGAAGCTACCATTGATGGATAAGGTGAATTTAGAATTTTTAATACATTCTAAAATCAGTTTAGAGAAGAAACTAGGAAAACCAAAATAGTTCAAAGCTTTTTCCAAGGTTAGCCAACCCATGGAATCATAAGCTTGTTCCATCTCAACTTTAAAAGACACAAAGACTTTTTGAGAATTTGAAATTCTAAATTTGTGCATGACCTCTTGGGCTATTAAGACATGATCGGATAAGGATCTACCTTTGATGAATGCTGCTTGTTCTTCAGAGATTAATTTATGCATGATTGGGGACAATCTATTCATAAGAATTTTTGCTACCACTTTGTAGACAGAATTACATAAGCTGATCGGTCTATAATTTGAGGGAGTTAGAGGATTACTGATTTTTGGGATCAAAACAATAATAGTCTCCTTCCATATATGATCCATAATAGAAGTATCAAAAAACGATTTAATGGCATTCCATAAGTCATCTTTTATAATAAACCAGTAGGCTTTAAAAAAAGAGAAGGTGATTCCATCCATTACTGGTGAGATGTTATTGCCTGTATTCTTTACAGCTTCCATCATTTCTTCTACCGAGAAATCCCTGCTCAAAAAGTTCTTGTCTTCGTCTTCAAGGCAACTCAAGCAATGAGGCCAATTTTCAAGGCTGCAGCTCTTGAATTTCCATTTTTCTTTGAAATGGTCTTGCAAGACCTGTTGAATGGTGGCTTGGTCTTCTATTACTTCCCCCGTGCCATCTTTAATTTTTGCAATAAAGTTTGAATGTCTTCTAGCTGAAGCATAAGCCTGAAAGAAATTTGAATTTCGATCTCCCTCTGTCATCCATTTGACTTTTGCCCTTTGTTTCCACCAAGTATCTAATCGAGCAAGTGTAGAGTTGAGCTCCTCTACTTTTGATTTTAGTTTCCAGCATTCATCATCAGAGAGAAAGCCAACGTTTGCTTCCTTCAATTGTATTTCTTCAATTTGAATAATCAATTCCTTCTTATGGGAAAAAAGATTTTTCAATTTTGCCTTGCTCCAAAAGTAAAGTGCTTTGAGAGAATTTTTCATTTTGATGTTAAGAATTTTTGAAGCATTGCCTTTATAATTTCTCCTCCAAACTTTTCCACCACAGCCATAGAAGCTTTATTGGAAGTCCAAACATCCTCATATCTCATGATCTTCTTGCTAGCTTATTGAACAGTAAAGTTCAATAAGATTGGGCAATGATCTGAAGCTACCCGAGCTAGATGCCTTACAAATAACAGATTTTTTGAAGAAATAGCTGCTGGATTGATAAAGCATCTATCAAGCCTCTCGAGGATTCGGTCCACCGCTTTATTATTGTTGCACCAAGTGAATTTAGGACCTAGAAAATTAACTTCATGGAAGTCATTGTTAGCAAGGAAGATCTTCATTTCTTTGGTTCCAAGGGATAGATTAAATCTTCTCCCTCCCCTTTTGTCTTCACTAGATAAAATGCAATTGAAGTCTCCACCTATAATCATTGGTAACTCCTTTTTTTTTTTTTGATGAATTGCAAACATTGCATTAATAGGCAAAAGCAAAGCTAATTACAATTGAAAGGAATGAATAGCATCACATTCTTCCTTGATAGCAAATAAAAGCAAGGAAGGGATGCTATTAAAAGAAGAGCTATCAAAGAAAAAACTCCTATTACTAGCCATGGTAGCACAAATATTAGCCACCTTATTACAATTTCTATGAACATGACTAAAAACCACTTTATGAAAGTCATTAAAGAAGAGAATCTCCTCCAATGGCCGATTATCCACAATTTGCTTTTTCATCTTGAAAGAATCTTGAATGAATCTAATGACATTGAGATTATCACTCTCAACAATCAAGCCTTTGTATTCTAGCATCCAACTTCTAATGTAGTCCTTGACTGAGAAAACAGCATCCATCTCTAGTTTGGTTATATCCCAATGAGTCTTCTTATCTCCAAAAGCAAGGATAAACCTTCCTTTGTGATCTCTGAAAATCCCACCCACTCCAGCACAGTTTGATCTAGCCAAAGAAGCATCAACATTAATTTTCATCCATTCTTTCGGAGGAGGGCACCAAGATTCACAAGACTCCCTAAGGAGATTGGTTCCCCAGCGTGAGAGATATGGACTACCTTTATTACTAGCCAATGCCAATGTGTTAGCAGCTGTAACAGAAGATGGCAAAGCAGATTTCCCATGCTTCACATGATTTCTATAACTCCATGAAAGATACACAGCAATGCAGTATAGTTTAATAACTCCAGAATTTCGGACAGATAGCCTTCTCAGCTCCTTTAAACAGCTATTCAAATCTTGGAAAACAGGGATACTAATACCCCACAATTGTATTTGTTTGATAACATCAATCAAATACTTACAAGTTACCATGATGTGCTCATAATTTTCACTACAATTACAGCCCCTAACACAGTTTTTATCCAGCACCAGTTTTCGGTAATGCAGACAAATCATTGTAGGAATAGCAGCCTTCCCTAATCTCCACCAGAAAATCTCAACCTTCTTGTTGAGTTTTAGTTTAAATAACCAAGAAAAATAGTCTTCACATTCAAAATTGTAATTGCACTTCAAGATGTTGTCAAAAGACAAGGCTGAAATTGTCTTACCCGACTGCAAAGACAACAGCTCTCTCCGATCCTCCAATCAAGGCGAAATCTGGATATTGTTGATCATGGAGATGAAATCTGGATGAAAGAGCTCCTTGAGTAGGTTGTAGTTCCATTGTCCATCATTAGTTAACAAATGGCTTATATTTAAACCCTCCAAAGCATCACAGTTAACCATAGTTGGCCATTTGTTAATACACTTGTCCAACACCCAAGTGTCATTAAGCACATTAATTTTATCACCATTACCCACATTCCACCTAGTAATGTTCTTTAGCTATTTACCCCCATCAACAAGAATTTTCCAAGCATTTGATGAACAATTCTTATGAGTTCCAATCCTCAAATCATCTCCATATTTGTGCTTTATAACTTTATAGCAAAGAGAGTCCTCTTTTTGATAAAAATCCCAAGCTAACTTGGATCTCAAAGAGCTAACACGCATTAAAGGAGAATGAAGACCCAAACCACCCTAACACCTTGGTTTGCATAATTCTTCCCAAGCCACATAATGAAGACTATGATCTCCATCCGATTTATGCCAAAGAAACTTTCTACAAAGTTTCTCCACCTTATACAACATCTTCTTAGGAATTAGAGAGTGGGTAGCTAGAAAGTTTGGCATAGTTAAAAGAGAACTAGAGATAAGTGTGATTTTACCCCCCAAAGATAAGTTCTTCTTGCTCCAAGCATTTAATCTATCCATAACATTGCCAAGCATGTCTTGAAAATCTGCCATCTTCAATCTACTTAAGGATAATTTGATCCCAAGGTAGCTCATCTCCTTCACACTTTTGTAACCCAAAAATCTGGCCACTTTCTTCTTAATTGTGTATCCAACTGTTTTCCCAAATAAAATTTGAGATTTGTTAGCATTGATTCTTTGGCCCGTCCAATTACAAAAGTCTTCAACAATCTTCTTCAAGGATTTGGCAAGAGAAATAGAAACATGTGCAAAAATAAGCACATCATCTGGATAAAGAAGATGAGTGATCCTAAGGCCTCTAGGAGAAACCCTGATACCAAGATCATGTCCCCTCTGCTCAATAGAATTAGAAAACAATTGGAAGCACATAATGAAGAGATAAGGAGAGAGTGGACATCCTTGTCGAAAACCACTATGAGCATCAATCCAATCAGAGTTTCTTCCGCTAATCATAATGGAAAATCTCACACCTACAACACAATCCATAAGCAGATTAGAAAACATATGAGGGAATCCATACCATTCAAGAATCTGCTCCAATGCTGGCCAACCCATACTGTCATAAGCTTGTTCCATGTCAAGCTTTAATGCCATCAAACCTTTCTTGTTTTTGGAGAATTTAAATTTATGAATAATTTTTTGAGCCACCAAGCAATGTTCATAAATGGATCTACCAGGGATAAAGGCCATCTGTTCTTCAGAGATCATATTAGAAATGCATTTCTTCAATATATTAACCAACATAGTAGCTGCAATTTTGTAATTAATTTGACACAAACTAATCGGCCTGTAGTTGGATGGAGTTAATGGATCTTTGATTTTTGCAATCAAAACAATAAGGGTGTTCTTCCAAGACTTATACATATGACCAGACTTGAAGAAGCTACTAATAGCATTCCATAGAGAAATCCAAATAATATCCCAATAGCATTTATAAAAAGAAGATGTCACACCATCCATACCTGGAGCTCTATTGTTTCCTTGTTGAAAAACCGAGAGTTTCATTTCAGCCAATGAGAAGTCCAAGCAAAGTTCATCCACGGCCTGTTGGTTTCGTTTCTGTTTTTCTGAAATGTTGGGCCATCCATTTAGCTCACACCTTCTATTCCTCCACTTAGATTCAAAGAAATGAGTGAAAACCTTCTCAATTTCCTCCTCTTCAACATGAATTACATTATTCATATCTCTAACTTGTACCACTCTATTGCCATTTCTTCTAGCCGAAGCAAAATTGTGGAACATCTTGGAGTTGTTGTCACCTTCTTCATGCCATCTAGCCTTAGCCCTTTGATTCCACCAAGTAGACAATCGGTTCAAAGTGATATTTAGCTCATGCACCTTACTTCTAAGCAAAGTAAGATCTTCCTTGGTCCAATTAACTCCATCCATTTCTTTCTTTTGAAGTTCAATGATTTCTTTCTTCAAGTCCTCCTTAAGGGTCTTCAAGTTTTTACACTTACATTTGCTCCAAAAGAACAAAGCCTTCAAAGTTCTATGATTCTTCCTTTGAAGGATTTCACAATGCTCCCCAAAGTCATTCTTAATCCAAGAATGATAAACAATAGTTCTAGCTGCAGGATAGGATCTCCAAGTGTCTTCAAACTTGATATTGTTTCTATTAATTTGAATCTTCCTATCAAATTTAATAGCAATTGGACAATGGTCTGAAGCCACTCTTGCTAAATGCATAGTCATAGCTGTCGGGATCACTTGAAGAGCAATGGAGTTCAACAAGCATCTATCCAACCTCTCCCAAATTCTAGAAGTTCCTTCTTTGTTGTTACACCAAGTGAATTTTGGACCAATGCTTCTAATATCATGAAAATCTGAATTTGTCATAAAGTTCTTCATTTCCCTAGGGCCTTTAGAGAAAATAAATCTCTTCCCACCTCTCTTCTCCTCCTTGTTCAAGTTGCAATTAAAGTCCCCACCAATAATAGATGGAAAAGGCTCCTTCAACCCTTCCTCAAGTTATCTCCAAAGATCATCTCTTTCATTGCAACAACGACTCCCATAAACCGTTGCTATCTTCCAAAGACCCATCTTAGGAATCAACAAATCACCCAAGATAGCTTGTGAAGAATTACTTCTAACCATAAAAGAAACACTTCTAGTGTCCCAAAGCACCACCATACCACCAGATAAACCAACTGCTGGAACTTGGAAATAATCCCAACTATTCCCAATGAGATAATCAACCTCCTTCCTTCCAATATGAGTCAACTTAGTCTCCAAGAGACCAACAAAGCAAACATCATGATCTCTAATCAACTCCTTCAAATACAAGGCGGCCTCCTTCTTCCTAGCCCCCCTGCAATTCCAAAATAGTATAGAAGACATTAACACATGATAGGGGAAGCCTCCCCACTCATGGAACTCCCTTTTCCATCCCTTCTCTTCTTTTTCTGGCCTAAAACAATAGGTCCAAAAGATTTTATTTCCTTGGCTAATTTAGCCTTATTACTGCCAGTCTGTATGTCACAAGCCGATCCCTACACATTTATTTCAACAGATTTTAAATCTTCATTCCCTTCAACTATCAATTTCCCATTGCTCTGTATTGCTAAAGCAATATGTTCATCATCCTCCAAAATCACAGGTTCATCATTAACCTCATCCACAAGAGCATTAAATTTGTTACTAACCTCCAAAGGCTGAACTTCAATATCAGATTTTTGCTGTCCACCAGTCACCGGAAATGACTGCAGATTTTCATGTGTGAAGCTCTGGTTAGAAACATTATCTCCTTTCTTTACTTCCAACTAATCTTCTTTCATTGCTAATTGCTCCCTCTTAAGTGTCCTATTTTCTTTCATCTTCCTCCCGTCACCCTAAGACTTGACAGATTGGTTTTTCCTGAACTGAGCATGTATCCACGGTCCGTATTCCTTCTTAATCACCCTGGGATTTACTTCAGCAACTTCCTGATTATCAACCGTGGTTTGATTGAAATCCCCTGCGCAACTTCAACAGGACATCCATTCTGATTATGGCCAACACGACCACATTAATAACTGAGTAAATCAACCTTTTCATACTCTACCCGTTGGAAAAACCTGCCCGCACCTCCTTCTACCCAAACACCGTTTGGTAGCTTCTTCTCTAAATCCATTTTAACACATATTCGAGCAAACTCCCTCTTCCCCCAACAGAAGGTATTACCATCAAAATACATCGGCATTCCAATTCGAGACGCAATTCTTGCAATGTTGTCATCATCCTAGCAATACAGCGGCAGACAGGGGAGATGGATCCAAATGGGAGCAGTGATCCCATTAAAAGAATAAGGATCAAACTCAGTGGTCCACCTATCCATTCCGAATATATGACCTCTAACAAACCAAGGTCCGCCATTAATAACCTCCTCCACAGCTTCCTCTGTCTTGAAGGAACAAATGATCCAGTCCATCCCGATTGATGTTAAGTGAAAAGCTCCGTACCTGCTCCACTGTTTTCTCAATTCCAGACTACACATTGGGAAAGGAACATTGTTGCCCAAGACTTTGATCACCACCGAGTTCCTTAGAACATGTTTGTTCTTCTCTTCCTTCTCCGAATTTAGTAAGACAGCTACCCCATCATACGATAGTTCAGTAGTTTCACTGTTCCATTCAATCTTAATATGTCTCGGCTTTGTCCACGCATTACCCACCTCATTCCAATTATCCGATTGCTTTTCAACATTCAACCTCAGATTCTCACCTTCTACAACCCTGCCGACTTCTTCGCCAGAATCCAGAATAACCAATCCTTCTTGATTTAAACAGGGAGTTCAATCCGATCTTGAATCGATGCCAATGAAAGAATCACTAACCTTCACAGAAGCCAATCCAGATTTAGAAACTCCAAGATTCATGTCTCTAGGCCTTCCACGAACATCCTTCTTCGAATTTGCATTATCATCCACAATCACCTTCTTCCATTTACCTTCAATCACCGGAAGATGAGACACAGGTCTCAATCCTTCTCTGATCTCCACCCCATTACCGCTTCTACCACCTGCCCGAGCTGACATTGGGGGTCGCTGAGAAGCCATATGAACCACCAATGTCGCCGATCAACATCCGGTGGCCGCGCTACCCGCTGCCGAGAAATGCGCGGGAACGAAAATTTTGAAATCGGGAACTTTCTCTCACTAGAAAACCAGACTTTCTCTCCCCAATTTTTGCAGGAGTAGGCTAGTTCCCATTGGTAACTCCTTAGAGTTATAAAATTCCAGCTTCTCCCAAAGCATTCTTCTAACATAGGAATCCTTGTTTGCATACATGGAGGCTATTCTCCAAACTCCTACATTGAGCATCTCCAAATCTCCCACTATAACTTGAGAGGTAGATTCTAACACATGAAAAGAAGAAACGTTTGATTTCCAAAGAATAAGAATGCCTCCTGAGAGTCCTTCTGAAGGCACATGGATGAAGTCCCATTCAGTTCTAATAATGTGATCCACATCTTTTCTATCAAAATCAGAAACTTTGGTTTCCAATAAAACAATAAAACAAACACCATATTCTTTAACAAACTCTTTTAAATATAGAGAAGCTTTTCTCTTCCTAGCTCCTCTACAATTCCAAAAAGCAAAGGAAGAGTTAATTTATTAAGAGGGGTAGTAGACCCCGGTTTATCTTTGAGGTCAAACTCCACTCTCCTGCTCCTAGGAGTAGAATTAATAGGTCCTAGACCTTTCAGCTGTTTAGTGCCTTTCCTTTTGTTGGCAAAAAGGCCATCATTCTTGTCTTCAAAATTCAGCTTATGCTCTTTATTGCTTATTGAATTAAGCTTTGCTACATATTCATTTCCTTTGTCTTCACATACAAGGTTTTCCTCTGGCACGGATGAACTGATTTCTCCTTCTTCAATTACATCTTCAAGGATACTGAATTTGTTAACAGAATTTATTTTAGAAGGAATAACATTCATACCTTCTTCTTCTTGAATAGGTGGAAGAGCTTCCTTTGCCTTACTGATGTTTTGATTGACTCCCTCTGCACATTTAGCTGAAATCTCCTCATTGTTTTCCTTTTCAGCTTCAATTGCCTTCCAAACAGCCTTATTGTTTCCAGCAGCCTTTTTATTAAAAGAATTCACCTTGTCATCTCGAGAAGGTGTCTTGAAGTTATTTTTAAAAATTCTTTTCCTGCCATTGTTGACTTGTAGCCATGGTCCATATTCACTATTTTCTTCATGAACAGCAGCCATAGTTTCTGGATTACTGATTTTTGACTTCTCAACAGGAACCACCTTCGTGCTCTCCTTTGTTGTAATCGAAGCATTGTTTTCAATGTTTAAATTCTCCAAGCAAGTGTTTTTGTTATGCCCAATTTTCCCACAGCAATAGCAAAATTATGGAAGCCTTTCATATTCAACTTTTTGATAGAATTTGCCCATACTTCTTTCCACCCAAACTCCCATGGGTAATTTAGTGTCCAAATTAAGACGAACACACTCTTCCAAATTCTCTCCTGCTCCATTAGAAAAGGTTGCCATCAATCAAGATCGGTTTACCAACCATGGAAGCAATTCTACAAATGTTGATCTCATCCCAACATAGAAGAGGGAGATTAGGTAGTCTAATCCAAATAGGAGCACTCAAGCCTTTCAAAGAAGTTGGATTGAAGTTAACCGACCACTTTTCCATCCCAATGATTTTATTGTTAACAAACCAAGGTCCATTAGAAAAGATAGCCTCCATTGTTTGTTCTTCAAAGAATGAACAGAGAACCCAATCCATTCCTAGCATGGTTAGGTGGAACTTTCCATAAGATGCCCATTGTCTTCTAAGTTCCGTGCTCACCACTGAGAAAAGGATTTTGCCTCCAAAGACCTTAATCACTAGAGAATTCTGCAATTTTTCTGAATTCTCCATCACTTTGTCTTCGTTGAATTTAACAGTAGCTCCGTCTTCAGATAGAAAGTCACCCAGGTTCAGCTGTGCAACTTTGATGTGTTCCTTCCTGCTCCAGGCATTTTATTGATTGGAAATCTTTGATCTTATTGTGAATTCATTCATATCTTCTTGATACATTCCCAGGTCTCCATTGTTGCATTGTTGAACTTGGTTTAAATCAGAAGAATTAATCATGGAAGAATTATTTAGAGCTGAATCAGAATGAGCGTTATTGCTGAAGCCTGCTTCATTTCGAATCAGGTTGTTTTCTTCGGGAGTCTTCTTACCAGCAGCATTTTGTAAAATAGTTTCCTTGCATTTGTCTAGAACTGGTTTTATAGAAAGCTTAGGAAATGCCTCCATTGAAACAGAGTCTATCTTATTCTGTTCAAAAAATGGGGAATCATAATACTTCTCTTTAACACGATCTTCATTATCGGTTAGAACACCTTTTCCTTTTCCAACAATTTCAGGAGATTTTTTAGAGGCCATCAATGAACCTCCTTCCTTGATTATTAGCGGCAATCCCGATCTAATCTTATCTTCAGAAGCTAAGGCAATGTTAGGACGAAGGTCTCCGAACGAAGGCGGAGACGAGGTAAAAGAACGACTTTGAATATGAGAACTGTTGGTGGTGGCTCGCCGCGCCTCCATAAGGTCACCGGAGCTAGGTGACCGGCGTTCCTCCGTCGCTAGATGCAACAGCGAAAATCTCGCGAACTTCAAAATTTGAAAAAGAAAACCGAATAAAACCGAATTTTCTCAGAGCTTCTCTCTCTAGCTTCTCTCTCTAGCCAGATCTAAGCATCGACCCTTCGTTGACTTGGTTAGAAAAGATATTCAAGTGTTGGGATATTCAAGTGTTCTTAGGATATTCAAGTGTTGGGAAATCCTTTAGGGTGTTTAATAAGAGGGCTTTGGTGGTCGAGGAGACTACTCATATAGTGTTTGATGAATCCGATCCTAAGGGGTCTAGATTTGAGGATGAAGATGGTGTTGGAGAGATTTCCAAGGGAGTTGAAAACTTGGAGAAGAGGGTAGAGTCCCAAAACACTAAAGGAGTAGGTGAGATTACCCAAGGATTAGAGAATGCAAATATAGAGGAAAGGGTTGATCCTACACACACTTTGCCTAGAGATTAAAGATATTCTTTGAGTTATCCTAAAAAACTAATCTTACGAGACCCTTTTGAAGGTGTTAAAACTAGGCATGGACTTAGAAAGGAAGTGAACCACTCTGCCTTTATCTCAATGACTGAACCCACAAATGTTAATCAAGCCTTATCTGATGAGTTTTGGATCTTAGCCATGCAAGAGGAATTAAACCAATTTGTTAAGATAATGTTTGGGAGCTTGTAGAAAGACCAAAAGGACAAAGTGTAGTTGGAACCAAATGGATCTTAAGAATAAGATGAATGATTCTGGTGTGGTGTTTAGGAATAATGCAAGATTGGTAGCTAAGGGGTACAACTAAATAGAAGAGATCAATTTTAAGGAGACCTTTGCCCGTCTAATTGGATTAGAAGCTATTAGAGTGCTACTAGCCTTTGCCTATTATAAGGGATTTAAGCTTTTCCAAATGGACGTCAAGAGCGCCTTTTTAAATGGGGTAATAAAAGAGGATGTGTTTGTAGAGCAACCCCCAGGTTTTGAGAGTTCCCAATTTCTAAATCATATTTTCAAATTAAAAATTACCTTAGATGGATTTAAATAGGTACCAAGAGCTTGGTATGAGAGGCTTAGCATATTCTTACTAGAGAGGGAGTTTGTTAAGGGGAGCGTAGACACCACCCTTTTTCTAAGGATAGTAGAAGATGAGTTCATCATTATTCAAATCTATATTGATGGTATACTTTTTTGATCTTCTGATACGAAGCTATGTGATGTTTCTAAAATAACGAGTAAGGAGTTTGAGATGAGCATGATGAGAGAGTTATCCTACTTTTTAGGATTTAGTATAAGATAGTTGGATGATGGAACCTTTCTAAATCAATCAAAGTATGTAAAGAAAATCTTAAAGAAATATGAATTAGATATGCAAAGCTAATGAATACTCCCATGACCTCTAATGAATTGATGGATAAGGACCCAAATAGAAAATTTGTTAATAAAAAGAATTACAGAGGGATGATTGGATCTTTACTTTACCTGACTGCTAGCCAACCTGATATAATGTTTAGTGTTTATCTCTGTGCTAAATTTCAAGTTGATCCTAATGAATCCCACCTAATTATAGTTAAGAGAATTTTTAGATACCTTTTGGGGACCCAAAACTTAGGAATTTGGTATCCTAGGCACATCACTTCTTTTGAGATTACTAGATATTCTAAATCTAATTTTGTAGGATGTAGGGTTGATGAGAAGAGCACTTTTGGGACTTGCCAATTTATAGGATAATCTTTAGTCTCCTGGTTTAGTAGAAAAATAAAACTCTGTTGTACTTTCAATTATTGAAGCTGAGTATATTGCCTTAGGGAGTTATGTGGCCTAAGTCCTTTGGTTGATGCAACAAATTCTAGATTTAGGATTATCTATAGGCATAATTTCAATCCTTTGTGACAGTAGTAGCGCTATCTGTATCTCTAAGAATCCTATCCAACATTCAAGCACCAAACACATTGACATAAGGCATCAATTTATTAGAGGCCATGTGACCAAGGGGGACATTGAATTACACCATGTGATAACTAAGAATCAACTAGCTAACATCTTTACTAAATCACTGGCTTTTGACACTTTCATCTTCTTGAGGACCAGATTCGGTGTGATTGACATAAATGCATGAACTTGATGTTTACTGAATTCTCAATTTTATGTTTTGTTACTTTTTTTATTTTGTTTCTTCGTTTGTTTGTATCACATTTGTTTGTTTCACTTTTTACTTGCTTTTGTTTTTCATGTTTATTTTTGTTATTTTAGTTTTTTCTTCTTTGTGATCACTGCTGAAGTGATATTTTATACCTTATTTTTGGTTTTTGAAACTTTATAGCCATTATTTGTCATCTCTAAATTATTTAAAGGGAGAAACACCGTTGATTATTTCCCTCCCTCTAACATCTTTTAGCGGTGTAATTTTCTTTTCTAAACAAAAATTTTTCTCAAATTAATAATTAGACTTTATGATTGAGATATTTTCTATCTTGTAACAGTAATTTATCTTATATATATATATATATATATATATATATATATATATATATATATATATATATATATATATATATATATGTGTGTGTGTGTGTATATAATGTTCAAAGTCCTTATATTACTTTCAAATCCCTTGAAATCTTGTCGTTACATTTATCATGTGAATATTGATTCTATTTTATGGTTTATTCTTCCTTATATTAGAGAGTGAGTTTTTATTCTCTAATATATGAAAGATATACTCACAGTTGAGAGTATTTAAGATTTTCGAAAGGGATCTAGGTAGCAAAGAATAATAAGGGCATAAAATGATCCCCAAAAGAAAAGAAAAATAAAAAGATATGCAATGACCGTAAAAAAAAAATTGAAAGATATACAAATTGTATCAAAAATCAAAAGATGCGCAAATTGCAACAATCAATTGATAAGAGGCATAAAATGGGCCCAAAAAAGCATGCTTTCTTCTCTTTCAAACTTTTAAATCTTAGAAGAATTCATGTGTTACTTAATATTTTCAAAGGCTTGATTTTGAGTTTTGTGATGGTGACAAATTACATTGGTATATTATTCTATAAGATATTTTTTTGGAACCAAGTTGTAAACGGATCTCTTTTTCTTATCAAATTGGTATTTTTGAGTTAAGTCTTTTGTTTTAAAAAGACAAGTTACCCTAAGAGAAGTTTGAGTAAGGGCTAATAGGATTAGCTATTCTACCATTTTTCAAATTTCAATGATGTTATCTAATGATTCTTAAAAAATTTTCAAATTCAATCACATAGATAATTTATCATTTCATGCTTTGATTAAAAAAAACCTTGCTTACATTACTTTTTTTTCTTCTTCTATTCTGCTTTTTTTTCTAGTTTTTCCTCCTCCTTTTTGAGATGTCAAAAGTGGGGAGTAGTGTTTGTTTGAGTTAGTATTTGTTTGAGTTTGTTTCATCGTACTATTTTATTTTATTTTGAATTTTTATCATCATCGAAAAGGGAAGATTGTTATAAATCTAATTTCAGGAAATATAATTTTAATGATAGCAAATATTTCTATTTTTTCTATGACTGCCTTGCCTACTAACATTTCAGATCCACAAGTTTGATTTGCAAATCGAACTAGCCCAAGATTGGGTAGATTAGGACTGAGTTAGTTTATAATGTAAGTCAAGTGTCTTTTACCCTTTCTTGAGTCAATTGTAAATATTGTGGGTCTTGATGCTAAGTAACCTTGCATACGTACACACTTCAAGGAAAAATTCTTTGCCTGGTTTGTGTTTTTGTTTGGAAAAATTTTTAAATACCAATTCACCCCCCATCTATGTTAGCCTCGAGACTACTTCATAAGGGCCTAACATCCCTGACGAACTTTTAGAGTTCTTTTTGAAAAACATAATAATAATAAAAATGTATTTTTCAATTATTTTTAAGATAAGTGGAGGAATAGAGATTGTAAGATGAAAAACTGGCAGGTTCTTTGGAATTTTCTTGATGATGGAGCTAGAAAAAGGTTGAATCATGAGTTTTATATTAATGAAATTATGGAGGTTATTAAGAATCTTGGAGGAAACAAGTCACCAGGTAGGGATGGGATTTGTCATTCTTTTATTAAAGTGCATTGGAATATAATTGGAGATGATGTTTTTAAGGCTATTAATCAATTCCTTTCTTTTGGGAAGCTTTGTCATGAATGGAAGAAGTCTCTTATTTTTTTTATTCCTAAAGTACAAAATCCTATGGTTCCTTCTAATTATCACATTGTTAGTCTTTACAAATCTATATATAATATAGTGGCTAAAGTTTTATTAAATAGATTACTATTGGTGATTCCAAAGATTATTTATGAGTGAAAAATGGCATTCATTAGAGGAAGATAAATTTTGGATTGCATTCTTTTAACTCAATAAGTGTTCAACAAAATAAAAAAATTTAATTCCAAGAAAGGCCTCTAGGTTATCAAGATCGATATGGAGCAAGCTTATGATAATATGAGTTGGTCAATGTTAAAACAAGTGTTGGATCACTTTGGGTTTCCAATTAAATTTTCAAATTTGTTGATGGATTGTGTGGTTGATCCAATGTTCTCTATTCTAGTCAATGGAAGTAATTTCAATTGGTTAAAGGGGAATATTGATTTTCGGCAAGGGTGTCGTTTATCACCCTTTTTATTTATTATGTTCTCTCAACTTCTTTCAAATGCTTATATACATAAAGGTACGAATCTTGGGATCAAAATTTCTCCAAATGCACAGAAAATTTCCCATTTACTGTATGCAAATAATATTTTGTTATTTTTAGACACAAAAGTCAAAAGTGTGAAGAAGCTGAAGAAAATTCTCTTGGAATATTACAATTGCTCAGGTTAAAAAATAATTACCCATAAATCATAAATTTTATTTGGTAAATCAATCAATAGATGGAGAAGGAAGTATATATCAAAGTTGTTGGGTTCTAAAGTTGTGGATGAGATGGATTACTTAGGAATCAAATTCCCATTAAGGAGGCTTGTGAATTCTAATTTTCAACACATGATGGAGAAATCTTTAAATAGATTGAATGCTGGGGGAAATAGGTTTATTTCTCTAGTAGGTAGAATGGTTCTGGTTAAATAAAATGTTCTTGCTCTTCCACTTTTTCTATCTATACATACGTTGGTTCCTATGGGCTCTTGAAGGAGTTTGATAAAATGTGAAAAAAATTTATTTGGAATAAACATAATGGTATCCATGGCCTTCATTATGTGGCTTCAGATATTTTATGCAAAACTAAAAAGAGGGGAGGATGTCGTCTTTATTCAGCTATATTAAAGATGGGTCCTTTAAGGGCAAAATTTACTTGGAACCTCTTTTTTATGCCAAGAAGACATCTTAATAAAAAGTTGGTTGCAAAGTATGGAGACAAATTATGGAATTGTGAGGTTAAGAGGTGCAGTTCTGTTTTGTGGAAAATTATTCTGGATTGGATGAAATATCTTAGTAACATTGTGAGGTGGGAAATTTGTTCAGGCTCATCCATTAATGTTCTTAGAGTTGTATGGATTTGTGACAAAAAGCATTGATAAGTGGCCTACATTCATTGAAGAATATAAAGATAATACATTATCCCCATAAGTGTTTATTAAGAATGGAAGCTAAAATGTAGAACGGTTGAAGAACCAATTTGGAGAAGATCTTGTGGAACTTATCACTCAAATTCAATTCCATCTAGATTTGATACATGATCGGATAGAGCTAAAATTTAAGGCTTCTAAAAAAATGATTTCAGCACTTATTTTAGAGATATTATTTGAAGATGATGTGGAAGTAAAATATTGGACGTGGATAAGAAATTTGAAAGTTAATTATTATGTGGAGCTATTCTTATGGTGTTTATACAATAATGTTATTCCATTTATTGATTTCCTAATGCATAGAAGATTGTTAGATAATAATTTGTGTCTAAGAGGTTGTAATGTCAATGAAAATTCTGATCATATAGCAGTTGATTGTTTAAAACTACTTCAAGTGAACACATTTTTGAATGCTTGGTGGTTTCAAGTTCCAGTTTTCAAATCTTTTCAAGAATGCACATTGGAATTGGAAAGGTTAGCTAGTTCTAATCCTTTTATAACTAAAATATATTGTATATTATTATTCTTTTATTGGAAGAATAAAAATAAAGTAAAGCATGGAAGTGTGGAAGATAGCGTTGTATTTATTACTTCAAATGTTATCATCTTTGTTCTTCTTCTTATCAAAATAATCTCATCTCAAAAAACTGGGGTGTTAATTAGCCTTCCTAACTATTTTGCAATTATTGACACCCTCCTCCTCTCGAGTGGATTAAGATTAACTTGATGCTTCTTTATTAAGATATAATAAAGTAGGTTTTGGTGGAGTTCTAAGAGATAATAAAGGAAGATTCTTTTTGGCATTTGGTTTTGGATGAATGCACTGGGATATTGCCCATGTTGTAATGTTAGAAATTCAATCATTAAAGAAAGTGGTAAAAAGATGGATGCTTGAGGTGGAAGTTTTATAATCGAAGGAGATAATCATAATGTTGCAAGTATCTTCAAGATTCTTTTGGAAAATCATCTTCGATGGATCAGAACTGGCACACAAGATATTTGAAGGATTTAGTACTCTTAAATGGGTTCAATAAGGTTTTATTTCAATTTCTCTAATCAAAGTTGTAATAAGTTAGTAGAATTTTATGCTAAAATGGCTATTTATGTTGATTTTATTTGAGATGTTATTAGTGATAATAATATTCCTCTAGTTTTTTTTTTATTAAATGAGAAATGTGATAGGTTGCCTATCATTGAGAAGTTTGTAATTAGTTGTTTTTTATTTAATGCAGGTAGCATTTTCCTTTTTTTAAAAAAGGTTCAAAATTAGATCTTGTAATGCGAAAGCTAATGATATAAATGACCAACTGCTATATTTTGTTTTTATTTTCTAGAAAAATAAATATTAAAATATAATTTTCTTCTCTTTTTATTTTTATATTTTACTTCTTATTCTTTTCTAACAAAAATGAAATAAAAAATGATCTCAATATTCTGAAATGAGATTTGCATGAAAGTAAACATGTGAGAAATAAAAATGCATAAAATAAAGTGATAAAATAAATAAGAATAAGCACACAAGAAATTTATAGTTATTCGATCAACCTTTACCTACGTCTACTACCTAGAATCCTCTTCTCTAGGTATCGCACTAAACCTTCATTGACTGTCCTTTAGCTCCCATAGTAAGGCAAGGAAGCCCTTACAAAATCTCTACCACACATCAATGGTGTGGTTGAGAACCTGAATCATTTCCACCCAATTGGTGAAATATAGAACCTGGAATCTATATATACATGGTTTCTTCTCTTTTATTTATTTATTCTTAATTTTGTTTTTATTTAAAATTTTTTTATTTATTTTAAATTTTTATTTGCAAGTGTAAAGAGTGAATGTAGGCAAATTAGTCTAACAACTTTAGATTATTTTTTTTTTTTTTGAAAAGATGCATCATATTGCATTAATACCAAAAAGGAAAGCTAAAAACTTTAGATTGTTGTTCTTACTTTTGTTTATTTATTTCTTAAATAGCAATAAGATTATTGGAATTCATATTGAAAAAATATATATTTTACTTGTAATAGTTTATCTTTCTTTTAATCTTGTTAAGGAGCATAGAATAAATGTTTATTCTATCACTTTAGTGTTATATATATATATCTGTGTGTGTGTGTGTGTCTGTTTTCCTAAGAAAAAATATCTTATTTTTATTATTTTAAAATTTAGTATACCTTAATAATCTTAAGGCAGTTGTGTAATTATAAGTTTTTTAAAAGACCAACATGTTCACTACCTCTTGGAGGTATCATACACTTTTAATTTATTTTATTTATTTATTTTTTTTTTGGGGAAACACACAGGCAGGCCTACGCGTTAATAACAAAAAACGATTACACAGTCCTTAAGAGAAGATCAAGCTCAGTACTTCTCCAATAAGCTATAAAAAGAAAAGGAAAAAAACCTACGAGCTCGAGTACCCTTCTAAGCAAAAATACACAACAACCTAGGGACAATCTACGGTGCACAAGAGTGAGAACCCAAAAACCATAATGGTATAAAAGATAATCTTCAGCTACATAGTCCACCCAAGCAGCTCAACAGAAAGAAAACCTGCAATGCCAGCAATATGCAAAGAAAGATAATAGAGAAAAAAGAAAAAAATAGCAAAATAGATAAAATTTTATAAGGTTATAATACCAATGTGAATCCCAAAAACCACCAAAATTAAGGACACCCGACCCAAGCAGCAACTGACCCATAAGCCACCTGATGCAAAGACTAAAATATAGTATAAAGTTCATATCATAGTACTCGAGCCAGGCATCAAAATGAGCAACCTCACCATCAACCCCCAACCAAAAATCCAATACCAGATGATCAGCAAAATTTTCCAGGTAAAAAATAGGCATCCCATTCATAAGCAAACCACCAATAATAGAACGAGAGCCAAAGATTAAGATAAGCATAAACGACTTGAGATAACTAGCACAATATCTCATAAAATCAAAACCAAGAGACCAAAACATAGCATGATAGGAAATGCTACCCTCGCACAATATATAATCACATAAATGAATCAGCAAATAGACCTCCCGCAATAATAGTGTAAAAACCGGAAGCCCATTTTAATCCTCCTAACCAGCCAAACAGCAAAAATCAACCAGGTCACCTCAACATCCTGGAAAAACCAACAAGCCTAGCAGATCAAAGCAGATGCCTCAAAGAAACCATAATTCACGCACCAGGAAATATGAGTAAACCACCACCACAAGATCTCCACAGCATAGAAGAAAAGAATAAGCCCAGTAGCTAAAGTCAACTGACTAGCAATCTTCTTCCTAAAAAGAGCTAAAACCAAAGACCTCCCAAAGTAATAGCTCCTCTAAAAAATCAGATACACAAAACCAACTCAAACAGTAATCCATGAGTAGGTGGAAAAATAGAGCAACCACAAAGCCTAATAATTAATCAGAGTACCTAGCAAACACTAAGAAATATTGGTGTGGATCCAAAAATTAGTGACCAAAGTAAAAGAAAAATAGTTAAAACCAAAGAGACTTGGCCAAGAGGATCTCAGGCAAGAAAGAATCACACAAATAACAAAGAGGAGACTGAGGTAATAACAAAAGGACAAGCTAAGACGGAGACTAAGATGTAATGAGCTCAGAAAACCATTAATGAGAAATGCCTCATTTGGAAACTCCACTAGCCACTCAATACTACAATCATGTTCCTTCTAGAACACTTAAAGGAATCCTGCCAGCAAAGCATACAACCACCATGAAGATAACAGGAAATGGCCAATTAATTAATCAAAATAATTAGGCCAAATCAATAACCATATTACAAACCAAAATCAAATGAAACAACCACCTGATACAAGCAACAACCAACATCCAATTCAAACCAACAACATTATCCACCCAATAAGAAAGCCCAGCCAGCTATCATCTCATAGTTACCCCCAACCAACCAAAAACTAAAGGTAGGAGAGCAACAATGGGAATAACCATCAATAATATAACTAGTGAAATCACACAGCTCAAGTTTAAGGCCACAAAGACCTCAATCAAAATGGAAGACACAGTATGGAAGCAGCAAAAGCTAATAAATAACCAAATAAAGGAACACTAAGACAAAAGAAAGAGATCCAAATAGCAGGAGGAACCCCAAAGCTGTAAAAGGAACCTGGATAAAAACAAAAAAATAGCCATCTCGCCACCAATCCAACCAACAAGAGGCATCATACAATGAAAAACAAAAATATTCCAGGAAGAAAAGCCAAGATGAGCCTCAGCCCCAAAGATAGGCTAGCCATCAAAAGGAAGGCCCCAAGAAACTAAAATAGGGACAGCATTGATGGGCAGCAAGACAAATCAAGTAGTCCAAAAATAAAAAACCAAACATTAGCCAAAAATCCTAAAATAGTAAATAGCGCAACATAACTCCTAGCAAAATAGCCAGTTAAGCTCTAACATAGGTGATACTAAATGCATTAAGAGAAAAGAAACCATGAAGGGCCATAGGCATGGAAGACAAAATAACATCAAAAAAATAATCAAGACTATAACCCCAATTAGCAAGCCAAGAAGAACACCCATTGCCTTCCTTGCTATCATGCTGAAACGACGAGTTTAAAAACATCAACATATTTTTAATTTCTCGCACAGGGGAGAAAATATTTAGGCTACATCACATATCCTCATCAGCTTGAAGAAAATGAAAGTCATAATCAGAACTCATTTCAGTATATAGATTATTTAAATTAATAGGGATGCACAACGGAATACCAAAAGGAATGGCCATAATAATCAGAAAAAAATTGTTACCATGAACAGGTCCAACAAAAGCAACAATAAGTTCATCATTAGTATATCTGATAGAACCCCCATAGCCCACAGCAAAATCACAACTAGCACTCTAGACATTCAATTTAAATAAATTAATTGGAGGTTTGTTCCAGTTAATAATAGTAGCCTGAAATTTAGGGGGATACCCCTCCTAGTTGATCCCTAAAGCAGTGGCCATAAAATAGAAGTTTGTGAAACTCTTAATAGTAAGTAATTTAATAGTCATAAGAGATAAAACCTTATCCTTCATCCTCTGAATAACATTAAGATTGTTCATCCACACATCATTAAAAAGGGAATTATTCCTTTACAACCAAAGAAACCAAAGAATGAGAGAAGGAATAGCATCATAGATGTGCCCCTTAGAATTAATAAACCAAGCCTAAAGCATAGACTTAAGAGAGAGATGGTTATTAAAACAATTTAACTAAAACAAATCATCAAAATAAACCCAAGTTCTAACAGCAACAATACTATAAATAAAAACATGATGCATAGTCTCCATGTGATAACAGCATTGACACTTGGAAGCCATAATAAAACCTTTTCTTGTAAGATTGTCATCAGTGGGTAAAAATCTATGCAATAAACTCCCCAAACAAAAATAGACACAGTAGAAGGAATGTTCTTATGCCAAATAAATTTAAAAATATTATCAATATTACCTTTATCTCTAAAAGTATACCAAGCACTCTTTATGTGGAAACCACCATCTTTAGTTAAGTCAGATAAGATAATATCCTTAGAATCGGTGTTGATAGACAAGTTTAAAGTTAGGTGAATAATGCAATTAGGAACCCCATTAGTGAGTTTTTCATAATCCCAACAATTTCCACTAAAAAAAGGAATTAACCTTAATGGAAGTAGTAGAAGAAGAATTTAAAATAGAATCAATAGAGTACTTACCTAACCACCAATCCTATCAAAAGAAAATATTACCATCACCAAGGCCCCAAGAAATAAAAGGGTCAACATCCCATTTAACCTTGCAAAGTCTTTTCCAAACTCTAGAGTCACCTTATTTAGAAAAAAACAATTAGTAGGATGTTTGCCAATACAATACTTGGAAATCATAAAATTAGCCTAAAGACTAGTATTAGTGCATAAATTATTCCACAGTTTAAAAGAAAAAAGACTTGGCAAGATCATAAAAATTCTTGCAACCAAGATAACCTTCAGCCAAAACACCACAACACTTCTCCCAAACAACCCAATGGATTTTAGAACTAGAAGAAGTACCTTTTCAAAAGAACTTATTAATAAGCTTGTGGACCCTATTACAAATTGCTTGAGTTAGAAAGATAGTTTGAAAACTATAATTTGGTAAGGCGCAGAGAATACTTTTGATAAGAGTAACTCTACCACCAAAGCAAAGGAAATTGGAGTCCCAAGATAAAAAATTTTTCTGGACAAAGGCTATAAGATCATCAAACATAAAGGTTCTCCTCCTCCCATTAAAAAGAGGAACACCTAGATATTTGATGGGAAATTGAGCATGAGTAAAGCCAGTAAGATCTTTAATAGCTAAAATATGATAATTAGAAATACTCATAGAGGAAATAAAATAACTTTTATTTTTACTAAAGGATAAACCACTAATCGATTGAAATTGCAAAAAGAAATCGATAAGTTTTTGAATTCTATTATTAGCTGCATTAGTAAAAATAATAAAATCATCCGCAAAACACAAATGAGATATTGGAAAACCTCGCAAAGTTCTAAAGTAAAGTCCAGGATTAGCATCAAATAAATTGGTAAGACCCCTAGAAAGAAATTCAGCAACAATAATAAAGAGAGCAGGAGAAATGGGATCACCTTGCCTTAAGCCATGAGAAGATTTGAAAAAGCCATTATTAGAACCATTCACAACTATAGAAAAATAAACATCTTCAATACAATTCTTAATAAGCTTGATAAAAACATAGTCAAAACAAAAGAACTCTAAATTAATATAAAGAAATTCCAATCGATGTTATCATACGCCTTGGCAATATCAAGCTTCAAGATTAAATTACCCCCTCTCACCCGAACTTCCAAATCTTGACAAAACTCTTGAGCCAATAAAATGTCATCCTTGATGGACCAACCTTTCACAAAACCCATCTTATTAGGAGAAATAATTCTAGGTAAAATAGAAGAAAGACAATTCATAATAATTTTAGAATCAACTCATTAAAAAAAAGTGCAAAGAATGATAGGCCTAAAGTCATTCCAAGTGTTAACAATATTGTTTTTAGGAATTAGCATAGTAGAAGTAGAATTAAAAAACTTAAGTATAGGGTTACTGGCAAAAAAAATCCAAATAGCAGTAAAAATATCATTACCAAAAATATACCAAGCTTTTTGGAAGAAAAGAGTGGTAAACCCATCCGGCCCAGCAATAGAGTCACTATTCATATCCAACAGAGTCTCTTTAACCTAGTCAAAAGAAGGAGGCCTAGTGAGAGTGGCATTTTCCTCTTGAGAAATAAGGGTAGGAATGAAAGATGACCCATAATCTGAGGCTGATTGAAAACTTTATTGAAGCAGGTTTGAAAATATTGCACAACTAAATTAGCAATCTCTCTAGAATTATCAGTAAAAGAACCATCCTCCCTTTGGATTATATTGACATTGTTTTTAATCCTATTTCTCTTAACCAATGCATGGAAATACTTAGTGTTATTATCACCTTCAACCAAGTGCTTAGCAGCCACTTTTTGCTTCCAAAAGATCTCTTCTTGAGCTTGAAAATTACAAAGGTCCTCTTTGGACTTCTTTAAAAGAGAGAAATTAGCATCAGTAGGGTCATTTTGACAAGTTAGATCAAGAGAATTAACAAGTTATTCGGCTTGTAGGATATTAGAAAAGAGATTCTTAAAAACATGATGGTTCCACCAATTTAAATCTTATTTTTGCTTTTTCATCTTAATCCAAAGTCTTTTCATGCCAAAAATAGAATTATCCAGATGTAATGTAGCTTGCCAATTATTTTTAACAACATCAAAAAAAAATCATGCAATTACCAAATGTTTTGAAATATAAGTTGAGAGGAAGCATTAACATGTCAAAAGGCAAATTGCAAATATTATGAAAATCAATATGTTGATCCCAAAGCAGATTTCTATTGTAAATAGAAGAAGCCAGATACACAAAAGAAGCACAACAATTCAAATTAAAAGCCTCAACATTGCAATGCAAATCCTGAGTGAAATCACCATTGACATCAATTTTTACAGGATCTTTCTAGAAAACCCAAATCTTGTTAGACACATTAGAAATAGCATGATTAAAACCCAAGAAATGAGAGATGTTCAACAGTTTAGAAGAGGAAATAAGAGGCTCAAGAAGAACAAGAATAGAAAGGTTATGCACCCAATAAAGGTTCTTAACACAAATTCTAGAAGAAGGACAACCAATGCCCCTCACATTCCAAATAATAGCATTAAACATAAAAAGACACTTAATGGGAAGTATTTGAGCGAGTGTTTCTAGGAGGTTGAAACAAAATATGCTTAGGCT
Source organism: Dendrobium nobile (assembly GCA_022539455.1). NCBI lineage: Eukaryota > Viridiplantae > Streptophyta > Magnoliopsida > Asparagales > Orchidaceae > Dendrobium > Dendrobium nobile. Next base: position 28,324,091 of record CM039734.1, read on the forward strand.
TCCTACCTCTTTTGCTATGAACTTTATTAAAACTAAAATTATTATCATCCTTAACAAAACATTTAGCAGCAATATGCATATCCTCAGTATCAGTCAAAGCATCACCATTATAATAAGAAGTTGAAATAGGCTTACTACCACTATGGCATTCCCTTAGAGAAGTCTTTTGAGGACATTCATCCTCCATAAACATAACATCATCCTCTATATTATCATGGTTCCTCACAAGAGGCTCTTCAATGCAATTTAAAAATAGGCGAGCCATTCTCCATCGAGACAAATTCACCTTCCTCTAAAGGGATATCGTTTCTCTCCCCCTCTTTGTAAAGCACTTGAATAACCAAAACTTCCTATTTATTTAGAGTATTAGAAGAAGTAGAAGTAAGCATAATACCATTAGACTCATAAAAATTTTGATTTAAAGTACAAGATGGGGTAGTTTCCACAATGGCACTATTAAGAACTTTAATACTAGCCAAAGTATGCATCATATTCTTTTCACAGTCAATAGTGGGAAAAGAAAACGGATGAACAATAACCCCCTGATCATGATTCAATGAAACATCATTAGGAATAGAAAGAAGAGGGTCCTCCACATTGACCCCCTTCTGGTCCTCAAGATTTTGAGGAGGATTTGAGGTATTGTCCTCTAAATTAGCTTGATTAGGATTAGAAAAAACCTGAGCAACCACCCCCTCATTGTGTTTCAATGCATCATTTTCTATACGAAGATGAGGATGTTTCCAAAAATAGTTATTCATACCATGGCCGTGCATTTGTAGAAAAAATAAATATAGGTAAATTTTCAAACACAATTTTTATGAAATACCCCTTGACTTTTGAACCAATCCAATCTCACTAGGATGTTTTTTAGAGACATCTAGTTCAACAAGCACCCGAGCAATAGATGGCCTACACATAGTCTAAGTGGCTTGGTCAGTTTGTAATGGTCTCCCAAAAATTGATGTTATACCAAAAAGAATTTGATGATTAAAGAAGTGAAGATGCAAATTTGGTAAAGAAATCCAAACCAATAGGGGATTCCTCCCTAACATCAAAATCTGGAGTCTATTTAAGCAAGCATTTGACACGCTTGAATGTAGTAAGATATCCTTGCAAAAATATGGCTATAATCAAGATCATTAGAAAGTTGGATAGCAACATGTATTTGATCAAGCAAACCAATGTGAAATGATCCAGACAGTTTTAGGTTAAGAAAAAAATTGCGTATAACATCAAGGTTAGGTCGTTTCAAAAAAAATTTACCAACAAGCATTAAAGCATAAGGGGCTGCTAACTTATCAACAACTGAGTCTTCAAACAAGAGAGTCGGATATCCCTTGAAGGTAGATTGTACGAATTTTAGATTCATAGAGATAGATGAGGAACCCGCTGAAAAATCTTTAAAGGATGATGATTTTCCCTCAAAAAGAGAGGTAGATGACAGGGTCGATGATGCAGGGTCATCATCGCCCAGCACCAAAAACCAATAACACCTCAAAATGAAGAAACAAAAAATAGCACAATGCAAAAAGAAAGAGCAAAAGATTAGAAAAATGTGATGAGGAGAAGCCACAAAAAGAGCAAACTAGCACACTGGATGAAGCCCTAGAATCAGCCCAAAATTGCCTCAGAACCCAGAGCAGAGAGACATTAGAGTGTGTACTTAAGTTCAAATTTACCTAATAACCTATCCACTGGGAATTAGGGTTTGATTGATTCTGTGGAGCTTATCATACACTTTTAATTTATACCAAAGTAGGGTAATGTTAAATAGGTTTTAATATGATTTTAGAGAGACTGTTAGATTTTAGAGAGATAAACTATGAATTTTTAGAGAGAGAAGTTGTGAAATTTTATAGAGAAATAATGAGATTCTAAATTTTCTATTGCATTTTTCTACTTGATGGAGGAGAGTGGCCGTCAGCATTCTATCACCACAAATGAAGATTAAAAAATGAAGGTTATAACTTTCAATGGAAGACTATCCTACACTCAAACATAAAAAATATGTTATAATTATATTCAAATTAATGAAAGACACAATTAATCTTTTTCAAAAAATTCAAATTTCTTGTTGAATTCATCTGATTTTTCTTGTCTTTTAAAAGGCAAAGAAAAATTAACTCCTACTCATGATTCTAAATTTTTATGGAAGAAAAGCATGACATTCATTAAAGATTCTAAAGCTTCTTCCTCAAAGTCTGTTCATTTTTATGGATCATCTTCTAGGATGAATAATTCAAATTTAGAAAATTTAATTCTGCAATAAGATTTGCAATTGAATGGTAAATGAATTAAAATCTCTAAATGTGACAAAAAAATTTCTTTTTCAATTTAAATTCTAATGAAGATAATGAGATTAATGATGGCAATGGCTTTAATCAAACCTCTGATTGCTCTATAAAATTTGTTCATAAATTTTAAAGGCATGTTACATATAATGATCAAGGAAAGTTTAATTCTCCATTTAAATTTAATTCCAATCTTCAAAATGCATGGAGAATTCCTGATTTCATTCCTTTAGATTTTAAAGAAGATCTTCTATCATTTTCTAAACATGGGAAAATAATTAAATTACACATGAAATTGGAATAGAAGAATTTGTAGCATTTCGAAAATGCATTTGTCATCAAAGTTCTTGGCAAGAGACTTCCCCTATATATCCTTAACAAAGGATTTCAAAGTCTTTGATTTAAATTTGGTTCTTTTGAAATGACTAGTATTGCTCTGTATTGGTTCCTTTATAACTTTAAAGATAAAGAAGATAGAGAAAGAATATTAATTGGAGGCCCTTAGTTTATTGGAGATCACATTGTAAGAATGGATAAATGAGCGCCATCATTTTCTCCTTTCTCTATTAAAGGAATTTTTTCACATGTAAGGATTTAATTTCCTCATTTACCACTTCGTTGTTAGAATCCAATCAATATTTCTAGAATTGGACAACATTTCCTTTTGGACTCTCAAACATTTAGCTGGAATAGAAGAGAGTTTGTTAGAATCTGTATTAGACTCAATCTAGAAAATAAACTTCATATGAGTGTTTGGATTGAAGTTTTAAATGGGAATTTTTTTTAGATAGTTCAATATGAGAAAATTTCTAATATTTGTTTTAATTGTGGAAAATTAGGCCATAAGCAAGTGACCTATATGAAGTTAAACAAAGCTTATAATAGAGATAAAAAATTGATGCTAGACCTAAAATCCCCTATCATTCTTCTATGGAACAACCAAAATTTGATCTTCCTTCTAAAGATCAAATTAATATAAAATTTTCAAAATTTCATATTGATGAAGATTCTTATGGTAGCTGGATTATTGAGAAGAACAAAATCAGGAGATAAAAGAAAGCTAAATCAAATGCTAATATATAAATGATCTAAAAATAAATAATTATATTGATGGTACCATATTTGTTTCTCTTCAAGATAATATTTCCAATGATAAATCTAGTTTAGCTCAAAATTTGTCTACTAATATCAATCCTCATTCAACTGATCTCAACATCAATAATATTGATCCTACTATTAATAAAGATTAAAAGGTTATTAAAAATACAATTTATTCTACTGAATCTTTTGAATTATCTATATTTAAATCTTCTATTAAAGTTTATGATAGATATTTTTCTATTATCTCCACTGTTGAAGTTACTGCTACGGAGAAAATTGAAACTAATATTTCTCCTAATGATTATTCTCTTGCTGAGGTTTTTGATGATAAGTCTTCTATTTTTTTTTCCTACTATTTTTTTCTTGCATTAATGAAGTTTTTGAAATTCATTCTATTGAAGTCTCTACTAAAAAATTTTATGGTGTTCAATCATAAAATTATTTAGGAAAACTTGGATATATTAATAATGATGAACTGCCCAACTGTTCAAGAATTTGTTTAAAGTAATAAAGTCAGAATGTCGTCTAGAATCCCTCATGATCAGAAAAATATCAAGGAATATATTTTAAGAAATTTTAAGGTTTTCAATTGTTACTCTTTCCAACCATCCACTTATATGAAGCCTAAATCTAGCAATAGTGGCTAGCTTAGTAGAGAATTGAGGTAATTAGGATCTATTAAAGAGGTCCCTTAGAAAATAATAGCTATTAGTGATATATCCCCTACAGTTAAATGATTCAGTCTGTTCTATTTTGGAATTGTAGAGGAGTTCATAAGAAGAAAGCGGACTTCCATTTGAAAAATTTAATAAATCAACATGATGTCTTTTTTATTGGTTTATTCGAAACCAAGATTGAATCTCTTAATACAGGTTACATTAAAAAAAATTGTAATGAATGGCAGTTTATTCATTCACCTGCCAAAGGGAAATCTTGGTGAATTTTAGATCATAGGAAGATAAGGGTTGCCACCTTCTCAATCATTCTTTCTACAACCCAGTATTTTAGGGAATCTAATCTTTCCTAATTCTTCTTGTTATAAGATTTGTATTTTCTATGCCAATAAGGATGTTTATGTGAGGAGGCTTCTTTGGCAAGATATTGAAGGTTTCCTTTCAATCAAAAACCTTGTATTATAGGAGGAGATTTTAATTGTACCCTATCAAATTTTTTGAAGTAGGGAGGAAAATAAATTTATGTCTCAAGGACCTCAAGAGAAGAAAGATATTGATCTTTTCGATATATCATTCATAGGTCCTCGGTACACTTGTTGTAATAACAAAGACAGCTTAAGTAGAATTTGGGAAAGGCTTGATAGATTTATGTTAAGCTCTTCATCTCTACAATTAATCCCTTATTCTTTTATTATGCACAAATCTCAAATATGCTCTGTACATTATCCTTTGCCCATGAATTTGGTCAATAAGACTCATAAAAGTCATAAATTTATGAGATTTGAAAACTTATGGACTTTATATGAAAGAGACATGGCATATTGTTTATAAGTTTTGGAATAAGAATGATTATTGTTCTTTACATAAAATTATGCAAAGAAAACTTGATAAAAAACTCCAATCACTTTTCGTTTGGAGTAAAACAAAATTTAGAGAGCATTCCTTACTTAATCAATTGTTGAATGAAATAATTCTTTATATATCATTACCAATAGTTAGAGAGGGAAAGCTAGAGAGGGAAAGCTAGAGAGAGAAAGTTTGAGATTATAGAGAGCGATTTCATAATTCATAATTTGATTTCATAGGATTCATTGTTTCTGTGATGGTGATGGAGGGTCACCAGCCTCCGACAGCTGGTGGTCTATATGATGTTTGTCTTAATTCGGTAGGAGGTTCTCTATTTCATGCTCATTCATTTTCTTCCTCTCCTCATGCACTTGAAGATTGATAATCTGGTATCAATCAAGATGTGAAATCAAAGCTTAAAAGTGGAATGCCTTTAATCATCAATGAAGGTGGTTTGTTGGCTTCTAAGAAGAAAACAGGAGATATAGGCAACATTTAAGAATATTTTAGTTGAAGAAAAGGTTATTTCTCATTTCAAGTTTGGATCTCTATCTGATGCGAGAGTTGATTCATTTTATAATGAGAAGGCTTCTTCATCTAATAGTAAAGTTATTGCAATAAACAAAATTGGAAATAAAAAATTTGAGTTTGGGTGTTCTGAAAGAATTATTTTTAAAGTTGGTGATTTGATTGGAATCATCTCAAAGTTAAGGAAAAATGCATAAAATGGTTTAACAAAAAAGGGTATTGAAAATGCTAGTAAAATAATTGGCTCGTCAAATGAGGAAGATTTAAATTATGATATGGTGAAGGTTCATAAAGATGTAGTAGGAGATCGAGCTGATACTCGTGTAGATCAATCTTGTAAGGTTCCTCGTAATGATTGGGTTAAGAAGGGAAATATAAGGGTCTCTGAATTTGATTTGGGAGATTTCTTTACTGATAATGGTTACTATGAAGCTCAATTTACAAAATGAATTAGAGAACTAAAAAAAAATTAAAAAGTCATTGGTCATCAAGGTATTTGGCGAGCATATTCCTTTTCCTATGATTACTTCAGAGTTAAGAAGACAATGGTCCCAATTTGGTAAGTTTCATCTTACACTGCTTGTATGAGCCAATGGACATATCATTGGAATCAATATTTTCTAATGGTCCATGGTATGTTAATGGACATATCATTGGAATAGATAGACGGTTGCCAACATTTTTCCCAACCTAGTGAAAGGATTTAATTGCTCCTATATGGATTATGATGCCAAATCTTCCCTTGTAATGGTTTTTTTTTAACCGTTAAATGCATTAAATAAAGAAGAAAAAAACCTAATACAAACTACTAAGTGATAGAAATTCTATCACTATCATCCTTTAATAAAGACAAGAAGGTAGGAGGAACCTTACTACAAAAAAGATCTTCCCAAAAAAAATCACCCAACAAGTCCCAGTTAGGACAACAATCGACTAATTTATTACATTCTCTATTAAAACAATGAAATAAGAAACTATCAAAATATTTGAGGAACAAGAAGTCTTCAAATTCATCATTCTAGAGTGGATAAGCTTTTCCAACCAAAGATTTCAAGTACTTTATAACATTATAGTTATCACCATCAATAATTATGCCTTTTGAGTCCATCATCCATTCTTTGATAATATTATTTAATGAACGGAAAGCCAATAATTCTGGAAATCCATTGTCCCAATGCATACATTTAAATCCAAAAGCAAGAGGAATTCTACCTTTATGATCTCTAAATACACCAACAACTCCCGCTTCATTAGAATTCAATGAAGTAGCATCAATGTTAACTTTAATCCATTTGGGTGGAGAGGGATGCCAACTAAAGAAATTCGGTCTTAACAACCGGTTAGCACCGAAGTGAGCCATAAAAAGATTAAAATTCATAGAAATAAATGATATACCGATAGCATTAGACACCACAAATGTCAATACAAGCTCCTTCCCTTCATGAACCATATTGTTTCTACTTTTACAATAGAAGAACACCATGGAGCAATATAAATTTGTGGTGAATGGGTTAACCTTTGATATGCTTTTCAAGTTCAGCATACATTCCTTCAGGGACGAAAATATAGAAATAGAGAATCCCCATCTATTCACCAATGCTATTGCTTGAAGCAATTTTGAAAATTTCATTGAAATATGTTCTGAATTCTCCTCCGAAGCACAACCCATAAAACATAGATTAACATTTAATAACCTTATGTACATTAAAAAATCCATTGTTTGTATTACATTCTTCAACAAATGCCACCAAAACCACTCAACCTGAGGATTTAGCTTAAGTTTCTTAAAAAAGTTCCAATGGTCTGACATATTTTATGTACAACACATAGCTAAACTAGCTATTGTTCTAGCAGAAAATGTTTTGATTAATTTTAGTCCATCGTTTGATTATTCTGGATAAATTTTGATTTGTAAAATGACATAAACCAGCAATTTACCAAAGTACTTAAGTAGTTCCACCTGATTCCAATAGCCATTCAAAATAAAATTATCCAAGGTAGGAAAGTCACCTTCCACCGTAGCAATGAACATTGGCCAATTATCCAGTTTTCTATCTAATATCTAGATATCTTTTAAAATGTTGATAGAGTTCCTAGCAGCAATTTTGTATCTCACTATAGGTTTGAGAGCTTTAGCTCCACTGATAATAATGTTCCATGTTCGTGAAATTTATCTCTTAACATCAACACACATGACATCTATACCATATTTAGTCACCAATGATTTGTTTAGTAACTAATCAGAATTTTTAAAGAATTTGCAAGTGAATTTTTCTCTCAATTGTGAAACTGTTGCAATTGAAGAGTGGATTCCCTATCCTACATCACACAAAGGTTTACGAAGATCTTCCCATGCTACATATTGAATAACATGATTGCCATCTTTCTTTCTCCATAAAAAGTCTCTACACATCTAATCTAATTCCTTTAAAATGCTTGATGGAATCAAAGAGTGGGAAGAATGAAATACATGTATGGAAAGAATAACATATTTAATTAGAACTGATTTTCCTGGTAAAGAGATATAATTCTTTCCCCACACATCCAATTTAGCCAAAACATTTTCCATAATCTGCAGGAAATCCAAAAATTTTAGTCTTCAGAAGGACATTTTGATAAAATTATATATATCTACATCAGAGAGAGACCCGAGTATTCTAAAGAGAGAAAATTTCAAATAAAGTTCATAAGTTAATTTGGCGGCTATTTCGGGGATGCCGGCAAGACATCCGGCTATTTTCTCCGACAACGATGTTGTAGAGGTAATCATCAATCATAATTCTTTACAACCTTTAGTTTGTGAATTTTCTCCTAAGAATGGTCCATTAGTGATCAAAGAGCCAACCTTTTCTAATCTTGTTTCCCCTGTTCTTATGTCGGGCAAGGGAAAGGAGATTGAAGCATCGCTGGAAATGGGAATGCCACATCCAGGAATTATTATCAATTCTAATGGAGGTGAAGCTTCATTGTCATCTAGTATGAAGATTTTTGTGAACCATTTTTGTATTGTCAATAATGAAAATTTTGGTTCGGAGGGAGGTCTTTCAGTTCAAGTTGATAGAGAGGAACCATCAGCTATTTGTTGAAATGTCCAAATCGATTCTTTGATGGCTAAAGATCATGGAGTAATAGCATGGATGAATGGAAATATGGCAACAAACCCTTGTAACAAATGTTCTTACATTAAGGTTGATATTTCAAAGGAGGAGCATTTTTTTAACATAGGACAGGAATGTTGTGAAAATGTTTGAGCCTAATGTGAAAAATAATTCTGATTAGCTATAATTATCTATGGTTGTGAAGGTGTTTGGAGGAAATGCCCTAGTTCATATGATTGCTATGGAATTACGCCGTCAATGGCGTCAATTTGGCAAACTCCATTTGACTGCTATTGGATTAGGATGGGTGCTGTGTTCCTTTTTCTAAAAGGAGACAATGGAGATTATACTATCGGGAGGACCTTGGTTTGTAAATGGGCATATAATTGGTATTGATAAATGGAGTTTGGATTTCTCTCCTTTATCATTAAAAGGTTTAAGTTCTCCGGTTTGGGTGAGGATGCCCAATCTTCCACTTTTTTGTTGGGATGACGTTAATGTTGCAAGAATTTCTTCTTTAATTGGTACTCCTCTTTTAATTGATGGTAACATGTTTCAATGGAGTAAGAGGGAGTTTGCTAGAGTTTGTGTGAAGGTGGAGCTAGACAAGCAACTCCCTTTGGGAGTTTGAGTTGAAGTTCCAAATGGAAGATTATTTCAAAGAGTTGAGTATGCGAATATTTCCTCTTTTTGTTATAAGTGTGGAAAGATTGGGCACTTGATCAATTATTGTGAAAAGAATAGGTTAGAAGGAATAAATGAGTTGGTTGTGGTAAAGGAAAATAAGGAAATCAATGGTGATAATTTTGAGCCTAAGTGTCCTTCTTATGGGCCTTGAGTACTTGTCAATAATAAAAAGAAGAAATGGATTTCCACAACAAATAGAAATAAGGCTACTACTCCTAAATATTTTCCTGTGCATAATAAGTTTAAATCAAAGGAGTGAAGTCTTGAAAGCTAGGAATAAATATGAAGGAGTTCTGATTTCTAAAGAAAATCTACATGTTTAGAAGGAGGACATAGCTGCTTTAGAGGTTCTAAATCAAGGAATCTCAGTTTTGAGAGGTATGAAAAATATAAACAACTATTCTCTTCAATTTTTTTCTTTTCCATGAGATGCTTGGGGAGCTAGAGTAAGAAAATGGAGAGAAGGATTCGATTTAGAAAGTTCAAAATGTTGAACCTGAAATAGAGGAAGGAGAAGTTTTAAATTCAACAAAGTTTATTAAGCCACTGGTTGAGGTTGTTTTTGGTTCATGTGAGAAGGAGTGCAATGGTGTTGTTTCAGTAGTTGACAATAAAGAATTAGATAGTGTGGGAAAGGTTAAGCCTAAACTTAAAAAGGAACTCATATTTCTGGGGCCATTGAATCAATCTTCGAGGCATAAGAAGGAAGAAGGTTTGAATAAAAAAAGGGTTGGGGTCCTTCCCCCTTGGAGGCCAAATGAGTTCACTTACATTTTAGAATTGTAGAGGGGCTAATAAGAGGGAATCCTCTTTATATTTGAAGGAGGTGGTTAGAGATTGGGATGTAATCTTTCTTGGCATAGTGGAGAAAAAAATTGCTACTATGGATAAATGTGAGTTTGGTAAATGTATGGATAAATATTGGGACTTCTTTTTATTTCCTTCATAAGGGATGTCGGGAGGAATAGTGGTGATGTGGAGAACTGATTTTGCAACTTTTTTCTTTGATAGAAGCATCTGAGCAATGTGTGATAGGGAAGCTAAGTATTGTTAACAAAGGTTTATGGATAATATCTATCGTTTATGATAGTAGAAATGTGTATAGTAAAAGAAATCTTTGGGAATGTTTGGGCTCGCATTCCTCATTGAATTTGCCATCTGTGATTGGTGGTGACTTTAGCTGTATTTTATCTCAAGATGAAAAAAGGGGTGAAAAAAATTAAATTCTCTCTTGCTCCTCAAGAGATGAATTCTTTTATGAATTATATTGATTATTATGATGTGGGAATCATAGGTCCAAAATATACGTGGTGTAACAACAAACGTGGGATTGGTTGAATCTAGAAAAGACTAGATAGGTGTTTACTAAACTCTAAAGCTTTGGAATTGGTTCCTCAAGCAGCTAATAGGCATTTGGCTTAGATGGCATCCGACCACTGTCCTATTGTAGTCCAAATTTTTAATAAAGAATTAAAGAAAATTAAAATGCTGAGGTTTGAAGAGGTATGGCTGTCGTATCCTTCTTCTTTTACTATTGTACAAAAAGCTTGGAGTAAGCTAGTTGAAGGTGATCCTATGGAGAGATTGAATAAAAAATTTCATAAGGTGTTAAGGGCCCCATTCTTTTGTAGTAGAGCTAAACATCAAAATCTTTTGGAGTTAAAGGAGAAGCTTAAGAAAGAGGTGGATGAATTACAAAATGTGGAAATGAATGGTGAAGGAAGTGCAGATGAAATCCATTTTCTACTCAAAACTAAAGTACATGATCTAAATGTCACTCTTGCTCAGTAAAATACTTTGTGGAGACAAAGAGTGAAGGTAAAGTGGTTGGAGGAAGGTGACATCAACTCTAAATTTTTTCATGCCTTTGCTAATGGTAGGAGAAATGGGAATTTTTTAAATCAAGTGAGGAATGAAGTTGGTGAGATGGTGGTAGATCAGAATGCTATAGAAGAAATCTTTCTCAGTTTATTTTCTCAAAAGTGGAAGGAGAAGAGTTGTTTGCTATCTGGATGGCTGAATCCTATACATTCTGTAAGTTTGGAAGATATAATTCTTTTGAAAGCTGATTACTCCATTGAGGAAATTGAAAAAGTTATTATGAGCCTCAGGAAGAATATTTTGCCTGGTGTATATGGCATTTCATATTCCTTCATCAAAGCATGTTGGAAACTAATTGACCAAGACATCTAGAAGGCTTTTTCTAATTTCATTTGTTTGAGTACTATGAATGCTAAGTGGAAAGAAACACTTGTGGTTCTTATTCCTAAGGTTCAAAATATGGTAGATCCTTCTCATTTTCATCCTATAAGCTTATGTTTGTCTATTTATAAAATTGTTGCAAAAGTTTTATTAAACAGATAGCTATGGTGATCAATAAATTGATTTCTGAAACCCAAGCTGCTTTTTTAAAAGAAAGATCCTTGTGTGAACATGTCCTTTTGGTTCAAGAATTATTTCATAAATTTAGATTTTTTAAATCTAAAAAAAGGATGGTGACAGTGAAAATAGATATGGAACAAGCCTTTGATAGTATGTCTTGGAATTCTTTGAAGCATGTATTAAATTATTTAGTTTTCCAATGGGTTTCTCAAATCTTTTGATGGTGTGTGTGATAGAATCTAAATTTTCTATACTTCTTAATGGCACTAAATCGAAGTGGATTGAGGCAAAAAGTTGATTTAGACAAGGATGTACGCTATCTCCTTATTTATTTATTTTGTGCTCCCAACTTTTATCAAATAATTTTATTTCATACTGGTAAGTTTTTGGGCATCAATGTAGCTGCCTCGGCTCCTAAGATTTCTCAATTATTAAATGCGGACTATGTGTTGTTGTTCTCTGAAGCAAAATCTGTGTATTTGAAAAAAGTTAAGGAGGATCATTTCTGATTATTGCAAATGGATCGGTTTATAAGTTAATTTAAATAAATCATCAATTGTGTTTGGGAAATCAATTAGTCAAGCAAAAAGAAAGATTTTTTCAAAAATATTCAAATATAAGGAAGTGCATGAATTGAAATACTTGGGTATTAAATTATACATGAGAAGGTTGGTTTCATCTGATTTTCTTTTTATTCTAGAAAAAGCAGCCAGTAGAATGAATGGATGGGGAAATAAGTTTTTCTCATTACCTGGGAGGCTTGTTCTGATAAAATCAGTGATGCTAGCTATATCAAATTTTCATGTCTCTCATACACTGGTTCCACTTAACATTTTAAAAAAGTTGGAGATGATGTGTAGAGATTTTATTTGGAATAAATCAGATAATGCTCTAGACAGGCAATATATGTGGCTTGGGATGCTCTTTGCAAACCTTGGGATTGAAGAAGGGGGATTCACTCAACTGTAGCTATGCTGGACCACTAAGGGCTATGTTTGCTTTGGAATTCATCAATGGTTCTAATTCTTTGCTTTATAGAACATTAAGAGAAAAATATGGGAATAATATTTGGAATGGTAATTGGAAAAGGAACTCCTTGTCCACTTGGAAATTTTTTTTGAAAGGAGTTCAATCTCTCCGGCCTTTGGTCAAATGGAAAATTGTAATATGTTCTTCTATTGATACTTTACGAGATGTGTGGCATCTTAACAGGAGTCTTTCTATGTGGCCGACATTTATTAATGTTATGGAGGAGGATTTTTTGAATCTTGGGCATTTAATTAAAGAAAGAGAATGGGATCAAGGTGAGCTTATTAAGTTTTTTGGAATAGATTTGGTGAAGCTGGTTTTACAAGTGCAAATCATAATGGACGAGGAAGTTGATACTATGGAGCTCACGTTCAAATTTTTTGGTAATTCATTGGCTTCTCTGGCGAGGAAGGTGAATGTCCCTATTTTTGCTGAAATCTTTAATTAGAAATGGTTGAAGTTAATCAAGTTATCTCCACGAGTTGAATGTTTAAGGTGGAGGTTGTTAAATAATGATATTCCTACGTGTGACTTTCTGATGTATAGAAGAATACTACAGGCTAATAGCTGTCCGAGTGGTTGCATTGCAGTAGAGTCCATAGATCATGTTGTGGTATGCTATGAAAAGCTTATCCAATTGATAGACTTGCTAATCACATGGGGATTCCAATTGCAAAAGTATTCTTCTCTCTCGAATTGTATAAGGAATTTGAAGCTACTTATAAATTCCAATCCTCTTATGGAAAGTTTTTATTATTCTGTTGTTTATTTTTCTTGGAAAAATAGGAATAATTTCATACATGGAATTAAAGAGCTTGGAATGGGATATATGGATTCAAGAGGTATTGATATTGCTCTTTCTTCATCAAGTTGTAATTTCTTCTCAGGCCACTGGGTTGTTAATCAACTTTCAAAGCTGTCAATTTCTTCTTGGTACCCTCCTCCACCTGATTGGATTAAAGGCAACTTTGATGCAGCACTTTTAAATTCAAATGAAGCTGGAATTGCTGGAGTTTTTAGAGATCATAAGGGCAGGTTTCTTCTTGCCTTTGGGTTCAAATGCATTCATTGGGACATTGGTTTTTTGGAACTTTTGGCAATCTGGGCATTGAAGTATATTTTTCAAGATTGGAATTTTGAGGCAAAAGGGATTATTATTGAAGGAGACAACTACAATGTCATTACATATCTACAAAATTCTTTGAAAAAAGCTTCTAATAAATGGGACAATGGATCGGTTGAAGACTTGTCATTCTTGAAGGATGTTGGGAATTTTTGATTTCATTTTGTTCATAGGGAATGTAATAAATTAGCCGATGTTTGTGCTAATTTTTCTTTATTAGGAGATTTTATTTTGGGAAAATCTCAATTGTAATAAGATTCCTCCTAACTTTCTTTCTTTGCTTAAGGAGGATTGTGATAGGTTATCTATCACAAACTAGTTCGTAATAGTTTTTTTTATTAATGCTATTGGCAATTTTATAAAAAAAGGACACTTTGATACCCAAATAGTGCATATCTTTCACTTCCTTGAAACCCAATAAATTAGAAGCACATCTTCTCAGGTTTTGTTCCACTAAATTTCCAAAAAGAATTGCTCGTTTTTTCTTATATGAGCTGACCCGTCCCATTTCAATAGTTAGTTAAAATTTTCTTAAATTTACTCAGATGACCAATCTTAGCTTCAGAGAATATTAGGATGTCATTGGCAAACATAAGATGACAAATTTTAGGAGCCAACGGTGCCGTTTTTATTCCCAAATTTCTTCCCTTCAACATAAAGGCGTTGGTTAAAAGCTAAGAATATAAGATGAAGAGGTACGATGAAAGTGGACATCCCTGTCTAAATCCATTCCTTCCTTTAATCCAATTTGAACCAACCCATTTACTTGAATTGAAAAACAAGGATCTACGACACGCTCCAACAATAGTTTTGAGAACTTCATTGTAAAGCCAAATCCTTTAGAACTTGCTTAAGAGTCTCCCATGCCATACTGTCATAAGCCTTCTCCATGTTAACCTTAATAGCAACCAAACCATTTTTAGATTTAGAGAATCTAAACTTGTAGAAGATTTCTTGTGAAAGAAGGATGTGATTTGATAAAGATCTCCATTTGATAAAAGCTGATTGAACATCTGAAACCAAGCAATTAATTACTTTCATCAATCTGTTTAACAATCCTTTTGCAACAATCTTATAAATCAACAAACAAAGGCTAATTGGCCTTAAGTTTGATGGAAGAAGAGGGTTACTCACTTTTTGAATGAGAACTACCAAAGTTTCCTTCCATTTAGAGCACATCTTACCTGAAGATAAGAAAAGAAAAATTTCATGCCAAATGACTTTACCAATCATCTTCCAATAATATTGATGAATGAATAAGAGATTCCATCTATACTGGGTGAAATATTATGACCAAGGCTTTTATCCACTGTTTCCACCTCCTCAAAGGAAAATTCATGATCAAGAAGATCACAATCCTCTTGGCTTAAGATCTTCGGTGAAGACGGCCAGCCCTCCAAGCAACACTCTTTATATCTCCACTTTTTCCCAAAGTAATTAAAAAAAACCTCTCTAATAGACGAGAGATCCTTCACTAGGAGTCCAAACTCATTCTTTATTTGATTAATAACATTTCCATTCCTTCTTCCATTAGCAAAAGCTTGACAAAAAATTGAATTGATATCTCCCTCTCTAAGCCATTTTACCTTGGCTCTTTGTTTCCACAACGAGTTCAAACGAGCAAGAGTTATATTCAAGTCATTGATTTTGGATATCAACAATAGAAGTTTCTCTTATGGAAAACTACTACCAATTGATTCTTGAAGTTGTAATTCTTTAAGTTCCTTTTTCAAATTCTCTTGAGTTCCAATAGATCCTTGTGTTTGGGTTTTCTCCAAAAAAACAAAGCTCTAAGAGATCTACAAAATGTTTTGTTGAGGGCTTCTGTTGAATTTCCACTAGCAAATTTGCTCTATGATTTGTTTATAACTACTGCTGATGCTGGATAAGATAGCCAAACATCCTCAAATCTTAATACTTTGTAGTGATAAAATTCTTGAATGAAGATCTTCAAAACAATAGGACAATTGTCCTAGGTGACCCTTGCCAAATGCCTAATCGAAGCTTGGTAAACCACTTCCAATGCTTTGGAGTTAAGCAAACATCAATCTAGTCTTTCCAAAATCCATGCATTACCCTTCTTATTATTGCACCAAGTTAATTTTGGACCAACAACCTCTACGTTATGTAAATCATAGTTGTTCATAAAATTTTTCATTTCTAACGGACCTTGAGAAAAAGTAAATTTCTTCCCACCTCTTTTATCTTCTTGGGACAAGATACAGTAAAGTCCCCCCCCCCCCCCCGTCCCCCCTCCGAACTACTAAGCAAGTCCAAAGTAGAATGCCTCTCCATAGAGTCCCATAACTTCCTCCTCTTATATAAGTCTTTACTACCATAAATAGTAGAAATAATCCATCTACCTTTATTTGCAATTTTCAGATTACCTATAATACATTGATCTGAAGCTTCCAATAAAGTAAAAGAAGACTAATCAGTCCTCCAAATCACCAAGATACCTCCTGACATAACAACAGAAGGAAATATAAAAAAATCCCAATAAACTTGCATGAATTTGTTAAATTCACACCTACTAATAAAAGATATTTTAATTTGAATTATTCCCACAAAGAAAATGTCCCACTCTCTAACAAAATCCTTCAAATACAAGGAGGCCTCTCTTTTGTTAGCCCCTCTACAATTCCAAAAAGCTAAGGAACTCATTAAGCTAATAAGAGGGAAGGACCCCCGCTCCTTTTTTAGTTCAACTCATTCTTCTTCCTTGAAGATGAATTCGAAGGTTCTAAAGACCTAAGTTCTTTAAGAAGTTTTGGTTTATTACCTTTAGAAACTACCATACCTGTTCCTCCTTGATCATTTATTTTTCTTTCCAACTCAGCCTCTTCAGCAACATTGTGTTCTGGAATTCTAACCTCAACCTCAGCCTTAGCCTCAACCACGTCAACCTCAATCAATTTTCCTTATTCCACTTCTGCTGTAACAAAGCCTATTTTTTCATCCATAGTAGCCTCTTCTCCATCCATAGAAGCAAGGATATTAATGCTATTACAATCATTCTCAGGACATTGCAAGGGGAACACAAGTTATTCTCCTTACTAGAAGAATCATTCCTCTATTTATCAACAGAATTACCAACCGTTAAATCTAAAAATGTGATAATCTACTTTATAAAATGACCACTTCCACCTTGTTCAATTATTTTTTCCATTTTCAACTCAGATTTTTAAGAAATTGGATCTTCAACTACTTCTTCCTGAACTTCTTCATGAGATGGAATCAACACATCAGGTACACATATTTTGAAAATCGATTTAGTTTTTGAAAAATTCACTATTTTCTATGTTCCCCAATTCCTTCTACTCCTTCTATCATATACCAAGACCCAAGGCCAGTAAGATGTCTCATTTGCATTAGAATTTAAGTGCAATGTACCTTGGTCAATTACATATTCATCTTACCTCACCTTTACATTTTTCTCTCCTATTTCCACATTCAAACCACAAGCATTTTTTAAATGACCAACCTTTCCGCACTTGAAACAGAATGTTGAGATCTTCTCATACTCCACTTTTTGGAAAAGAGCATCCATTCATCCCTTCCACACAACTCCCAAGGGTAGTTATTTGTCAATCTCTACTTTGACGCCTACTCTTGCCACGTTAATTTCATCCTTGCAATAAAGAGGAAGGTTGGGCATTCTTACCCAAACATGAGAAGATAAGCCTCTCAAGGAATTCAGTGAGAATTTTGATCTCCATTTGTCAATACCTACAATGGGACGTTCATGAACTAGGGGCCACCAGATAAGACATTCTCCATAGCTTCATTAGAATAAAACAAATATAGAATCCATCCAGAACCTAGCACCATCAAATGGAATTTACCAAACTTAGACCATTGACATCGCAATTCGTCAGCTACCACCTAAGTTGAAATGAACTTGCCAAATACCTTCACTACCACTGAGCATTGAAGATTATTTGAATTAATGTTCACATTTGGTTCAAACAATCTAATAGCCACACAATCTTCAAATAAAATTTTTTCCTCCTTAGACAAATCAACTTTAATTTAAGGCTGCTTAATCCATAGATTATTCATGTTTTTATCTCCCACTTGAATACTAGCATTAACATTAATTTTTGGAATTTTAGCATCAATATTACTTATAGGATCAATTTCATAAATAACTGAAGGATTAAAATCCTAAACATGGACTGAAGGAGTTCCCTCCAAACCTGAATCAGATTTGGGAATGTTATAAAAACCTCTTGACAAACAGTTTCATGTTTGAGGAAGATGATCCAAAATCCTTAGATTTAGACAAATCACACTTATGAGGAGAAAAAGTCTGAACTTCATCAACAAATTGTTTCTCCTTTCCCTTACCCGAAATTGGTGGTGGGGAAGTAAAATTGATCTCCATTGGTTCTTTAATAACTAAGGGCCCATTGTAGTAGTTGAATCTAGGTGATCCAACACCCCGTAAAAATGTAGATGAATCGTTAATGACAAGGGAGGTGATAGATGGAGCTTTTATAGAAATCTAACTGACAGAGTTGGCCGACGGCCGCCCCTCCATCCCATGCAGAATGCCCGCCAACGGTTTGAAGAAGAATAAATTTGAAAATGAGAAATAAAAAATCGGGAGTCTCTCTCTCTAATTTTCCCTTGCAATGTTCAGATGAATTAAATGTTTGTAGGATTGATTCAATGGTGGGTAAACCATATTTATTAGATGGGAATGTGTTTCAATAGGGGAGAACGAAATTTGCAAGAGTTTGTTTATGTATCAATTTACATGATAAATTATCAATGGGTGTTTGGGTAGAAGGTAGCTCAGGAAAATTCTTTCATAGGATTGAATATTAGAGATTCTCTAATTTCTGCTTTAGCTGTGGCAAGATTGGACACCTCAAAAAAGATTGCTTGATGATTAATATGAAGGTCATTCATGTTCATAATCAACCAGAGAAGGAAAATCTCCCTATAGTGAATTAGTCTAAAGTTGCTATTATAGATTTGGTTGATGGTGCTGATATTAATATACATGATTATGGACCATGGATACATGTCAACTATGGGAAAAGAAGAATGTTGTTCTTAGAAGATTTGTTCCTAGTCCACTGAAGAATGCACTAAGAAGAGGAATGGGAGTGTTAATCCTACTGATGCTAAGGATTCTGATCCAGAACCAGAGCTGGGAAGGGTGGATTTTCCTCCCCACAAATTATAGGAGTAGGTGGCTGATCCCATAGTAGATATGGATCCTATATCTTGCATACTTCCTAATGATGATAATAATTTTAAAATTTTGAAAGACATTACTTAAGAAGGGGAAATAATTATGCCAAACAGTGATGATGTGCCGGCTCTTGAATATGATGTGATGACAGTGTAAAGGATATAGTTTACAATGATGAGAAAAATAAGAATATAAATGATGATCTGAGATATAAGGATGGTGGATCCTCTATTAAGAAGAAAAGCACTAAACAACTAAAAGGACTTGGTCCAATTAATTTGGCTCCTAGAAGTAGAAGATCGGATGGGGAATTAAAAACTAGAGCGGGGATCTCTTCCCCTCTTCTTCTATTGGCTTTTGGAGTAATAGAGGAAGTAGAAAAAAGAGGGCTTCTCTTTATCTGAAGGAGTTTATTAAGGGGCATGGTGTTTTTTCTGGGTTTGTTGGAAACTAAATTGCCTTATGTTAATAGGAAGGAAGTCAATTTGCTGATTAGTGATGGCTGGGATTTCTTTCAAGTTCCTATAGATGGATTTTTTTTTGAGGTATTCTTGTACTTTGGAAATCTAAAATGGATAATTTATCTATTTTGAAATCTTCTTCTCAATTTGTAATTGGAGAGTTAGATATAGTCAACAAAGGCACATGGAGGGTTGCTTCTGTTTATGGAAACAAAGTTGTTAATAAAAGGAGGGATCTTTAGAAAAGATTGGAAGTTTATTATACAAATGATTTGGCTATGGTGATAGGTGGTGAATTTAATTATTTGATTTCTAAAGAGGATAAGAGGGGAGGTAAAAGGTTCTTATTTTCTCAAGGGCATAAGGAGTTGAAGTCATTTTTGTTTAGTAATAGATTACATTATGTTGGGTGTATTCTCTTAAAATTCACTTGGTGTAATAATAAGGTTTGTGGTGCCCGTATCCTAGAAAGATTAAATAGATGATTTCTAAACTCAGCTGCTATTAACTCTTCTCATCATATGGTGGTTAGACACTTTTCTAGAATTGCATCAAATCATTGTCCGATTTTACTTAATCTCCTAGAGCTTAATCTGGTTGTGAAAAGGAACATTAAATTTGAAGATGTTTAGGCATCAATCCTGGCCTTTCTTGTTGTGGCGAGGAAAGTGTTGAACAAGGAATCTTTTGGAAGTTTCTCAAACAATCTAAACATCAAGATGAAGAAAGCATTAAAATCTCTGTTTAGGGTGGTTGAAATAGAGAGAAAGGATCAATTGTAGGAAGTGGAGTTATTTGATTATTGAAGCAGAGCTAAACTTAAAAACTTAAATCAACTTTAGGAAGACCTGATGAAGGATATATTGGAGCTGCAGCTTAAAGAATCTTAAATTTGATTCCTCTATGAGGAAGAATGCTAGGTCCTCAAGGCTGAGATGAATGAGCTGAATGCTGCTATGGCTCAATTGAATACATGGTGGAAATAGCGAGCAAACATCAAGTGGATGACTGATGGTGTAATTCCAGGTTCTTTCAATCTTTTCTAGTGTAAGGAGAAATTCAAATTTTATTTTTAAAATCAAAGATGAAAATTATGTGTTGGTAGCGGGAAAAAAATCAAATTGAAGATGTGCTTATTCGGTTCTACAAAGAGAAATGTAAAGATAGAGATTGCATTCTAGATGGATGGCCTTTTCCGTTGAGGTATCTTAATGAAAGTGGTATTGGATTCCTTAATAGGGATTTCACATTGGAGGAAGTGGAGTTAGTAGTAAAGAAATTTGGTGGTAATATTGCTCCAGGTAATGATGGTATTTCCTAATCATTTATTAAATCCTAGTGGGTCATTATCAAAGTTGATTTCTAGAATGCAATTAAACATTTTCTTTATTATGGAGAAATGATTAAGTTATGGAAGGAGACTTTAATTATTTGAAATACCAAGGTGAGCAATCCTATGACTCCATCTAATTATAAACCTATTAATCTTTGCAATTCTATTTACAATTAGCGGCCATGGTGCTTTTGAATATATTGCTTTCCATTATTCTTAAGTTGATCTCCAAGGAGTAATTAACTTTTTTGAAGGGAAGATCTTTGTTGGAACATGTGTTGGAAGCTCAAGAGGTGTTCCATTGGTTCAGGTATTCTAAATCTTCAAAAGGTTTAGTGTCTTTCAAGATTGACATGGAGTAATCATATGATTATATGTGTTGGCCAACATTGAAGAAAGTTTTGAACTATTTTGGGTTTCTTGCCAAATTTTCAAAACTTATTATGAATGTGTTGAAGAACCAAGATTCACCTTGATGATTAATGGAAATTTTTCAAATTGGATTACATCTAGGAGTGGGTTCTGTCAAGGTTGCCCTTTGTCTCCTCTTGTATTTATTATTTGTTTACAACTTTTATCAAATGCTTTTTCCAAAAATGATTCAATTGGAGTTCGTATTAGTCTAAATGGGCCTAGGTTATCCCATTTACTATATGCAGATGATGTTATTATCTTTTTTGAAGCTTCTACAAAACTTGTGAAAGAGATTAAGGGAATTTTAAAGGATTTTTGTGCTTGGATTGGCCAACTTATAAATGTTGACATATCAACCATTCTATTTGGTAAATATGTAAAAAGAAGGAAGAAGAAATCCATTTTTTGGATTATGGGATTTAAATAAGTTAAGGAACTATTACCTTGGAGTTAAAATTGCTTTGAGAAGATTAATTGTGGTTGATTTTTAGTTTATCATTTATAAAGCCTTGAGAATGCTTAATATTTAGGATAGCAAGTTCATCTCTCTAGCCAGTAAACTAGCTCTTATCAAAATTTTATTACTTTCTTATCCCTTTTTTCATTGTATGCATTTCTTAGTTCCGAAAGGAGTGCTTATGAACTTGACAAGATGTGTAGAAATTTCATTTGGAATAAGTAAAATGGAAGATTGGGCCTTCACTTTGTTAGATGAAATAAATTATGTAGACCTTTGGAGTTTGGAGGCATAGTTTATATTCTTATTCTTCTAAAGTTGAACCAGTAAAAGCCAAACTAGCTTGTAAATTTGCTCATGACAAAGGATCGCTGCTGCATAGGACCTTGCTCCAAAGTATGGTTCTCTGTTGGAGGTTAGATCTATAAAGAATGTAAGTTCTTCATCGTGGAAAATAATTTCTGATGGAGTTAGATTGCTTAATCTAACAGTCATATGGATTATAGCAGATGGTGTTAATATTAATGATTATAAAGGAACCTGGATCATGGACAAATGCATAAACAAATTTCCTATATTTGTGCTGTCTTCTAAAAATAGTGAAGTTTCGATTGACAAGTTTATCACAATCGGATGCTCGAATAGAGCGAAGCTCTGTAAATTCTTTGGTAAGGATCTAGTGGATATGATATGCAAGATAAGTATTAAAATAGAGTTGATTGAAGGCAAGTTGGAACTTAATTCCTATAATTTTGAAAAAAACTATTTCTGCTTTGTCCTATGAAGCTTCCATTCAAGGACAATAAGATCTACATTTTTGAAGATGGATAAAAAAGCCAAACTCAATTCCCTGGTGGAGGTATTCTAGTGGAGGATTTTTAACTTTGCCTTACCTATAGGAAATTTTTTTTCACATATAAGATTCGAATAATTAAACTCTTATCTTAGGAACTGCAATGTAATTGAATATATTGAGCACATTGCATATAAGTATGAAAAAACTGAAAGAAATTTTTCAATATTTAAATAGTTGGGGTTTTGGAATCCCATCTTTTATCAATTTTAAAGAATGATGTAAGTACTTGAATCTTCTTGCTTTGCATAACAGCCCATTGGTAAATATATTTACCAATGGGCTGTTATGGATACCATCCTCTTACCACTGTTACCATACCAACAGTGGTAATATTCATTCTAAGCCAGAGTGAGGAATGCTTCGAATGGAGATAAGATGTCTGATGGAATGCCTAGTACCACTATTGGTATGGGTAATGTGAATCCATGGAGTAAAAAACCTTATATTAAATTGGATTTTAAAGAAGAGGAGGTGGTGTTATCTGAAGATGGAAAGGCTGATACGTTAAATGAAGAATTGGAGTTGTTGAACTCAAAGAAACTTTTAAATTCTTTGGTCATTAATGTGTTTGGAAAAGAATTACCTTCCCACATGGTGGCTTGGGAAATAAGGAGACAATGGAGTCAATTTGGGCAATTTCACTTTACTTTATTGGGTAGAGGATGGTTCTTATGTTCATTCAGTTCATATGAGATGGCAGAAGCAGTTCATCCAGGAGGCCATTGGTTTGTAAATGAGCATATAGTAGGTATGGAGAGATGGACTCCTGATTTTTCTTCTTTATCCATGAAGGGGCTTACTTCTCCAATTTGGATTAGAATGCCATATTTGCCATTGCAATGTTGGGATGATGTGAATGTCGTGAGTATTGCTTCAAGAATTGGTAAACCACTAATTTTGGATGGTAATATGTTTCATTGGGGAAGGAGATAATTTGTAAGAGTTTGTGTGAGGATAAAGCTTGATCAACCTCTTCTGGTAGGTGTATGGGTGGATAGCATGGCTGGAAGGTTCTTTCAAAATGTGGAGTATGAAATGATATCCAACTTTAGTTTTGAGTGTGGAAAGATTGGACATGTGAAAAATGAATGTGTTCAGAACAAACTTAATCCAAAGGATGTGCAGGTTGCTGCTAAAGGTGGTAAGGGAACTGATGTGGGAAGGAAGCAAGAAGTATTGAAGGACCCTTCTTATGGACCATGGATACTTGTCATCAATAAGAAAAGTAGAAGATCACAGCAAAATAACAATATGGTTAAGCCAAACAATATTAGATATGTTAAAAAGTCTACTATTTCGGTAACAATTGAACAGGAAGTTCGGTTAGATATGGATGCTGGTATCAGTGAGGTCTCTATTACGAAGAATCTAAGGAGGTTAAATGTTGTGGATGAACAATTAGAAGAAGGTGAGTGTATACTAGAAGGTGATAGATTTGAAGAGATGGAGCATAATGTTGTTGCAGTGGAACCGAGCGGGCCTCTTGACAAGAGTAGAAATAGCTTTGGAAAAGAATTGGGTAAGAATTCTATATCTGATACTACTTGTTTATCAAATTCAGCCAATAATTTTGATATTTTGAATATGGTTAGAGGTCATATGTTGGAGGTGGAAGAGTTAGAAGGAAGAATTGAAAATGTTGAGCATGGAGGAGATAATGTTACTATGACTAATGCTGGAAGGGGTAAGGAGGAGTGCTGTATAGAAGGTCTTGGCAGGAATAATTTTGGAGGTGAAAAGGCTAAGGAAGTTGGAACTAGTGGGGAGCTTAACAAAGTAAAGCTTGCGAAAGAGCTGAGGTCTCTTGGTCCAATCAAAAATGCTCATAGGGGTAGGAATATGGATTGGGGTGGTAGTAAAAAAAAGGTAGGGGTCTCATCCCCTATATTGAAATTATGAATTCCTTAGCCTTTTGGAATAGTAGGGGAGCCAAGAAAAAAGTGGCTTCTTTCTATCTTAAGGAATTTATAAAGGATCATGGAGTTCTTTTTGTGTGGTTGGTGGAAACTAAGATCAATGCTTTTGATAAAGTTTCACTTGAGAAAATTTTGTGTCCTGATTGGGACTTCTTTCTGTTACCTTCAGATGGCTTATCTGGAGGGATTTTGTTATTGTAGAGTTCTGATTTGGCTCCTTCTACAATTTTAAAGAAGTCAGAACAATGTGTTATTGGAGACCTTATTGTTTTCAACAAAGGGGTGTGGATGCAAGCTACTGCACATGGGAGCAAGGAGGTGGTGAAGAGGAGTTTATGGGGTTGTATTCAGGAAGTGGCTAGTAGGAAGGTCCCTTTGATTGTGGGGGGAGACTTCAACTGTATGTTATCTCAAGATGATAAGAGAGGAGGAAGGAAATTTGTGTTCTTACAAGGTCCAAAGGAGATGGTGGACTTTATGAATGGGAATGATTTGCATGAAGTAGGGGTTAGGGGACCAAGGTTTACTTGGTACAATAATAAAAGTGGAGGAGGCTGAATTATTGAAAAGTTGGACAGGTGTTTCCTCAACACTTTGGCTATCAATTGCATTCAGATGGCAGTGGCGAGACATTTAGCCAGAATATCTTTAGATCATTGTCCTATAGTATTGAAAATTTTTTACTCTTCTTTTAAAAGTAAAGGACTTCTCAAGTTTGAAGATCTTTTAGAGGTTCGGCCCACATTATTGCAAAAGTTTGGAGGAAGGGATTTCATGTTGATGACATGGAAGTCCTTAACAAAAAAAAGTAAGAAAGCTTTGAAGGATTTGCATTTTTGGGGCAAGGCCAAAGTCAAGGAGTTCTCTAGAGAGAAGGATAAAATGATAGAGGAAATATTTAATCTTCAAGAGGAAGAAGCCAATGTGGGTTGGTTGAGTGAAGATTAGCATTGGGAGCCGAGATCAAAAGTCAAGGAGCTTAATTTGACTCTTTGCCATTTGAATACATGGTGGAAGCAAAGAGTAAAGGTGAGATGGTATTAGGAAGGAGTTCTTAATACCAAAATTTTTCATTCTTTTGCAAATGCTAGAAGGAGTGGGAACTGGATATCTCAAGCAAAGAAGTCTAATGGTGAGCTTAGCAAAGAGCCTAAGGAAGTGGAGGAAGTATTCTTCAGGTTTTTTCTGGATAAATGGAAGGAAAGGGTCTACTGTGTAGATAACTGGCCGATCCCGTACAAAATTCTGGATGAGGAAGATAGAACAAGGTTAGATGCTGAAATTTTAGATTGGGAAATTATAGAAGTAATCAAAATGCTAGGCAATAACAAAACTCCTGGTTATGATGGCATAACCTATTCTTTTTTGAAGGCATATTGGAATATTTTAGGGATTGATGTTTGCAAAGTAGTAAGGAACTTTTTTTTAACAGGAAGAATGTGTAAGGAATGGTAGGACACACTTGTGGTGCTTATTCCGAAAGTTAAAAATCCAATCCCTCCTGTTGGTTTTCGTCCTATTAGCTTGTGTAACTCTATTTATAAGATAGTGGTTAAAGTTTTATTGAACAGGTTAATATTGGTCATTCCAAAAATTATTTCAGAAGAGAAGGTAACATTTGTTAAAGGTAGGAGCATAGCTGATCACTTATTATTGGCTCAAGAGGTTTCCAATAAGATTAGGGTGTATAAAGCAGTTGATGGTACGGTAGCTATCAAGTTGGACATGGAACAAGCCTATGACAACATGTGTTGGAAGACACTTTACAAGATGATGGGTATCTTGGGCTTTCCGGATCAGTTTAAGAAATTGGTGATGGAGTGCATTATGGAACCAAGATTTTCTATCTCAATCAATGGTGGGTTCTCCAAGTGGATTGTGGGGAAGAGTGGGTTCCATTAAGGTTGTCCACTCTCACCTTTTCTTTTTATTATTTGTTCTCAACTGCACTCTAATGCCTTTTCTAATGAAGGCAAGGAATTAGGCATCAGGATGGATCCAAATGTTCAAAAGGTTTCTCATTTGCTTTGTGCAGATGATGTCCTCTTATTTTTTGATGCTAAATTAAAAAGCATTGAGAAAGTAAAGAACATTTTATGTGATTATTGTGCATGGACTGGACAGAGGTTGAATACTCAAAAATCAGCAATGATTATTGGCAAATCCATTGAAAGAAGGAGGAAAAAGATTGTATGGATCATGGGGATTAACCTGGTAGAAGAGATGGAATATTTGGGAACTAAGTTTGCTATAAGGAGATTGAGGAAGGCTAATTTCCAAATTCTTTTGGATAAATCCATGAAGATTCTTAATTCTTGGGGAAATAGATATATTTCTCTAGTTGGAAGACTGATTTTGACAAAAAACTATTTTTTGTAATCTTCAATTATTTCTTATGTCTCATTCTCTTATTCCCTTAAGCATATTGAGGGAATTTGAGAAACTTTGCAGGAATTTTATATGGAATAAATATGATGGAAGCCATGGGATACATTATGTGGCTTGGGAAGAACTTTGTAAACTGAGATCTATGGGTGGATGGGGCCTTCACTCGGCTGTGTCCAGTTTGGATCCAATGAGAGCAAAGTTTGCTTGGAATCTAGTGCTGAATCCAAATTCCTTGTTCAACAGAATTCTATTGGCAAGGTATGGTAAGGATTGGTGGAGGAAAGAAACTTTGAAGGGCGTTCTTCAACAAGGAAGATTTAAGATAGTGGTTGGAGGGCTATGAGAATTTCACTAGATGGAAAGTGGTGAGAGGTACAAACATAAATGTATTGAAGGATGTATGGATCTTGGACAAATGCCTGATTAAATGGCCAACTTATGTGGCTATTTTAGAGGATGATGATACAACTATTGATTGCTTTATTCAAGATGGTATGTGGAATATGGATAAGCTGCTTCTTTTATTTTGGGAAAGAACTAGTGGAGTTGATCAGCAACATATAGATTTTCCAAAATTTTGAGATGGACTGCATGGAGCTGAGGAAATAATTATCCGGGAAGTCGGTTTCGCCTATGTTAAGGGAAGAAGCTATAAAGGAAGTAGCAATGGTGGTTCCCAATTCTTGGATTGACATGGTAAAAATGAATGCCAGGATAGAGATGTTTATTTGGAGATTGTGTAAAGGAGTAGTTCCAACAGCAGATTACCTGAAGAGGAGGAAGTTAGCTAGCTGTAACCTCTATCATAGAGGTTGTGGGGAGGTGGAAGATGTAGACCATGTATCCACTAAGTGTTCAAAGCTGATAAAAGTTATCTGTAAATTGAGGAATTGGGTTTTTCCTGTTCCTTTATTCAGTTCCTTTCAGCAATGTATGGTTGAGTTCAAATTATTGTATGAAGATAATTATCTGTTGGTGAAGATGTATTTTGCTTTACTTTGGTTCTCTTGGAATAACAGGAACAAGACCAACAATGGGAAGATTGAAGATAGTGTTTCAGTCATTCAACAAATGTGATTAACTTTGTGAGCATGGATAAACAGAGCAAGGATATCTCGGATTACTGGGATGCTGGTCAGTCCATGGGACTGTGTCTTGATTTCTAGCGTCCTCCTCCACCCGAGTGGTACAAAATTAATGTAGATGCTACCTTGAAGAGTGACTATGGAGCAGGTATTGGAGGTATTGTTTGGGACTTCAAGGGAAGGTTTATCCTAGCATTTGTCTTTCATGGGCTGCATTGGGATATATCACAGTTAGAGCACTTAGCATTCAGTACTCTTAAAGAGGTATTGAAGGATTGTTTACTCCATGCTAAAGCTATTATTTTGGAAGGAGACAATAAAAAGGTGATCCAATTTCTTTAAAATTTGTATAGCAAAGAGAAGGAATTAGGTTGAAGCATTGCAGATGAAGATTTCTCTTACTTAAATAAGTGGAATAACGTTATTTTTCATTATGTTGGTATAATATGTAATAAAGTAGCCAATTATTGTGCTAACCTTGCTTTATCTTTTGATTTCATTTGTGACTTCTTTTGTGAGAGTTCACTTCCTTCTTTTGTTCATCTTGTAAAGGAGGAAAGTGATAGGGTGGTTAACTCTCACTAGTTTGTACCTAGGCTTTCTTTTGGTTGAGTTATTAATGCAATTTGCATTTCTTCAAAAAATAAAAAATAAACTAAAATTTATTTTGCCAAAAATAATCACTGAAGAGTAAGTTATTTTTAAATCTATTTTATAGAAAGAAGATCTAGGCTTTTTAGAGAGAGAAGTAAGAGTTTCAAATTTTTGTTTGGTGCTTTTTAGCAAGTTTTTTTATGGAGGCATAGGGTTACCAAACCGCATCGACTGGTGGTCCAGTTGACAGTTATCATCACTCTTCTAAAGGTTCGGGGATTCTTGCTCGGTCATTTTTTTTTCTTCTTCTCCATCTTTCAAAGTTGGTTTGGTGGGTGTTGGAATAAATCATTCTATGCATGATGCAAGGTTGAAATTAAGGAATGATAGACCATTAATCATCAGTGAAGGTAGATTAGTTTCTTCAAAGAAATTCTTTCCAGATATTAGAAAAGGGAAGAATGTTATGGTTGAAAGAAATTTCAAAATACCCAAGGTTTTTGTTTTTCACCATTATCTGGTTTGTGATTTTGTTTCAAATGTTGATGCTTATTCTTCCTTTGATTTGATGTTGGCTAGATAAGAGGAGGCAATTTTGGCCCAGTTTTTGTGATTAGTGGAGGGTAGGACTTATGTGGACACTTTGGTGGGAATTTTTTTTTTATGACACTATTGCTGGTAATTCAGTAAGGGTAATTGATAATGGTGGTGTTTTATAATTAGAGTTTGAATCACTTGACGACTGATAGAGAAAAGGTTTGATAATGTGAGTCCAAAATATTGGATTCATCCAATCATGTAGAAAATATTGTTGTGAAGCCCAAAGATCCTGGTGGAAACATTTTGCAAAATGCATGGAGTAAGAAATCTAATATAAGAGTTATTGATTTGGACTATGGGGCTTGTTTCATGGATGATGGCTCTGCGGTGAAGCTACATATACAGAATGAAATGGAAAATTCTAAGAAGCTTTAGAATGTGTTAGTAGTGATAGTCTTTGCTTAGAATGTTCCTCTTCATGTGATTAGCATGGAACTAAGGAGATAATGCTCACAATTTGGCAAATTTCACCTCTCCATGCTTTGTTTGGATTGGACTTATGTGCTTTTTGATGATGGAGAGGATTTAGATTCAGTTCTTTCTAATAGCCCTTACTATATTATGGGATTTATCATTAGTATTAACAAGTGGTCACAAAATTTTTCTCCTTCTACTTTAAAGGGATTATCTACTACGATGTGAATTGGAATGCCAAATCTTCCATTACATTGTTGGGATGAGATTAAAGTATGCAGGATTGCATCCAAAGTTGGAACACAATATTTGATCGATGGGAATATGTTTTAATTGGGCAGGAGGGAGTTTACGAGAATTTTTGTTTATATCAAGTTGGATAATAAGCTTCCCCTATAAGTTTAGGTGGTGGGGTGCTCGGGAGTATCTCTAATTTATGCTTCTAGTGTGGCAAGATTGGTCATTTCAAAAATAGTTATTTAGAGCTTTATTATTCAGGTTGGTTCTAAATGATATGAGAAAATTAGTAAAGGAGAAGCTAATTTTGTGGTGAATTATGTCAAAGCTGCTAATTTGAATTTGAATGGTGATGATGATGTCTGTGAAGCTAGATATTGTCCCTGGGTGCGTGTTAATTATGAGAAAAGAAGATTTAAAAATCTTTGAGCTCAGAGGCTTGGGTTTGGTGTGGTGAGTGATGTTGGTGTTAATGGCTTTATTTTTGAAGGAGTTAATTATAAATAAAAGAGCATCTACTGAGGGGGAGGTGTTTGAGGGATGAGATACTTCAAATCTGATTCTAAGATATATGCATTCTCCACTAGAAGATGTTGATTTATGTGATTATGTAGTGCAAACGGCTACTTCAGATTCTGTTATGGGTATGGTTTCTAATTCTTTGATTCTCCTAGTTGATAAGAATAAGTTTAATGTTTTATCTGAGATTGGTGATGAGGGAGAAATACTCCCGGGTGGTGAGTTTGGTGTTTCATCTCTAGATTTTGAGGATAGATGAGAAGCTGTGGTTGGTTCAACCAAAGGAATAGATGAGGTTGTGAAGGATGATTCATCTTGTTTCAAGGAATGGGGTTCCTCTTTGTTGCAAATCTAATTTCAGGAAATAGAATTTTGATGATAGCAATCATTTATATTTTTCTATGACTGCCTTGCCTACTAATGTTTCAGGTCCACAAAATCGAATTGAAAATCGAACCAGTTAAAGATTGGGTAGATTATGACTGAGTTAGCTTGTAATGTACGTCACGTGTCTTTTACCTTTTCTTGAGTCCATTGTAATAATGTGGATCCTGATGCTAAGTAACCTTACACACACACACTTGGGGGAAAAATTCTGTCTGTTTGATTAGTGTTTTTCTATTTTGATCACATGTTTTGGGACGATCCAAAAATCATCATAGAAGATTAGTTAAAAATAAAAACCCTAATTAGGGCTTCTTGGTTAAGGCAACCATCATTAAGCGAATCAACCTTGACAATATTAGCACTGTCTTGGATGATAGGCTAAAATCAGAAAAAATTAGCCTCAATATCTATTTAGGCATCTTTTATTTTTGGACATCATCAAGGATATCATCTTGGACATCGTCCAGGATATCGTCCTAGATGATGCAGTGTAATTTTGCTTAAATTAATCTTGAAATTAAGGAAATCAATTAAGGTTTGATTTCTCAATCATATCATCCTTGATGATCTTAGGACCAGCCAAAATGATCAGTTAACAAGCCTTAGTTCTTCCTGGATGATGTATAATTGGCCTGGATACTTTCAGGGCGATGGTTTGGATGATATGTATTGAATATAACAAATTATCTAGGATGATCGAGATATCGTCCTGGATGATCAAGTTATTTTTCCATCGTTCAGACATCTGTTTAGGGCAATTTTTTTGATGATATTGGTCATTTTGTACTAATCAGCCTGGATGATTATGAGATCATCCTGGACATTCAAATTATTTTTCCATCATCCAGACATCCATCCAGGGCGATGGTGTAGATAATATTAAATGACTTGAACTAATTGTATAGGATGATATCCCATCGACCTGGAAAATATGAACAAATTATCCTTCTGATCCTTTAGATTCCACCCAAATCATCCTAGCTGATTGAGCTCAATTTATACTGATTATATGAGATGATTGGATGATCGTCCTGGACGATAATGTCAATTTGTTCAATTTGTTGCAATTAAGAGCAAATTTGAAGCTCTTATAAATAAGACCTCTTATTTTACCCAAGAGTGTATCTGTTGCTACTGTCCTGACTTCAGAGAGCCAAGAGGAGAGGGAGAGCAAGGGAAAGAGAGAGGGGATCTTGTGAGGGGGAGTTTATGAGGGTTTTACAAAGGTTACTCCAAGCAAGGATCCGAGTCATCTTCTGCGGTCATCGTCCCTGGTTCCTTTGAGGTTTGAGAGATGTTTACTTTAGCAACTAATGAAGGTTCTTTGCCTACTTTTGGAAGAAGCAAAAGGAGTTGGGTTCTCTACCTACTTCTGGAGGAAGAAAAAGGATTTGGGTTCCCTTCCTACTTCTAGAGGAAGAAAAAGGAGTTGGGTTCTCTGCCTCACAGGGGTTAGTGGAATGGAGTTTTTGTGCGGGCTTCTTCACCATGCTGTAGGGAAAAAAGGAGAGACATTGAGTTTAGTGCAATACTCAGAGGGGACCTCCGGGGAGTGTACGTAGGTCAAGTTAACCGAACCACTATAAAATCGGGTGTGTTCTTTCTTATTATTCTTCTGCATTTAATTTCTGCACTTTATTACTCTTGTGGTGAATCTTGGTTTGGTTATGTTTGTGTTTTTGTTTGAAGAAATTTTTTAAATACCAATTCACCCCCCCCCCCACTTAGTTAGCCTCAAGACTATTTCATAAGGGCCTAATATCTCTGACGAACTTTCAAGTGGTATCAGAGCAGGATTCATATTATTTATTATTTCAAAACTTTTGAATTTTGATCAATGGCTAACTTTGGAAATCGTAATACTGCGGAAGGTTATTCTATTACCCAACCACCTTTGTTTGACAATATTCTTTTTAATTTTTGGAAAACTTGCATGTCTACATTTTTGTAATCGATTGACTATCATATCTGGATGCTTGTTAAGGATGGTTATTCAACTCCATCTCGTGAAATTAATGGCATTAAAACTAAACTTCCTTTTTCTGAATGAACTTTCAATGACAGGGATTTACCACAACTGATTGCAAAATGTTTAAACTATTTTTTGTGCTTTGAAATCTAAAGATTATATACGTATTTCAAGTTGTGCTATTGTTAAAGAAATTTGGGATAGATTATGTATCACCTATGAAGGAATTAATGAAGTTAAGCAAACTAGATTGAATATTTTATTGCATGACTACAAACTTTTTTTTATGAAACCTACTGAATCAATTTCTAACATGTATACTAGGTTTACTCAAATTATCACCTTGTTGCATGCCTTAGGAAGAGAACATATATTTATGAAAGAGTTAATAAGATTTTGAGATGCTTGCCTTCATCTTTTGATGCTAAGATTACTGAAATTACTAAATCTAAGGATTTGAATACTTTTTCAATTGATAAATTACTTGGGTCACTCATTGATAAATTACTTGGGTCACTCATTGCTTACGAACAAGGGATGAACCAAAGACAACTTAATGCAGGTGAGAAGAAGAAGAAGAAAACTGTGGTGCTAAAGGCTAACGATACGGATACAAATTCTTTTGGGTCTGAAAGCGTTGATGTTGCCTTCATCACTAGGAAATTCAAAAACTTTCTAAGAAAAAATTACAAGCATCATCAAAAGTGGAAAAAAGGCAAGGATAGCAAAAAATTTAAAAGTTCTTCTGATGTTGTTTGTTTTGAATGTAGGAAGTTTGGACATGTCAAAGGTGATTGGCCTATGCTTAAGGATCACTCAAGCAAGGAAAAGGGTGAGAAGAAACTCAAGTACAGGAAGGATAAGAAGCGGTTTTAAAAAGCGTTATGGGCAAATTTTGTATCTTACTCCTGTGAGACTGAACCTGAGGAGGAGACAAAAAACTTGTGCTTGATGGTCGGTGATCATGTTGGTCAGTCTAACTAAGAATAGGTATGTCAACCAACCTATGATCAATAACTTAAAGTTTGTGAAAAAATTCATGCATCATATAGGAAACTTAAGAAAATTCATGCTAGTTTGAAAATGGAGTTTCTGAATTTGCAAAAAGAACATGAAATTATATTGAAAGATCACTCCCAAATTGATAGCAATAATATGTCTTTACTTAATGAGTTTGATGAATTGAATAAAAAGTATTATAAGTTGGTTATTGAGCATGATTCATTGAAAACATCCTACTCCTCAGTTGAATCTGATTTTAAGACATATGTTGATGAATCTGAACATAGGGAGCTATATTTAAGAGTTGATAATGTTGTTTTAGAAAGTGCTAACTTGAGGTATAAAGCTAAATTGAATGCACTTGAGGAAAAGAGGACTACACCCATACTATATCTGAAGCCAAAACCTAGGAAGAGGTATTATAACCCAAACATATTAGTAAATCCTTTTCCTGGTATTAGATATTTTCATGTGGCATGCTAGGGCACATTTCACACACTTGCACTATTCACTATAGTACACATTGTTTGGGGAGACTCAAATTGTATGATTCACAGTATAACACACATGCATTGATTTTTTCTTTCCATAAGAAGGGACCCAAATCTGTTTGGATTCCTAAATCTGACGTTTGATAATTTTGTAGGCTTGCTCTCGCAAAAGGTCTCATGAGAGAATGCGGTACTTGGATAGTGGAGGCTCATTGCTCTTAATTACATAATCTTGCTGCTTAATAAATTCTAATTTGCATGTTTTCTTCTCTTTTGCTTATTGTTATTTTCAATTTCTTTCTCTTTAGTCTTGAGTGTTGTCTTTTTTTTATTTGCTATTATTTTGTAGTGGTTTCATCTCAAATGTTTTTGTTTGCTAGTTTTACTTTTTAGTCATATCTAAAATGATGCTATATGCCTTGTTTTTGTTTTTGAAAATTTGTAGTCAATGTTTTACATCTCAAAACTAGTTAAAGGGAGAAACACCGTTGATTGTTTCCCTCTCTCTAACCTCTTTTAGCGGTGTAATTTTCTTTTCTAAACAAAAGTCTACCTAATGCGGTGAAATTCTCAATTTTAATCGAAGGCAATTTTTTCAAATTGGATAGAGGGACAAAGCAGCTTTCGACAAGGATGTCCCTTGTCTCCTTTTCAATTTATTCTTTGTGCTCAATTGCTATCCAATGCGTTGAAACAAAGAGGGGGGGGGGGGACAATTGGAGTTCAGCTGTGTTCTAAATGTCCCAGAATATCGCATTTGTTGTATGCAGATGATGTGACTATCTTCTCGGAAGCCAACTTGAAGGTAGTCAAGGAGATAAAATAAATTTTGAAAAAAATTTGCGGTTGGTCAGGTTTAATAGTAAATATCAACAAATCCTGTATGATATTTGGGAAAAATGTTAGTAGAAGAATGAAGAAAGTTGTTGCTCAGATTATGGGGTTCAAAACAACTAAGGAGTTGTCTTATCTTGTAGTCAAATTATCAACAAGAAGGCTAGTTAATGAAGATTTTCAATTTATTGTTGATAAGGCATTGAAGATGACAAATATTTGGGGAGGAAGATTGATTTCCTTGGCGGGAAAGATTTTGTTGACAAAAATAGTTTTATTACATTTCACCATCTTTTACTGTACCAATTCTATGGTGCCTAAGAGTGTGTTTGATGAAGTAGACAAAATTTGCATAAATTTTATTTGGAACAAATCTAATGGAAGACATGGGATCCATTATGTAAATTGGAAAGTCATGTGCTTACCGCTAAATTGGGGAGGAAGATATCTTCACTCTTATTCAAATAATGTGGGACCTTTGAGAGCAAAATTAGCTTGGAGATATATGGTGATTACAGATTCTTTGCTACATAAAGTATTCTACGTTAAATATGGAAATTTTTTTGATGACGTAGCTATTAGGAGGACTGGTTCATCTGCTTAAAAGATCATTGCAGATGGAGGTAAATCTCTAAGGCCTTTAATTAGATGGAATGTTGCCAATGGATTAGATATTGATGTATTTAATGACACATGGATATTAGACTAGAGTATTAGGAAATGGCCAACTTTTGTTGTTCCAAATGATGGCAGCAGGTTTTTGATTTCAAACTTCATTATTAATGTGAGATGGAATGTGGAAGTAATAAGTAATCAAATGGGATATGAACTAGTTAACTTAATTTCAAAAATCAAGATTAACTCTGAAATTGAAGAAGCCAAGATGGAGCTGCTAGATCAGCTAAATGGAAAATCAATTTCTTCAATGGTCTTTGATAGGTCTGTTATTCAAATTGATCCTAAGCAGTTTTGGAGTTGGATTAAAAAAGGAAAATTGAACCCAAGGGTGGAGACTTTATGTTGGAGAATTTTTAACAATGGCCTTCCCACTAACTAGTTTCTTGAATATAGAAGATTGCAAAGGTATATCCAATGCCTGAGAAACTTTAAAGAAACGAAAGATAGAGATCATGTTGCTGCTAGGTGTATAAAGCTAAAGAAGGTTCTTCACCAAATTAGTAAATGATGTTTTTAAGTTCTCGTATTTGAATCGTTGATGGATTGTTGTAGTTGGTTGTCTACACAAAGTTCTTTCATAATTAATTTGTATTGTAATGTGGGGTTTTTTTATATGGAAATCAAGGAATATGCTGACTCACAATGGGAGAGAAGATAGATCTTTGATTATTGGTGCTAAAGCACCGAGCTATTCTTTATTTTTTGCTCAAGGAACTGATAAATTCTCAGGTATATGGGATGTAAATCAATCTTATAGGCTATCCAATATACATTGGTATCCCCCTGCACCTAGTTGGATAAAGGTGAATGTGGATGCAGCCTTACTTCCCTCTTATAAAGCTAGAATCTGAGGGGTATTTCATGATCACAAAGGTAGATTCCTCTTGGCTTTTGGTAAACCATACATTCATTGGGATATATCTACATTGGAGCTTTTGGCTACTCAATCTATCAAGGAGGTGATGAAAGATTGGATGTTTAAATACAAGAGAATTATAATTGAAGGAGACAATGCTAATGTTATAAATTTTTTGCAAAAGACCAAATAAATTGGTGATTCAAGGTATGAAGATGTTCATCTATTCAATGGGTTTAATCAAGTTATTTTTAATTGTATTGATAGAAGGTGTAATAAGTTAGCAGATTTATGAGCTAACTATGGTATTTTGAGTTTTTTTATTTAAGATGATGTTAATATGAATAAGGTTTCTCCTTTCTTTATGTCCTTGTTAAAGGAAGAATCTAATGTAGTGAGTCCTTAGTTTGTTCTCCTTTGATATTTAATGCAATTTGCTGCATTTTCTTCAAAAAAAAAAAAACAAAACAAAAGTCTACCCCAAATTAATAACTAGACTTTGCGATTGAGATCTTTTTTATCTTGCGACAGTAATCTATCTTATATATATATAATGTTTAAAGTATTTATATTACTTTCAAATTCTTTGAAATCGTGTCATTGTATTTATCATATGAATTTGAATCTATTTTATGGTTTATTCTTTCTTATATTAGAGAGTGAGTTTCTCTCCTATAATATCTAGAAGATATACTCACAACTGAGAGTATTTAAGAGTTTCAAAAGAGATCTTGCTTGCAAAAAATGTCAAGGGCATAAAATGAGGCCCAAAAATAAGAAAATTAGAACAGATGCATAATGATCGCCAAAAAGAACTCAAAGATACACAAAGTATATCAAAAATCAAAAGATACACAAAGTGCGCCAATCAATTGATAAGAGGCATAAAATTAGCCCACAAATGGAAAGCCTCATTTTTTAACACTTTTAAATCTTAGAAGAATTCATGTGTCATTTGATATTTTCAAAAACTTGATTTTGAGTTCGGTGATAGTGAAAAATTACTTTGGTATATTATTTCTATCATATATTTTTCTGAAACTAAGTTATGAACGAATCTCTTTTCTTATCCAATTTGTTTTTTTGAGTTAGGTCTTTTGTTTTTAAAAGATTATTTACCCTGAGAGAAGTTTGAGTTAGGGCTAACTGGATTGGCTATTCTACCAATTTTTGGATTTTGATGATGTTAACTCATTATTCTTATAAATTTTTTAAATTCAATCACATGGAGAACTTATCATTTTGTGCTTTGATTAAAAAAAGAACAAAAAAAACACCTTACTTTCATTCTTCTTTTTTCTCTTTTGTTCTGCTTTACTTTTCTGATTTTTCTCCCTCTTTTTTGTGATGTCAAAAGGGGGAGTAGTGTTTATTTGAATTAGTGTTTGTTTGAGTTTGTTTCATCATACTATTTTACTTGTTCATGTTTTATTTTGTTTTGATTGTTTGCCATCATAAAAAAGGAGGAGATTATTGCGAATGTGATTTTAGGAAATTAAATTTAATGATAGCAAACATTTCTATTTTTCTATGACCTCCTTGCCTACTAATATTTCAGGTCAACAAGATCGAATTGAAAATCAAACTAGCTCAAGATTTGGTAGATTAGCATTGAGTCAGCTTGTAATGTACATCAAGTGTCTTTTACCTTTTCTTGAGTCCATTGTAATAATGTGGATCCTGATGCTAAGTAACCTTGTACAAGCACACTTGGGGAAAAATTCTATCTGTTTGATTAGTGTTTTTCTATTTTGATCACAATGTTCGGGATGATCCAAAAATTATCCTAAACGATCGATTAAAAATAGAAACCCTAATTAGGGCATCGTAGTTAAGGCAGTAGTCATTAAGCGAATCGTCCTGGATGATATTAGCATCATTCAGGATGATAAGCTAAAATAAAAAAGAATCTGCCGCCATACCTATTTAAGCATATTTTATTTTTGGACATCATCCAGGATATCATCCAAGACGATTTAGTGCAATTATGCCTAAATTAATCTTGAAATTAAGGAATGTAATTAAGGTTTGATTGCTCAATCATATCGTCTAGGATGATCTCAAGATCGGTTGGGATGATCAGTTAAAAAGCCTTAGTTCTTCTTGGATGATGAATAATGTGCTTTATTACTTTCAGGGCGATGCACTGGACGATATGTACTGAATTGAACAATTCATCCAAGATGATCGAGATATCGTCCTGGACGATCAAGTTATTTTTGCATCATAGAGACATCCATTCAGGGCGATGTTCTTGATGATATTGGTCATTTTGTACTAATCGGCCCGGATG
Organism: Dendrobium nobile; assembly: GCA_022539455.1. Taxonomy (NCBI): domain Eukaryota; kingdom Viridiplantae; phylum Streptophyta; class Magnoliopsida; order Asparagales; family Orchidaceae; genus Dendrobium; species Dendrobium nobile. Next base: position 28,362,843 of record CM039734.1, read on the forward strand.
ATCTTGAGATGGCTCTAGATAATCTAGTTATTTTTCCATCATCTAGACATCCATCTAGGGTGATGGTCTAGATGATATTCAATGACTTGAACTATTTGTACAGGATAATATCATATCGATGTGCATAACATGAACAAATTATCCTTCTGATCATCCAAACTCTCCAAATCATCTTGTCTAATTGAGCTAAATTTATACTGATAGTACGGGATGATCGGACGATCGTCTTAGACGATAATGTTGGTTTGTGGCAATTAAGAGCAAATTCAAAGCTCTTCTATATAAGACCTCTTGTTTTACCCAAGAGTGTATCTTTTGCTGCTGTCCTTACCTGAGAGAGCCAGGAGGAGAGTGAGAGTAAGGGAGAGAGAGAGAGAGAGAGAGAGAGAGAGAGAGAGAAGATCTTGAGGGGGGAGTTTATGAGGGGTTTCATAAAGGTTGCTCAAAGTAAGGATCCGAGTCATCTTCTCTGGTTGTCATCCCTTGTTCCTTGGAGGTTCGAGAGAGGTCTACTTTAGCAACTGATCAAGGTTTTCTGCCTGCTTTTAGAGGAAACAAAACGAGTTGGGTTCCTTGCCTGCTTCTGGAGGAAGCAAAAGAAGTTGGGTTCTCTACCTGCTTCTAGAGAAACCAAAAAGACTTGGGTTCTCTGCCTCATCGAGGTTGGTAGAAAAGAGTTTTTGTACGGGCTTCTCTACCTTGCTGTGGGGGCAAAATGAGAGTCATTAAGTTTAGTACAATACTCGGAAGGTGCCTCCGGGGAGTGGATGTAGGTCAAGTTGACCAAACCATTATAAAATCTGGTGTGTTCTTTCATATTATTCTTCCACATATAATTTCCACACTTCATTACTCTTGTGGTGAATCTTGATTATGTTGTTTTTGTGTTTTTGTTTGAAGAAAATTTTTAAATACCAATTCACCCCCCTCTTGGTTAGCCTCGAGACTAGTTCATAAGGGCTCACATCTGTGATGAACTTTCATTCTTATGTAAAGAAGAAAATTCCTACATAACTTATAGGTCTGGGATCTATTAAGTTGGCTCTTAGAAATAAAAGATTGGAGTATGAGCTGAAAGATAGAGTGGGAAACTCTTCCCCTCTTGATCAATGTTGATAGTAATTGCTTTTTGGATATATATAAGAGGTATAAAGAGTCAAGCTTCTCTGTATCTTAAAAAATTTGTTAGCGAGCAAGGAGTTTTTTTATGGGTTTGTTGGAAACTAAAATAACTACCATAGATAGAAGGCAAATTAATGTATTGATTAGTGTGGATTAGGATTATTTTCAAGTTTCCTTAGATGGGTTATCTGGAGGGATTCTGCTACTTTTGAAGTCTAGTGTGGCTTCATTTTCTATTTTGGAATCTTCATAACAATTTGTTATTGGTGAGTTAGATGTGATAAATAAAGATGTGATGAGGGTTGCTTCAGTTTATGGGAGGAAAAATGTTTATAAAATGAGGGAATTATGGGAGAAGTTGGAAGCTTACTCTTCTAAAGATCTACCTATGGTACTTGGTGGAGATTTTAATTATTTATTATCTGAGGATAAAAGGGGAGGGAAGATATTTCTTTTTTCCCAAGGACCCAAGGAGATGAACTCCTTTTTGGCTAAAAATGACTTCATGAGGTTGGGTGTATTAGTCCTAAATTCACTTGGTGTAACAAAAAAGTTGGCGGGGCTTAAATTTTTTAGTGTTGTATAGATGTTTCTTGAATTCAACAGCATTCATTTCTTCCCATCGAATGGTGGTTAGGCATCTTGCTAGAGTTGCTTCTAACTATTTTTTGGTTGTACAAAATCTTTTGGAGCTAAATTCATTAGCTAAAAAGATTATTAGATATAAAAATGTTTGGACTTCATTTTTGATATCTTATGTTGTGGAAAGGAAAGAATTGAGTAAGAAGGGTGCTAGTAGTTATTTTAATATTATGAATATCAAGAGAATTAGAACCTTGAAACCATTTTTCATCTAGAGTAAAGCCAAGCTATTAAAATTTATTCAATTAAAGGATTGTCTCATGGAAGTTATATTGGAGCTGCAGATGAAGGAGGCAAATATAGGTCATCTATCAGAAGAGGATAATTGGACTCTAAAGGCAAAGGTGACTGAGTTGAATACTACTTTGGCACATTTGAATACTTGGTGGAGGCAACATGCAAAGACCAAATGGTTGTCTAAAGGAGGCATGAATTCAATGTTTTTTCAATCATTTTCTAGTACAAGGAGGAATTCAAATTGGATCTTTAAGGTCAAAGATGATAATGGAGAATTGGTTGAAGATCAAATTTATACTAAAGATATTTTTATATGTTTCTTTAACAGGAAATGGAAGGAAAGGGAATGTATTCTGGAAGGTTCACCTTCTCCATTGTGTTCTCTTGATGAAGATGATAGATGTTTGTTAAATAGGGATGCATCTTCGGAGGTAGTTAAGGGTATTGTGAATAAAGCGGGTGCTAACATAGCTCCTGGTAATCATTTTATTTGTTATTCTTTTATCAAAGCTTATTGAAATATTATTAAGGAAGACTTCTAGAATGCTATTAAACATTTTTTTTACTCTGGGAATATGAATGTAGAATGGAAAGATGACTTAGTTGTGCTTATCCCGATGGTGAGCAATTCTATGATTCCTTCAAATTATGGCCTGATCAGCCTATATAAAAAAGTATACAAGGTGGTTGCCAAGGTTCTTTTGAATAGCTTGATTTCCATTATGCGTAAACTAATTTCGGTAGAGGAAGTGACATTTATTAAGGGGAGTTTGTTGTTAGATCATGTGCTTGTAGCTCAGGAAGTATTTAACAAGTTTAGATTTTCTAAATGTTTTAAAAGTTTTGTCTCTTTCAACTTTTATATGGAGCAAGCATTTGATTTCATGTGTTGGGACGCCTTGACAAAGTTTTTGAGTATTTCAGTTTCCCTATGAAATTTTCAAACTCATTATGGAATGTGCTGAAAATCCTAGATTGTCTTTGATGATTAATGGCAATTCTTCTAATTGGATTAATGCTAGGAGTGATTTCCGTCAAGGTTGTCCTTTGTATCCTTTCATATTTTTTCTTTGCTCTCAACTTTTATCCAATGCTCTTATTCAGAAAGGAGATTCTGTTCGTGTTTGTATTTGTCTAAAATGCCCAAGGATTTATCATTTGTTATATGCATATGATAATTTTTTTAGGAAAAACCCACAGAGGGGCCTACGCATTGATTAAAGAAAAAGATACACAGTCCATAAGGGGAACTCAAGCTCTCTACTGCTCATAAGAGCTATAATCATAAAAAGAGAAAAAAAAACCTACAAGATTGAGATCCCCCTCCAGAGCATTACAAAATTACCTAGTTACATTCTATGTTGCTCAAGCAAAAGCACCCAAAAAAGGAGCAAATCAAAAAACTTCAATAGGCACCAACCAGCCATCCTCATATCCAAATCATCAAGCATTAGCACCAAAAAGTTCCTGCAAAAATTTTGATAGGCAAAAGAACATAATAGTAATATATATAAAGGTTAAAGATATAAAGATTAAGGATAAAATAAACCAAACACTGAATCCCATAAGAATAATAGACCAACTAATGATCTTAATAAAACCCAAAGTAAACCACAATAAGAAGGTAACCACCACTTTCCAAAATCAGCAGCCAAACAAGCCATGGAGTGGGAGACCACTTACAACTGGCCCACCTAGAGCAGTGACCAAAATAACTAGTAAAAGAAACGAATTATCCATAGCCCATAAAAAACATGCCAACCAAGGCAATATAAATGAATAATAGATGAAGTAGTACATCAATCTGCAATAAAACAACCACGAAAAATCCAATAAAACTCCAAGAACTCAGAACCGACACAAGCATAAAACAACCCGTCAAGTACCGACCCTACCAAGCATGCAGGCAGTAAGGCCAAATACCTCAGTCAACCAACCTGATAAATATTCCACCAAATAATGTCAGCCAATGCCATCCTTGGTGATGATTCAACACACCCAGAACCCAAACAGTTAGCAGCAACAAGAACCCCAGGTAATTAACAACAATAAGGAAAAAACTAACCCCAAGCGGCAACCAAAGAATAACCAAACCAACATGTATCTAAGAGCTCAATACCAAAAAGAGATACTAGAATAGCACCTTTGCAAACAGGTAACCAGAGAGAAAAGCCCAACGGTAGCACCAGAAAAAACAACACTAGTCAATAAAAAAAGAAGTCTACAACAACTTGGTGGTAACAATAGAAGCAACCTTAGGTAGTTAACATCAACAAAAAAAAATTAAGCCCAAACTAGAATAAATGAATAACCCAACCAGCAGGGATCCAAAAGCTCAATGACAACAAATAAAAGGAGATACCAAAACAGCTCCTGCCTAACCTAGCAAATAGAGAGAAAACCCAAACTATAGCACCAGAAAAAACAACACAAGTTTATAGAAAAAGAAGAAAACAAATTATCAAGAAATAGGCTAAAAGACCACCTACTACCAAAGGAGTGAAAATAATAATTCCTAATAAAATAGGAAAAGGAGAATAACCCACCCCCCCCCCCCCCCCCCCCCCCCCCCCTAACCGACAACATCAACCAGAAATGAACCAGGACAAACCATGAATGGAAAATTACAACAAGAAAAAAAAACCAAATTAAGAAGGTCCAAAACCCCACGCAGGGCCACCACAACCTAAAAAACACCCTAAGTTCTAACATAGGGAACACCAATATGATCAAGTATAAGAAGACCTTTCAGATACATCAGATGGTTGGACCCAGTCAAATCCAAAAAAACCTTTAGACCACACCCCCAATTAGCAAGCCACGTAGCACAACCATTACCCTCATTGCAGATATGATAGAACAAATAATTCAAAAAAATCAAAAGATTCTTTATCTTCCTAATCAGATAAAAAAGATCAGTACTGCGACCCATATCTTCACCAAAATTTAAGAATTGGAAATTAGAATTAGAATTAAACTCAATAAGCACATTAGTTAAGTTTAGAGAAATACATAACCTGAAACCATAGAGGATAGCCAAAGTAGTAGCATGGAAAACATCCCCATTCTATAAGGGACCAACAAAAGCCATAATAAGATTACCATCACTATCTCCAATAACTCCACCACATTCCACCATGGAATCAATGGTAACACCATCCTCATTCAGCTTATAGAAATTAATGGGGAGTTTTATCAAATAAATAATTCTAGAGTCTCTGGCAATATGACCTTTCTCCCAATAAAGGCCTAAAGCAGAAAACACAAAAGCATAATTCTTGAAGTTCTTAGAAGAAATCATATTAATAGAAAATAAGGCCAAAATCTTATCTTTAACATTCTAGATAACCTTAAGATGATTCATATGAACACCATTAAAAAGTGAATTATTCCTTTCTAACCATAAATACCATAAAATGAGAGAAAGAATAATATTTGTGATGTGCCCTTTAATCTTAATGAACTAATCATTAAGCAAAGACATCAGGGATAAATGTGCATTAAAGTAATTCAATTGAAACATGTCATCAAATGAAACCCAAGTTTTAGTGGCAATAGGGCCAAAAAAGAAAACATGATGCATATTCTGAAAAATGGTAGCAACATTGGCACTTGGAAGGCAAAATAAAGCCACTATTTATAACATTGTCATCACTGGGAACAAATTTATGCAAGATTCTCCAAACAAAGATGGCCAAAGTAGAAGGAATACTCTTATTCCATATTATAGAGAAAATATTCTCAATATTTTTCCTTGGACAAAAGGCATGCCAAGCATTCTTCAAATGAAAGCCACCATCTTTAGACAAATCACATAAGATAACATCATTATAATCAATATTGATAAGAAGATTCAAAATTTGATGAATAATAAAATCAGGGATAACATTAGAGAGTTTTTTATAATCCCAATAATTATTAGTAAGGAAAGAATTAACCATAACAGCCATAATAAAAGAAGTATTCATAACGGAGTCAATAGACTGTTTACCCAACCAACGATCCTGCCAAAAGAAAACACTGCCCTCACCAAGCCCCCAAGAAATGAAAGACTCAATGACCCATTTAACCTTGCAAAGTGTCTTCCAAAATATAGAATCAACTTGATTAAACACACAGGTAGTAAGATGCTTACCAACACAGTACTTATCAGACATAAAATTATCCCAAAGGCTCACTTTAGCTTGAATATTATAGTATAATTTAAAAGAAAATACATAAGCTAAGTCATTCATACTTTTACAAACTAAACCCTTTCAGCCAAAACACCACAGCATTTATCCCAAGCAGCCCATATAATTTTGGAGTTGCTAGAAGTACCTTTCCAAAAAAATTATTAATAAGTTTATGCACTCTATTACAAATCTCTTGAGACATCAAAAAATTTTGAAAGATATAAATCGACAAGGAGCAGAGAACTTTTTATCAAGAGTTAATGTACTTCCTAAGCTCAAAAAGTTGGAATCCCACGATAGAAGCTTATTTTGAATAGAGATAATAAGATCAACAAAATGAAAATTTTTCTTTCTACTTTTAAAAGAGGAACCCCAAGATACTTCATGGTTAATTGACCATGCATAAAGCCAGTTAAATCTTTAATGGAAAAAATCTGATCGTTAGGAACTCTCATGGAAGTAACAAAATAACATTTGTATTTATTAAGAGATAAACCACTAACCATTTCCAATTGATAAAAAAAGTACAAAAGTTTATGAATCCTGTTAACATAAGTATTTGTAAAAAAAATAAAATTGTTAGTAAAGCAAAGATGAGAAATTGGAAAATTGCCCAATGTTCCGAAATAAAGAATGGGAGTATTCTCAAAAAGATTGGTAAGGTCTCTTGATAAAAATTTAGTAAAAAGAATAAAAAACACGTGGGAAATAGGATCACCCTGTCTTAAACCATGAGAAGATTTAAAAAACCCATTACTATACCCATTAACAATAATAAAAAATAAACATATTCAATACAATTTCTAATAAGCTTAATAAAGATTGAATTAAAACCAAAAAGATGCAAAATATTATAAATAAAGTTCCAATCAACATAAGCCTTGGCAATTTCCAGCTTCAAAATCAAATTACCCTCTCTCACCCAAACATACAGATCTTGGCAAAATTCTTGAGCCAACAAAATATTATCAGCAATGGCCCTCCTTTTCACAAACCCCATCATAAAAGGGGAAATAATATTAGGTAAAATAGGAGTTAAACAATTCATGAAAATTTAAAAAATCAACTTTTTAAAGAAAGTATAAAGACAAATAAGTCTTAAATCATTCCAAGAGCTAAAAGAGTTGTTTTTGGGAATATGCACAATAGAAGTAGTGGTAAAATAGTTAGGGATAAAGTTATCAATAAATAAATAAAAAAAATTAGAGAAAATATCATTATTAATAATGTGCCATGACTTTTGAAAAAACTTAGTTGTAAAACCATCAGGTCCAGCCACAAAATCACTATTCATCCCAAAAAGAGACTCTTTAACCTTCTCTAAGGAAGGAGGTTTAGAAAGATTGTCATTCTCCTCTTGGTATAAAAGGTTAGGAATAAACGAAGGGTTATTAATCTAAGCGAGAGTAAAATTCTTATTGAGATGATTTTGAAAATGCTCAACTGCAAAATTAGCAATTTCCACTGAATTTTTAGAGAAAGTACCATCTTCCTGAAGAATTTTATTAATAAAATTTTTAGCCTATTTCCTCTTGACTAAGGCATGAAAATATTTACTGTTATTGTCACCGTAAACCGTATGCTTAGTAATAACTTTTTTGTTTCCAAAAAACCTCTTCATGCACTTAGATTTTAAAAAGATAATCTTTAGCATTTCTTAAAAGATAGAAATTAGCATCAGATGGATAGACATTGCAGTTAGATTCAAAATTATTTACTTGTTGTTCAGCTTTCAAAATATTGGTAAATAGGTTTTTAAAAACATTATGATTCCACCAATTTAAGACCTGCTTAAGCCTCTTCAAATTAAACCACAGTCTCCTCATGCCAAAGCTAGAGTTATCCAGATGTAGAGGATCATGCCAATTATTTTGAACCACATCCAAGGAGTCATGTAGTAACAATATATTTTGAAATCTTAATTTCGAAGGGGCATTAAAGTGTCCAAAATACAGGCTAATTAATAAAGGGGAGGGATTAGAAAGAGTTCTACTAAGATGATCAACAATAATAACATTAAAAGAGTTAATCCAATAATCATTAAAGAGAACACGGTCTAAATGTTTCCATAAGCGACCTCTATTCCAAGTGAAATTGTTACTTGCAAAGCTAACATCAATTAAATTACATTCAAAGAACATGTTTCTAAAGTCCTACTTAGACCAATAAGAAGGAGAAGATCCTTCTATCCTCTTAGAAAGAATAATAATAACATTAAAATTACCACCAACAAGCCAAGGAAAAGTATAAAAACTATGAAAATTAATAGGCTGATCCCAAAGGATTTTCCTAATATAACGAGAAGAAGCGGCATACATAAAAGAAGAATAACAAAGGAAATTAAAACCTCCACATTACAATGCATCACTTGTGTAAATTCACAAATAACTTCAATTTTAATAGGAACCTTCCAGATAACACAAATTTTATTAGCCACATATGAAATAACATAATTAAAACCCAAAAATTGAGCAGTACTAATTAGCTTATTAGGAGAAATAAAAGGCTCAAGCAAAATAAGAATAGAAATATTATAAACACGAGAAATGGTTTTAGCTCTTAACTGAGTTGAGTGACAACCAATACCCCTAACATTTCAAATAATGTAATTAAGCATAAAGCACAAAATTAATTAGTTTGTGATCGGGTGGTTCTAGGAGATTGCAAAATGATATTATATTTCTTCCTGCCTATTTTTCTGTGAAACTTAATGTGACTAGTATCATTATCATCATTAGTATGGAATTTAGCCATATATCCATATTCTTAGAATATGTAAAAACATCACTATTAGAGTGTAATTTTGAATGAAGCTTACTATCATCAGTCAAACCTTCCTGCCAAAAATTGTGGTCTAAGGAACATACATCCACCACCATCGATTTACCTTTGCCAACAACACCATCAACCATGTCATCTTGACCTTTCTCCTGAGTAGCAATAATAGAATGATTAGGAGCCAAATTATTAGAACTATTCGGAACCATCATAAAATCCATATCAGTCAAGTTATTGTTAGAAACTCAAATAATAGTTTCGAAAGAAGAACCAATGTTAGTATTAAAAATACTATCCAGCCTTTACTCATCTACATCTTGACCCTCAATATGTAAAGAAGAGATAGAGTTATCTTCACGATCACAATTAGGTTCAAGAGTAGAAACTTCCGTCTAGGTTTAAGTATAGGAAACAGATTTGTGACCAGTCTCCTGCTCCTTAGTAGGTGGAGCCTCAATCACTTGAGTAGTATTATTCTCAACAGTATCCATTACAATAGGAACATTTCCCTCCACTAATAAATTCAGAACCATATTCTCATCATTACCTAAGAGATTATTATTTTCTTGCATAGTTTTAGATGAGACTTTCTCCTTACGGTGATGAGGATGAAACCAAAAGTATTCATTAACCCCATGACCATGCTTCTTACAAAGGGAACAAAAATAGGTAGGTTTTTAATTTCCACTTTTTGGAAAGAGCCATTTAATTCAGAACCAAACGAAATCTCATTTGGGTGTTTCTTAAAAACATCCAACTCAACTAAAAGGTGAGCCACTAAAGGTTTAGATACAGAAGCAGTAACCTAGTCAATTTGTAAAGGTCTACCAAAATTTGAAGCCAATCCAAATAATATTTGAGAGTAAAAGAAATGAAGGCGTAAATTCAAGAAAGAGATCCACATAGGCTCAATAAGAGATTCCTCACGAACATCAAAATTCGGTGTCCATTTGAGTAATCTCATTTGACAAGCTTGAATATACTATGGTCTTCTAGAGAAACTGCGACTATAATTAAGATCGTTGGTAAGTTGTATCGTAAAATGACACAAATCCAACAAACCTACGTGAAAGGAACCTGAAAGTTTAAGTTTAACAAAAATCTTTTGAATCACATCAAGATTAGGATGATGAAGAAAAAATTTACCAATTCAAGTGAACGAAAAAGGCGCGGCTAGCTGCAAAACAACTGAATCATCAAACATTAAGGTAAGACAAACCTTACAATTAGGTTTAAGAGTATAAACTTCCGTCTGGGTTAAAGTATAGGAAATAGATTTGTGACCAGTCTCCTGCTCCTTAGTAGGAGGACCCTCAATCACTTGAGTAGTATTATTCTCAACAGTATCCCTTACAATAGGAACATTTCCCTCCACTAATAAATTTAGAACCATATTCTTATCATTATCTAAGAGATTATTATTTTCTTGCATAGTTTTAGATGAGACTTTCTCCTTACGGTGATGAGGATGAAACCAAAAGTATTCATTAACCCCATGACCATGCTTCTTACAATGGGAACAAAAATAGGTAGGTTTTTAATTTCCACTTTTTGGAAAGAGCCATTTAATTCCGAACCAAATGAAATCTCATTTGGGTGTTTCTTAAAAACATCCAACACAACTAAAACGTGAGCCACTAAAGGTTTAGAGATAGAAGCAGTAACCTAGTCAATTTGTAAGGGTCTACCAAAATTTGAAGCCAAACAAAATAATATTTGAGAGTAAAAGAAATGAAGGCGTAAATTCAAGAAAGAGATCCACATAGACTCAATAGGAGATTCCTCACGAACATCAAAATTCGGTGTCCATTTGAGTAATTTCATTTGAGAAGCTTGAATATAATATGATCTTCTAGAGAAAAAGCGACTATAATTAAGATCGTTGGTAAGTTGTATCGTAAAATGACACAAATCCAACAAACCTACGTGAAAGGAACCTGAAAGTTTAAGTTTAACAAAAATCTTTTGAATCACATCAAGATTAGGATGATGAAGAAAATTTTTACCAATTCAGGTGAACGAAGAAGGCGTGGCTAGCTGCGAAACAACTGAATCATCAAACATTAAGGAGGGACAAACCTTAAAGGAAGTATGCACAAAATGAACCCTAGCAGAAGGCAAAGAGGAACCCACTAAAACATCTTTAAAGGAATGGGTCTTACTAGACGGGAACCAAGAAGAAACGGGGATGGATGACATCAGGGACATCATCTCCCTCCACCAAAAATGACTCAAAAAACCGCAAAACACAGCTCTAAAAACAACAAAAATAAATTAAAGGGGGGAAAAAGCATGAAAAAACCAAATCAGTCAAGCTAGGAGAGGAGAGGAGATTCAATGACGAGAAAGCCCTAAGAATGCCTCAGAATCACCTAGAGAGCCATTTTATGCATATGATACTATTATTTTTTTAAGCTAAGAATTAGGTTGTGAAGGAGATCAAGGGTGTTTTATTAGATTTTTATGGTTGGACGGGGCAGAGGATTAACACTATCAAGTTTGATATTCTTTTTTTAAGATTGTTAAGAGGAAGAAAAGGAAATACATAACTCAAATTATGGGGTTTAAACAAGTTAAAGAGTTCAGTTATGCTGGAGTGAATATTACTTTGAGGAGGCTTGTAGGGGCCAATTTCAAATTCATTATTAACAAAGTCATGAGAAGGTTGAATGTTTGGGGGAGTAAGTTCATTTCTTTGGCATGGAAGTTTACTCTTGTAAAATCAGTTATGTTATCCTATCCTACTTTTCATTGAACACTTTCTCTTGTACCTAAAGGTGTTTTTGATGAGTTTAACAAGATGGGTAGAGGTTCTTTATGGAATAAGCGGGATGGGAGGCTTCTCCTTCATTATGTTAGATGGAATGCGTTGTGCAGACCTTTTAAGAAGGGACGACATGGTTTACACTCTTCTGCAAGTGAAGTTGAACCTTTGAAAGCTAAGTTTTTTTTTTTGAAAAGCTGCAATATGTAATTTATTAAAAGAGCCTAATTACAGACTAAGCAATCAAATTCCTCCTTTAACAAAGAAATAAGGGAAGGAGGAATTTTATTATAGTTAAAATCATTCCAAATAAAATTAGAAAAAGAGTATAATTAGCACAAAGATTAGCTAAGTTATTACAATTTCTATTTGAGAAATAAAATAAAACATGACTAAAACAATTCAAAAAAGATAAGTCCTCCACCTCCATGTGAGACTTCTTATTTATGATGCTTTGAATTGAATTGACAACATTGTAGTTATCCTCTTCTATAATTATTTCTTTTACATTAAGCATCCAATTCTGTACAGTCTTCTTTAACGATATAATATCTAGCATCTTCAATTGTGCGATATCCCAAAGAAGACCAGTAAAACCAAAAGCTAAAAGGAATCTTCCTTTATAGTCTCTTACCACTCCACCAATGCCTGACTTATAAGTTTTTAACAAAGAGGCATCAATATTGATTTTAATCCTTTCGGGTGGGGGAGGGAGCCAAAAAGATTGAGACATCTTTTGGGCCTATTAGCACCCTCTATTCTAAAAAAAGAGTAAAAGTAAAAGAAGCAACAACATAATTAATTACATTAGCAGCCACAAATGATGACCAATCTTCCTTTACACCATGTATAAACCAATTCCATCTCTTACAAGAAAAGAATACTGCTGAGCAATATAAAATTCCAACGAAAGGATTAGTAATTGATAACTTTTCAAACATCTGATTATATTCTTTAAGAGAATTGATAGCTGGCATAGAAAAACAACCCCATGAATCAAGACACTGAACAACATTATGTAACTTTTCACAACGAACAACAATATGGCCAGCATCTTCCACAACATTACACCCTGTTGGATAAACATTACAATCAGTCAGGCTCCTATACATTAGAAACTCATTAGATGGGATAGCATTATTATTTAAACACCACCAAAATAGCTTAACACGAAGTTTGAGTTTCAGGTATTTAATCCAGCTCCATTATTTTTCTTCACTACAATCTTCATACTATTTTGATAAAGCTATAGGTGCTATGGATTTCCCAGAATATTTGTATAGAAGTTCCAATTCTTCACTTTGTATCTTCGAAGGGAAATTAATTGATTGAATAACATCCACTCAATCTTTACCAAAGTATAAGCTTAGCTTGTCTTCATTCCAATTCCCATCTATAATTAAATCCTGAAGATAGTTGCAACCTTAATCAAATTTTGCAACATATGTGGGCCAATTCTAAATTCTCTTATCAAGAAGCCAAACATCTTGTAATGCATCAACTTCAGAATCGGTGGACACTCTCCATTTAATAGTAGGATGTATATACTTTTCCCTATTTAAAATTATTCTCCAAGTGGCTGATACCTTCTGTCTACCTTCATAATTCCAAATGTCTTTACCATATTTAGATGCCAATGCTCTGCTAAGCAAAGAATTTGACTTATTAATAAAATTCAAAGCAAATTTAGCACTCAATAGACCAAATTTAATAAAAGTTGATTGCAAATTCCAAGCAAATTTAGCTCTCAAAAGTCTTTCTGTAAGAGATATGAATTTATTTCCCATAGTGCTTAATTTATTCAAAGCTTTCTCCAACAAAATTTGAAAATCAGCAAAAACCATCCTCCTCAATGTAATATTAATACTAAGATAATGCAACTCATTTACAACCTTAAAGGCCACAATTATTGAAATAGCCTTCTTTTTTCTTTTTTTAATTGATTTACCAAACATAAGAGATGACTTCAACTTATGAACCTTCTTTCAAGTCCACTTGCAATATTTAGAAATGGTGTTATTAACTTTCTTCACACTCCTGCAATTTGCCTCAGAAAAAATAACAATGCCATCTGCATATAGTAAATGAGATATTTTTTGAGCCATACTGCCACATTAATACCAATCTTCCTTTCATTCTGAGCAAAAGCATTATATAGGAGCTGAGAACACATTTTGAAAAGAAATGAAGACAAAGGACACTCTTGTCTAAATCCACTTCTAGCCTCAATCCAAGTAGAATGATTGCCATTAACTATTATAGAAATCCAAGACTTTCCTAAGAGTAGACCAACCCATGCTGTCATAAGCCTGTTCCATGTCAATCTTATTTGCAACTATCCCTCTCTTAGATTTAGAATATCTAAATTTGTTAAAAACTATTGAGCAAGAAAAATTTGTTCAAAGATCGACCTCTAACAAAAGCATAGTGTTCTTCTGAAATTATCTTAGAACTAATAAAGCTCATCTTGTTAAGCCATAAACTTCCCACCATCTTATAGATAGAAAAATAAAGGCTTAAATGATGATAATTAGCATATATTAAGGGGTAATTTAACATAGGCATCAATACCACCAAAGTTTCCTTCCTCTCTGAACACATATGACCAAAAGTAATAAACTAATTAATAGCCTTCCAAACTTCCACTTTGACAAAAGAATAAGTAATGCCATCTTTGCCATCAGATTTATTTGGTTCCAATTACTGCACCACTAGTTCAAAATCCTCCATAGAGAAATCAGCTTCAAGCACCTTCTTGTCATTGTCTTCAATCACGATCAGAGGACACGGCCAATCCTTTAAAATTCATGTCCTTTCCTTCCTTGTTCCTTCAAAAATTTTGAAGAAAAATTGTTCAATCTCCTTCTGCTCATTAATCATCAAACCATTATTGTCTTTAACTTGATAAATCTAGTTCCCACTCCTTGTTGTTTCATAAATATGAAAAAACCTTATGTTGGAATCACCTTCCTTCATCCAATGGACTTTAGCTCTTTGCCTCGACCAAGTGTTCAATCGTGTAGAGTAGTATTAAGATCACCCACTTTAAACCTAAAAATGAAATGCTTTTCTTCAGATAATCCATTATTATCATCTTCCTCCTCTTGTAACACAAGAATTTCCTTTTTAAGTTTATCTTTCAACTCGTTAAGATTTTGAAGTTTTAATTTACTCCAAAAATATATTGCCTTTAAAGACCTACAGAATTTCTTATTAAGAATCTAAACCACATCACCTTGAGTGTTCTTATTCCATTGCTTCATAACAACTAAAGATGCAACCAGATATGATGCCCTCAAATTTCAGAATTTTGCTTTTGTGATAAGTTGGATTAGAAATCTTCAACAATAATGAACAAAGATTGGAAGCAATCTTAGATAGATGCCTAATAGTAATCAGCATCAAATGCAGTAGAGTTTAATAAGCAATGATCAATTCTTTTCAAAATATGAGCATTACCACTCTTATTATTACACCAAGTATACTTGGTACCAATAACACTAATATTATGAAAAATATTATGATTCTTAAAGCTCATCATATCTTGAGGCCCTTGAGAAAGTACAAATTTTTTCCTCCTCTTTTATCTTCCTGAGATAATAGGAAATTGAAATCACCTACCCCAACAGAAGGAATATCTTTGATTAATTTTTTTTCTAGACAATCCCACAAGCTTCGCCTTTTATAATCATTAGTATTGCAATAAACCATTGCCGCCATCCAAACACATTTGTTTATAATATTAAGCTCTCCGATAATAGTTTGAGAAGATGCCTCAATCATAGAATAAGAAGCAATATCACTTCTCCACAATATCATAACCCCCCTGATAATCCATCTATAGGAAATAGAAAAACATCCTAACTATCTCCAAGAAGTCTACTGAATTTCATACTATCAATAGAGGAAATTTTGGTTTCCAGCAGACGAACAAAATATGTATCAAATTCCCTAACAAAATATTTGAGATACCGAGAGGGTTCAACCTTCCTAGCCCCTCTATAATTCCAAAAGGCTATTGAAGTCATTAGGAACACAAAGTGGGATTCCTCCCACTAATATCCTTATTCAACAACTAATGTTTCCTATTACGATTTAGGACATTAACTTTACCAAGAGACTTAAGTTCCTTTTGGTGCTCAAATTTAGACTTCTCAGAGTTTTCACCAAGCTGACCTTTAACCTTTCTATCCCCTTCCTCTAAAATCTCTCCTTCTTCTTTCTTATTAAGCTCTACATCAGGATTGGCATCACACAAAGAATATAAAATATTAAACTTATTGTTTTTAGAAGAAATCCCACTCACCAAAGCATTGGAGATCTTATCTGCATTTAAAATAAAAATAGTAACCTCCATCTGATTTGTAACTTCACTTCTCCCATTCAACGAATCTGTATCAGGTACAAATTTTCTACCCCCACAATTGACATCTCTATAGGTGCCACATCCACCACTAAATCCATAGTTTTATCGATCTTCACACCTACTCCTCTTTGTATTGAAGCATTTCCTCCTATATATATAGAACAATCAACAATCACATTCAAACACCTTCAACATCATTTCCTTTAGCATTATAATTTCCTGAATGTAGCACTTTATGAGAATTTGGATTTGAAGGTCTATTAGTAAGTCTTCTATCACAAGAGTTTTTAATTTTATCCTTCCCATAATCAACATGAATCCAAGGACCATATTTAGATTCCAAATCTTTATTTATACTATTCATAGTCTTGCTGACTTACCCACCTTCATTTACTTTAACCGAACTAATTCCAACAGTACCAACAGGCTTCTCAAAATCAATAAGCAGCTTTCCACTCCTTATTCCTAGTCCATCAGCCAAACAAGTCTCCTTGAGATGTCCAATTTTACCACAAGTGAAACAAAATTTTAAAATACATTGATATTCATTTTTTTAAAAAAATCCCCCCAAAGCTCCTTCCAACCAAGCCCCTAAAGGTAACTTGCTATCAAGTTCAATACGAACAGAAACTCTTGCAAACTCCCACCTTCCCCATTGAAACATGTTACCATCATTCATGTAATGAATTCTTACCTTAGAAACAATCCTACAAGCCAATTGACTTCATCCCAACATTGCAATGGAAGGTGAGGCATCCTAATCCAAACTGGAGCAGTTAAACACTTTAAAGAAGATTGAGAAAAAATAGGAGACCATTATCAAAACCAATTATATGTCCATTAATATACAAAGGACCTTCAATTAATACTGATTTAATATAATTGGATGATTGAAATGGGCATAAAACCCATTCTAACCTAAGAGAAGTAATGTGAAACTTCCCAAATTGATTCCATTGCCTCCGTAATTCAAAGAGGAAGGGAATATTTTCTCCAAAAACTTCTGCAACTATAGAATTTTGAAGCCTTTTTCTATTATCCTCTTCATTTTGAAAATTTAATTTCACAGCCAAACCATCATCTGTGGTAATAGAATCAAAGTTTGTAATAATAAATCATATATTAGCCTTCCTTCCCCAAGCTGTAGGTTCATCAGGAATCTACTTAGTCAGAGATTTTTTTTTATCAAAATGCATATAGAATTAAAAATAAAGAGCAACTATTAAAAACTACTCATGTGATAGAATCCTATCACAATCCTCCTTTAACAAATCAAGAAATAAAGGAGGAACCTTATTGCAATCTAACACATCCCAAAAAAAAATCACCATCTAAAGATTTGTTAGCATAAATTAGCTAACTTATTACAACTTCTATTAATAGAGTGAAAAAGTATCTTACCAAACCCATCCAAAAATGAAAGGTCTTCAATTCCATCATTTTGATCCTTCCGGATTTTCCCTTCCATCTCCTTATGCAAATAGTTGATCATATTGAGATTATCACTTTCAATAATAATACCTTTAGCATCTAACATCCAATCCATGATTACCATCTTCAATGAATGGAAAGCTAATAATTCCAAGAAGCTACAATCCCAATGAATACAATAGATTCCAAAAGCAAGCAAGAACCTCCCTTTAGAGTCTCTAAAAGTTCCACCGACCCCTCCTTTGTTAGTTCTTGTAAGAGCAGCATCAATGTTCACCTTAATCCATCCTGGGGAAGGAGGGTGCCAATAAGAAAATAGCTGATATAGCTGATTAGCACCCTAGTGATCCATGAAAAGATTAAGATTTGCATTAGAAGCAAAACTAATAGCATTGGTAGCTATATAGTTTAAGCTATGTTCTTGGTTACCATGTTTAACCAAATTCTGGCTTTTCCTGGACCAATAAATCATAGAAACATAAACCTTTGCAATGAACATGTTATCTGTAACTAAATGTTCCAGTTTTGTTTTACAATCCCTAGATGACGAAAATCTGGGAACCGAAAATCCCCAACTATTTAACAACCTAGTAATTTGCCGAATTTTCAAACATTTTACCATCACATGCTAAGAATTTTGTTCTTCTTCACATCCCCTAGGACATGAGTTATGCCCAAGCAGTCTTCGGTACATCAAAAACGCATTAGTGGGTATGGCATTATTGAAAAACCTCCACCAAAAGCATTCCACTCTAGAGTTCAATTTTAACTTCTTTAACCACTTCACATTATCCACCTCCATACTTTCCTTTTCATTATAAGATAGGGACAAAGCTGTGTTACTTTTTCCAAAAAATTTATACATAAATTCTAATTCATCCTCACCCATCTCAGGATAAATTGGAATTTGGGAAATAATTTCCACCAGAGATTTTCCAAATAAATCAAGGAGAGTTACTTTGTTCCACACACCATTGCAAATGAACGATTCAAGAGGAGGAAAGTCATAGTTACCCACCGTAATAAAGGTAGGCCATCTATTTAACCTTTTATCAAGGATCCACACATCTTCCATGATGTTAATAGCTTTACCAGATGCAATTTTTCATCTAGTAATTTTTATGCAAAAATTGTGCTCCACTAGACAGGATTTTGAAAGAAGTAGAGCTACTATATTTACTGGAAGTATCCCAAATCTTCATACTGTATTTGGCCCTTAGAGATTTGTTCACTAAAGATTCTTCATTTTTCACCAAACTCCAAGTAAGTTAAGTCCTTAAAGGACCGGCAATGTTGATCACTGAACTTACACCTTGGCCTCCTTCCTTCCAACTCTTGCAAAAGTTGTCCCAAGCCACATAGTGTAAATCGTGCATACCTCCTTGTTTATCCCAAATAAAGCTTCTACAAGCTTTATCCAACTTTTTCAAGATACTCATTAGAACCAATGAGGGAGTAGCCATAAAAACCGGTAGTGTAGCCTTTATAGATTTTACCAATACTAATCTTCCGGCTAGAGAAATAGTTTGCTTACCCCAAACATTTAGCTTAATAGTAGCCTTCTCCAGGAAAAAGATAAAATAAGAAGCCACTAACCTTCTAAGGGCCATCTTGATCCCAAGATAATTGAATTCATTCACAAATTTGTAATTCCAAATATTTGTTATAGCCTTCCTTCTATTTTTCTTCACAGATTTACCATACATGATTACAAATTTTTGCTCATTAACTCTCTGACCAGTTAGGCTCCCAAAAATTGAAATAATTTTTTGAATTTCTTCATACATTTAACAGTTGCATTCGAAAATAAAAGAATGTCATCTCCGCATAAAAGGTGGGATATCCATGGAGCATTTTTAGAAATTTTAATACCCAATTTTTTTCCTCTGTAAGACAAATCATCAGTCAGAATTTGAGAGCAGAGGATAAAAAAATATGGAGAGAGAGGGCAACCCTGTCTAAATCCGCTTCTAGCTTTGATACAGTCAGTAATTTTATCATTTACCAAGATAAAGAACTCAGGATTCTCCACACATTCCATGAGGAGATTAATAAATTTGTTTGGAAAACCATAACATTCCAAAACCAATCTTAACGATTCCCAAGACATACTATCATAGGTTTGTTCCATATCAATTTTGAGAGCCACCAAACCTTTCTTAGACTTCAAAAATCTGAGTTTATTACAAAGCTCATGTTCTAATAAAATATGAGAAGATAAAGATCTTCCTTTGATGAAAGCAGTTTGAACATCTGAAATGAGCCTATTAATCACTTTCAAAAGCCTATTCAGCAGCATTTTAGCTATTAATTTATATAAGGTACAACAAAGGCTAATTGGCCAGAAATTAGCAGGATTATCCGGGTTTGGAACTTTTGGAATAAGGATAACCAGGGATTCCTTCCATGTAGAACATAACTTCCCTGTTTGAAAAAATTGATTTACAGCCATCCACACCTCATTACCTAAAATGCTCCAATAGTTTTTAAATAAAGAATATGTAGTACCATCCATTTTAGGAGAAATATTCCTGTTGCAATTTTGAACTACCAGTTCCAATTCAGTTTTAGTGAACTCTGCCTGTAACATCAAAACATCTGCCTCAGACAAAAATTTCAAACTTGGTGGCCATCCCTCCAAAAGACTGTTTCGTTCTTTCCATTTATTTTTAATGAATTTAAACAAAATTCTTTTAATATCATCATGTTCTTCTACAAGAATACCGTCTTCATTCTTCAGTTGTCAAATAATATTCCCCAATTTCCTACCATTAGCAATAGAGTGGAAGAAGTTAGAATTCATGACATTTTCTTGAATCCACCTAACCTTAGATCTTTGTCTACACCATGTGTTGATTCTAGCCAAGGTTACATTAAATTCATGGGTTTTAGATCTTAACATCATTAGCTTTGCAGTAGATAGCCCCATGCCAATTGATTCTTCAAGCTATAAAATGGATGTCTCCTTCTTCAATGTTTCTTTTGAGTTTCATAAAGTTTTTCAGTTTTGCCTTGCTCGAGTGGTAAAGTGCCTTCAATACTCTTTTGCACTTCACATTAACTTCCATAGCATCACCTTGAACTGTTTTATTCCAGGTCCTCCGAACAATGGCTTGAGATGCCGGATAAGAGGACCACACCTTTTCATATCTAATCAACCTATTCTGCTTTGGAATATCATTAAAAATTCTAAGAAGTATCAGGCAATGATCAAAAGCGATTCTCTCCAAGTTCCTCACAGTAGCATTATGGATTCCTTCCAAGACTTTAGTGTTATGAAGGCACCTATCAAGCCTCCCTAGGATGCGAGCATTCCCTATTTTGTTATTGCACCAAGTAAATTTTGTCCCAACCAAGCCAACATCATGAAGATCCATCTTTGTTATGAAATTAGACATTTCTTGAGGCCCTTGAGAGAAAGAGAATTTCTTCCCTTCCCTTTTCTCATCTTGGGCTAAAATACAATTAAAATCACCTCCAACTACCATAGGAATGTTCTTTTACTAAATTCTTCTAATTGATCCCACAACCTCCTTCTTACATGATAGCTTTTGCTGCCATATACCATCGCAATCAACCAATTACCCTTGTTGAAGATGTCAAGATTCCAAATAACAAATTGGGGAGAAGTTCAAACCAGGGAGAACTTTGCTAATTAATTCTTCCATAAAAAAATAATACCTCCCAAAGCACCATCTGAGGGATACAAGAACAAATCCCATTCATCACCCAAAAATTTACTAATCTCAACTTTATCAAAAGAGGAGATTTTAGTTTCTACTATCCGAACGAAAAACACTCTCAGTTTTTCACAAAATCTTTCAAATAAAGAGAAGCCTCTCTCTTATTGGCTCCTCTACAATTCCAAAATTCTAAAGAGGTCATTTAGTCAGAGATTTATTGAGAGCAGGTTGAGCAATGGAATTTAAATCTAAAGATTGCATTTGGCTCACCTTCTTCAGATACAAATCCCAAATATCATTAGTAGCAAATTCTAGTTTGCAATTCCCTTCCAAAAAATACCTATTCGTTACCTTATTATTAGGAACAATAATTTCTTCCTGAACGACATTGGCATTTGAACAAACATTTGAAGTGTTTCTTCCAAATCTTTTAACAAAGATCTTCATCCTAGTAGAAGATGATTCACCTAAATTAAATCCCAAAAACTCAGATACTTTATTTCCCTTTAGAATATAAAAAACTTTTGGACTCTTGAACTTGATTTTTGAAACTCATATACTTTGAGAGCTAGGTTGGCATGGAAATTTGTACAAGGTAAAGACTCTTTATTAAAAAAAAAATCTTTTACTAAAATATGGTTCAAGATTTAGTGAGGATGGATCAAAAAAGGGTGGCTAAGCTAGTTGGAAAATTATTTCTAAAGGTGGAAGATTACTGAATTCTATTGTTAAGTGGAAAACTATGGATGGGAGATCTATAGATGTGTATAAGGATGTTTTGGATTTGGGATAAATGTATTAATAAATGGATAATGTTTGTGGCAACTCTAAAAAGTGATGGCTTGATTGTAGATAAGATCATGGTAGACAGATTTTTGGATGTAGGTGAGCTCTCTATGGTCTCCAAGATTGAGCTTGCAGAGTGAATCTATCAAATTCAAATAATGCCATAGTTGGGTGATGATAAAGTGGAACTTATATTTTAAAATTCTGGGAAATTGATTTCATCAATTTCTTTTGAAGCTTCAATGCACGGATAGTCTTGCATTCTCTACTAGAAGTGGATCAAAAAGGCGATACTTATGCCTTGAGTGGATGTGATCTAGTGGAGTGTGTTTAGAAATGCTATTCCTTCATTTTAGTTCTTGTTCTATAGGAGATTGCATGATGGGTTTTTTTGTCATAGAGGTTATAATGCTATTGAAGATATAGAACATGTGACAACAAAGTGTGTGTAGTTGATAGAGGTTTTTCATTACTTAAATAAATTGGGCTTTGGTATCCCTTCTTTTGACACATTTGAAGATTATTGCCAGTGGATGATCAGACTTTGTTTGAATAACTTGTTGTTAGTTAACATGTTTTATAATTAAGTTTATCTTTCTTGGAAGGCTTATTAAATAGAGTTTGTTGCTAATTGATGCTCAACAGGTAAGCTTTGATTTGGTATCTTCCTCTGGTTGAAGTTTTTGTTCAGACCACTGGGATTTTAATCAGCCAACAGTCTATTATTGAATTATTGGCACCCTCCACCTGATTGGATAAAAGTAAATATTGATGATTCTCTATTACCTTCATATAAATCTAGTATTGGTTGTGTATTCCATGATTATAAAGGTAGATTTTTACTTGCTTTTTGGATGAATTATGTTCATGGGGATATTGCTCGTTTGGAGCTTTTAACTATTCAAACTCTAAAGGATGTTATTAAAGAGTGGATGTTGGTTTATATGGGAAATATCATTGAAGGTGATAATTACAATATTATAGATTTTCTTCTTCATTTAGTAAAGAAGGGTGGTTAGAGGATGGAAGAATTTACTTTTTAAAATGATTTCAATCATGTAATTTTCAATTGTATTGATAGGAATTGTAATAAGTTAACAAATTTATGTGCTAACTAAGCTATTTTTGGTAATTTTCTTTGGGATGATATTTGTTGTAATAAGGTTCCTCCTTTTCTTAGTTTTGTTAAAGGAGGAACTTGAAATTATTTCTTTGTAGGTTGTAATAGCTTCTTTTCAAAATAATGCAATTGGTTTGCTTCTTCAAAAAAAAAATAGTAGAGCAAGTTGCTTATATTGCAAATAGATCAACTTATGATCATTGCCTTTTGGTCCAAGAAAATTTTCATAAATGTTGATACTCTAATTCCAAGGAAGTCTTTATTGCTTTAAAGGTTGACATGGTGCAAGCTTATGATAATATTTATTGGCTAACAGTGAAGCAAGTTACGATTATCATGAATTTTCAATACAAATTCATAAATTGGGTAATAATATGTGTTTGTTGCCCTAATCTCACTATTTTGATTAATGTAAAGCTTTCTGATTGGATTTTGGCTAAATGTGGCTTTAGATAAGGTTTCCTCTAGTCTCCTTTTCTTTTCATTCTTATTCTGAACTTCTTTACAATGCTTTTCAGCAATATGCAATAAATATGAGTACTAAAATCTCTCTAAATGCAAAAAGGATTTCACATCTACTTTATATAGATGATGTCTTCATATTTGTTGAAGCTAATTCTCATTCTTTGAAGCTTATTGAGAATATTCTTTTAAAGTATTATTTATGGTATGGTCAAAAGGTTAATCTTAGTAAACATATGATTCTTATTTTGAAAAATATGATAAGAAGGAAGAAAAGGAAGATTGCTCATCAAAGTGTTTTCATAGTTGTTCAAGAATTAAATTATCTGTGACTTTACTTTATGTTAAGAAGAAAAACTATTATAGATTTTTAGAATTTGATCAAGCATTCTCTTGATAAGCTAAATTCTCAGGGAAGAAGATTTTTATCTCTTGCTATGAGAGTAATATTAATTAATCTTTATCTTCCATCTTATTTCATCACTCATCCATAAGTTTCAAAATAAGTTCTTAGTAAGCTTGATAAGCTCAAAAAAAATTTCTTGTGGCATAGCGAAAGTGGTAAACAAGGAATGCATTACGTCTGTTGGGTTGAAATTTGTCTTCCAAGCATAAATGGTGGCCTTTGTTTTCATTCAACTTCAATTTAGGAAGGACCATTGAGAGAAAAGCTTTTATGGAATTTTATTCAAAAGCATAATTCTTTCCTTAAATTAATTATTAAATCCAAATATGGCAGCAATATTTGGACTTCATTTCATAATAGCAAATCTTATATGTGGAAGATCCTGCTGGATGGAGCAAGACATTTGAAGAAAATTCTTAGATGAAAAATTGCGAGTTGTAATAAAACCTATTTTTTAAATGACACTATGATTGGGGATAAACTGATTTGCAATTGGCCAGCATTTGTTAATTTAAACAAGTTAGAAGACTATTCTATTGATACGTTGCTATATGAAAGAAATATCTGGAACTCAAATTTCATCAAGGAATTATTTGTAGAAGAGTTAATTAACATTATTAAGCAAGTAAAACTGGTTTATAGCCATAACAAGGATGAAAATGAGCTAATTAATCAATTTTTAGGAAAAAAAACTATTTCAGCCTTGGCATTTGAAGAAAAAGACAAGTTATTAGATACAAATGACTTTAAGTGGTTAAAGAGGATCAATTTACATCCCCAAATTTTCTTTTTTTGGTGGAGGCTTAAAAAAGATGCTCTTCCTACAAGTAACTTGCTCAATTATAGAAGTTTAGAGGATTCAAATAAATTTTCAAGAGGTTGTCTTCTTGAAGAGAATATTCATCACATTTCAATTTCATGTAAAAAACTAAAGGAGGTTTTCTTTTTTTTAAATAATTGGGGAATTCCAATCCCAACTTTTCAATCCATTCAAGACATGTGGAAGAATTTATAGTCCCTTTCTATCAAAAATGATGTCTTGGCTAGAATTTATTGCTACTTGGTTTTTTATTGTTGGAAGGATAGAAATGCTTTCAAACATGGTAAACCTTCTTTATCTTCCATTTTTATTTTTGTTGAAGTTTAATCTACTTCTATCAAGACATATTGAAATCCTATTTTTGATATATGGGGTTTTAATCAGTTTAGAAAAATTGAATTGCAATTTTTGGCATCCCCCACCACAAAATAAGATAAAATTAAATGTTGATGCTTCGCTATAAAGCCCAAATTGTGCTTGAATTGGAGGTTTTATTAAAGATGATAAAGGAAGATTTTTATTGTCTTTTGGAAAACAATTATATCATTGGGATGTTTCTTAATTGGATTTCATTGCAACTCTTTCTTTAAAGGATATTTTAAATGAATGGATGACTGGTGCAGATGATATATGGATTGAAGGCAATAATAACAATAATTATCAAGATTTTACAGAAATCTTTGATTTCTCAATTTCATCAAAATGTAAATTCTTCATCTTTAGATTTATCCTTTTTATAAAATTTTAAGCATATTAGTTTTTAATTTACATCTAGAGAGCAGAATAAGGTTGTGGACTTTTGTGTAACCTATGTTTTGGAAGGTAGCTTCTTTTAAGACTTTTTTCATAGTAATTTTCCTTCTTTTTTTTATCTCTTTGATAATGGAAGATTGTAATAGATTATTTATCATTTACATTGTATTTTCTTTTTATTAATAAAATTTTACTATTTACATTATTTAAAAAAAATAGGTAGATCCATCTATGGAACACTACAAAACAAGAAATACATCAGAAAAACATTCAATTACCAAACCATCACTATTTGATATTATCTCATTTAAAATTTTGGAAATTGTGGATGGCCACTTTCCTACAAATAAGGACAATAGGATAGAACCAAATGCATGTATAGTACAAACCCCCTTATAGAATATAGAATAGCATAAAACTTTTAACATTATTTTGTTAATATAATGTGTTAGAAAGAGAATTTGCACAGCTTAATTTTGAATGTTTAAATTATTTTTTCTATGCATAGAAGTTTGAGGATTACATTCATGTTTCTTCTTACACTATGGGGAAATAAAGTTGGGATATATTGTGTATCATATATGAATGAATAAATGAAGCAAAAAAAATTCACATGAATATTTTCTTACATGACTGAACTTTTTGGCTTGCAACTAAATGAAACTATTTTAGACATGTCTACACAATTTACCATAATTATCACTTTAAATATTAGGTAGAGAATATATTAATATTAAAAAGGTTAATACAATACTTAGATTCTAGCTAAAATCTTTGGATGCATAGGTCACAACTATGTTTGAATCAAAGGATTTGACTTCCTATTCTATTTATCATCTACTTAATTCATTAATAGTTTATAAACACAAAGTTAGCCAAAGGTTGGTTGATGTAGGTGAAATGAAGAAAGGGAAAGTAATAGAACTAAAGGTGGATGAAATATATAGTAGTGACTTAAAAGGTTATTTTGATGAGGACAAGGCACTAATGATCAAGGAATTCATAACCTTCTTGAATAGCAAGTAGAAAATATAGAATGACAAACAAATGGGAAATGGTAAATATTTCAGTAAGGTTTCATCTATCATTATTTAATTTGAATGTAAAATACCAAATTAAATCAAATGGGGATGTCCCAATTTGAAGAATTTGCTATAAAATATATGGCTAAGGAAATGGTAATAGAAAAAAAGAGTAAAACAAATATTTGCTTGCTTTTTGTGCTAATCCTAATTCAAATTCTTAAAAAACTAAAGTTGAAGAAGAAGACACCAACTTTTTCACATTGGATAATGATGACTCAATTGACTTGTATGATGCTTAAGTATATGACTTTTCATATTATGAGTAATTATTATTTATTAAGCAAGAATATGTAAGTTATAAAAAGTTGATGAAAAAAATAGCTTTAAAGATAGAACTTTATGTATTAGAAGATGAGCCAACTGACATAGTAAAATATAAAAATGAATTAAATTAAAAAAGTAATCAATCATACATTGCTTCAAAGTGTGTAGAATAACTTAGAAATTGAGATTTTACATTTTCATAAGGTGAGCATGATATCTAAGCCAAAGTTGGAATTATTAAAAGTGCAAATATTAAGTTATGGAAGGAGGTCATAAAGCTTAAAAATCTTACATCTAGCCCTACACTTACTTATAAGCTTGGTAGGAGGGAACCTCATGTATCATTCTCTTCCAAGAAGAAGTATTTTTCATCAAGTAGATTATGACATTAATTTCTTGAAGTAACATACCGTTCTTGTGGTATGGTAGAACATAGCGCATTAATTTGCAACATATAGTCCACTAGAGAACTTAACATCCATGGATGTCTAAGGTCACATGGACACAACATGACACACATTCATTGCATAACACTAGGTGATTTAAGCTTATTTAAATTCCTAAGAATTTGAACTATTATAATTTGTAGGTGTGCCTTTATAAAAGTACTAACAAAGGATTTTGGTACTTAGACAACATAAGATTAAAGATAAAAGTAAGTCAATCTTGAAGACAATATCACCATAAAGATACTTGGCATGGGTACTATTAATAAGATCAATTCATTTACTACAATGAAAAGGTTCTACTAGTTGAAGAGTTAAACTCTGATATGTTAAGAATCAATTAATTATGTATTAGGGATTTTGATATCAAATTTTATTCTAAAGAATGTTTAATTATTTTATAGGATTAAATTATTTTAGAAGGAAAGCATATTAATAATGTGTATAATATTGACTTGAATTGCATAGTATATTTAATGAAACATATTATTTGAAAACTATTATAGATGGGCTCTAATTATGGAACAAGAAACTGTCATGCTAGCATGAGAACATTAACAAAAATCACTCTGTTAGATTTGTTAGAGGGATACCAAGATAAATTTTAATACATAATATTGATGTGATGTGTATTAAATAGGAAAATAGGTAATACAACATTTTATTCAATTAATGATAGATTTAGCTTTAAATCCCTAGAAGTAGTTCACTTAATATTTTTTGGGTCTATTAGTACTACATGTCTAGAAAAGAATTCTTATAAGTATGTAACAGTGGATGATTTTACTATATTCATGTAATAGTTGATGATTATACTATATTAACCTAAGTAAGGTTGTTGACACATAAGAGAGTTCTTTTCTGAATTTAAAGTATTTGTTATTTGAATTCAAAGAAAATTTGGTTACACCATCTACACTACTCACAATGATTATGGTGAATAATTTGAAAATAAAATTTTTTATTTATTCTCCAAAGTTATAGGAATATAACATAATTTCTCAACTCCTAGATAGATTTATAAAAGTTTAATAGCAAAAAAAAAAAAAAGAATCTTAATTGAGATTGCTAGAGTAATGCTTTATGAATGTAAATTACCTAAACATTTTTAGGTTGAGGCCGTAAAAAGAACTTATTATGGATTGAATAGAGTGAATTTTAGACTAAATATAAATACAACATCCTATGGTCTACTAAAGGATTAACAACAAATCTTTAACATTTACTTGTGTCAGTATGTAAATATTTGTATTGAATAATGGAAAATAAAATTTGGGAAAGTTTGATTTAAAGATGAGGGCATATTTCAAAATCATTTATTTGTTGGAAAAGCCTATAGTATGTTTTAAAAAAACACTCATAGTTGAAGAGTCATTCCTTTTCACGTATTATAAAGTCAATTATAGGTATAACCTGAACTAATCTTGTAAGTTTGACATGTTAAAACTTTGCATCAATCCTGAACAGTGTGCTGTACTCTCTGGCGACTCCTAGATTATTTAGGGTTTCCATTTGTGAGCTATGCATTTGATCTCCTGTCATGGTTTTTAGGTGGTTTTTCATCATTTTTCCCTGGTTCTTCTTCGATCCTTCTGCATTTTTCTTTTGAGGTTTTTTCATGCGATTTTGGCTTTGGGAGATGACGGTAACTTGTCATTCTCTTCATTTCTTGATGGTAAATCTAGGTCATTTAAGGAGATTTTAGCTTGATCTACTTCCTATATTACTAAATTTCATTTTTTTTAAAATTTGTTCAAGGGTTATGCAGCTTTGATGTTTGATGATGTGTGGTTTCTAAACTTACCGCTCCTTTTGCCTTAATGTCAGTTAGAAAATTTCTTTTTCATCATCCTAATCTTATTATCATTCAAAATTTTTTTATTAACTTAAAGCTTTCAGACTCTTTTCAGGTTGGTTTTCTTGATCAGAGGCTTATTGTGATTCAACTTACAAATGACCATGATTATTGCCGGATATTTTCAAGGTGATCGTACTATATTCAAGCTTATTAGATGCATTTCCTCAAATGGACACCTCATGTGATTGTTCAGGAGGAGTCTCCTATTGCTCTTGTGTGGATCTCTTTTTTGATTTTGAGACTTTCTTTCTTTAATTTGTAAATTTTATTTGGTCTCACATCTATTTTTGGTAGATCCTTACAAATGGATCGAGCTACTGCTTCTATCTCTCGTCCGTCACTAGCTCGTGTTCTAGTTAAACTAGATATTTCTAAGAAACATCCTAATTAAATCTAGATAAGGTCAGAATTGAATGGTTATTTCAAAAATGTTTATTTTGAAAACTTACCCATTTTTTGCTCACATTGTAAAATGCATGCCATGGTGTTAATGAGTGTTTCAGGTTGCATCCTCATCACCGTAACGAGAAAATTTTCTCCAAACAACCACAATGAAATGTTATCATTTCAGCTGATCATGAGCATAAGACTCCATATTATGCTAAGGTTGAAGGAAATACTCCCAAAATGCATGATAATTTTATTTAAAAGATTTTGTGAAAGATTGGGATGTCTTTTTTGTTGGGGTGGTTGAAACCAAAATTTCTTCATTTGATAAATGCTTGGGTGATGATTGGGATTATTTTCTCTATCCCTCAGCTGGAGCTTCTAGAGGTATTATGGTTTTTTTTGAAAAATAATATTACAAATTTTACTCTTATAGAAGCTTCACCTCAATGTGTGATTGGGGAGTTAAGTCTTTTGAATAATAATAAGTGGTTGATCTCTACAATATATGGCAACAAAAAATCAAATTTGAGAAGAAATTTGTGGGAAGTTTTAGAAGATAAAAGCAGTAAAAATATCCCTATGGTGGTGGGAGGGGATTTTAATTATATACTTTCACAAGAAGAGAAGAGAGGTGGGAAGAAGTTCTCTTTTTCTCAAGGTCCTCAAGAAATGGATGCATTTATGGCAAGAAATGACCTTCATGATGTGGGAATTAAAGGACCCAAATTTACATGGTGCAACAACAAAAGTGGAAATGCTCGCATTCTTGAGAGATTAGATAGATGTCTTTTAAACTCAAAGGCATTGAATGTGATTCAGAATCCAGTGGCAAGACACTTGCCAAGAATTGCTTTCAATAATTGTCCCTTAATTATTAAAATTATTCAGGAGAGGTTGTACCAAAGCAAAATGATTTGTTATGAAGACGTCTGGTCCTTGTTTCCAGCTGCTAAAGGGATCATTTTAAAAGCTTGGAACAAACCTGCTAAAGGGAACAACATGGAAATTGTTAATGTAATGTGTAAAAGAACTTTAAAAGCATTGCACTTCTGGAGTAAGCATAAATTACAGAATTTCAAAGAATGCAATATTCGTTTGAAAAGTGAGATTGTGGATCTTCAATTAGAAGAAGCTAATGGTAATGGCTTGGAAGTAGAGAAGTTGGAATTGCTTGGAGCCAAAATTCATGATTATAGTGTGAATTCAGCACGGTTAAGCACATGGTGGAGACAAAGAACAAAGCTAAAATGGATTCAGGATAATGATACAAATTCAAAAAATTTTCATTCTTTTGCAAATGGTAGAAGAATGGGAAACTTTATTCATCAACTGAAAAATGAGGAAGGAAATTTAGTAGAAGACCATGCAGCTATTGAAGAAATACTATTGAAATTCTTTAACAACAAATGGAGAAATAGATCTGGAAATGTGAAGGGTTGGCCTCTTATTTTAAAATCTTTATCTGCGGCTGATTGTAATATGTTAGATGAAGAATTCTCATTTTTAGAGCTTGCTGCTGTCATCAAAGAAAGTGGAACTACTATTTCTCCTGGAATGGATGGTACAACATATTCTTTCTTTCCGTAATGATGTTTGGAAAGCAGTCCAGCATTTTTTTGTAACAGGGCAGATTTGTTCAAGCTGGAAGGAAACGCTTGTTACCCTCATCCCAAAGGTACTTAATCCAGTTTCTCCTTCTGCTTTTTGACCTATAAGCATCTGTGGTACCTTATACAAGATCATAACGAAAATGATCTTAAGTAGACTTATGAAAGTGATCGATGTTCTTATCTTAGAGGAGCAAACGGCATTTATAAAAGGTAGATCCTTGTCAAACCACATTCTTTTAGCTCAAGAACTGTTTAATAAGCTCAAAATTTCAAAATCCAAAGAAGGTTGGGTGGCTATTAAGCTTGACATGGAACATGCTTATGATAGTATGGCATGGGATACCTTGAGATTTATTTTGAAGGAAATGAAATTTCCAAACAAATTTATGAATTTCATCATGGAATGTGTAGAATTTCCTGAATTCTTTTTGAAAATAAATGGTAAGATCTCCAAAGGGATTAAAGCTTATAGTGGATTCAGACAAGGTTGTCCACTTTCACCTTATTTATTTATCCTTTGCCCTCAATTATTAACCAATGATTTTTGGTTGAGTGGAAGGAACAAGGGTATCAAAATATCAGCCAATGCTCCTAAAGTGTCTCACCTTTTATTTGCTGATGATATCTTATTATTCTCTCAAGCTAACATGAGTAATATGAGAAGGCTCAAGAAAATTATCTCAGATTTTTGCAACAGAACTGGGCAGAGTATAAATAATCAGAAATCTGTTATTGTTTTCAGAAATTCAGTTAAGAAAAGGAAGAAAATTGCCATAACAAAGCTGTGGGGCTTCAAAATGGTGAAAGAAGTTTTTTATCTAGTCATCAAATTGGCTTTGAGAAGGTTGTTAGCCTCTGATTTTTACTATATCATTGAGAAGGTAAATTCCAAGCTAAATGTATGGGGTAAACAAATGATATCTCTAGCTAGGAGAATCGTGCTTACAAAATCTATTCTAGCAGCATTACCTATATTTGTGGCTACACACACTTTAATTCCAAAGAAGATTCTTAAAGATATTGATAAAGTTGCTAGGAACTTTATTTGGGATAGACAAGGAGGTCTTCATGGACTACATTATATATCATGGGAAAATATGTGTAAATCATGGAATGAAGGAGGTCTTGGCTTAAAATCGGTGAGTGCTATAACTGGTCCTCTTAGAGCATAATTTGCTTGGAATTACTTAAAAGAAAAAGACTCTTTGCTCAATAAAGCTTTGAAGGTTAGATATGGTTCGAATTCCTAGGAGAATACCAACAGAGCTAATAAATCATCTACCTTGAAAATTTTGGCTGATGGTGCTATGGTTTTAAGACCTATCACAAGGTGGAATATTTCTATAGGGAAGTCAATAAACATTCTTAAATATGCTTGGATTCTAGATAGGAGTCTAGAAAATGGCCTACATTTATAGCCATAGAAAATACTGAATTCCCACCGCTAGAAAGCTTTATTTCTGATGGATGCTGAAAAATTGATCTTCTTAATAAAAACTTTGGGAAAGACCTAGTGAATATTATTATTCAAATTGAAATTTATTCTTTTCATTCAATGGATAACATTGAGCTAAAGAAGAGCTTCTCAGGCAAAAGCATTACTGCTTTAGCCTCTTCATATAAGTCTAATTTTAACAAAACTGTGGATTATGGAGATTGGCTAAAAAAATTAAAGCTCATTCCTAGAATTGAATGCTTTTGGTGGCGACTTCTCAATGAGGCAATTCCAACAAATGATTTCCTGATGAATAGAAGATTACTGGGACATAATTCATGTCCTAGAGGATGTGTTGAACAAGAAAATACCGATCATGTCATGGTACATTGCTCTAAACTGCAGCAAGCGATTGGAATTCTCATAAATTGGGGTTTCTTATGTCCGTTGTTCTCCTCTACCAATGATTGTAAGTCTCATTTGAATAGGTTATCTGAGGAAAATAGATCAATGGAAAATTTATAATGTTCTATAGTTTATTCTTCATTGCCTGCAATGCTATTAGTTATGCATCAATTTCTTCTTTCAATCTATTCATGGATCACTGGGATGCTAACCAGCCATCACGGCTGATTTCTTATTGGCACCCCCTCCCCTTGAATGGATAAAAGTTAATCTTGATGCTCTCTAACTAGTAACAATAATGGAGGTATTGGTAGAGTTTTTAGAGACTCTAAAGCCAGATTTTTACTTTCTTTTGGAATCAATTGCATGCATTGGGATGTTGGTACTTTAGAGCTTATGGCCATCCGTTCATTAAATAATTTTATATTAAATTGGATGTTGGATGCAAAGGGTATAATTATAGAAGGAGATAATTTCAACATTATCAAACTTCTACAATGATCAAAGAATAAAGAATCTCAGCATGGCATTCAAGAAGATATTGAAGACCTATCAAATTTGGATGGTTTTGGTAACATTCTTTTCCACTTTGTTAATAGAAAATGTAATAAGTTAGTACACAATTGTGATAACTTTGCTTTATTTGAAGATTTTCTTTGGGAAGATATTAGTAGCAATAAGGTTCCTCCTTTTTAAATGTTCTAAAGGAGGAATGTGATAGGATTTCTATCACTTAGTAGCTTGTATTTGGTTTTCTTCTTCATTTTAATGCAATTTATCATTTCCTTCAAAAAAAATGCATGATAATTTTGAGGAACCAATACAATTATCCAGTGTGCATACTGAACCGTCCCCTGTCATTGTTGATGTCCTTCTTCTACTCAGGGAAATAATATTTGTAATATTATCATCTTAGTTAACGAGTGTGAAAATATAGATGAACAAATGCTAGCCATCACTACTACTCAAAATAATGTTATTTAAGATTTTATTATTCTGTTTGTTATTAACAAAAAATTGCATGATATGGTTAAGGAAAATTGGTTTTCTCCTTTGCATCCTGATAACTCTATCCTTGGCATGAAGTGATTTTGGTTTAAATTAAAATGACTAAAATAAATCCTCAATTTGTGGAATTACAATGTTTTTAAAAATATCTTTACTAATATCTTAAATGTGGAAGATAGAGTTAACACTATTGAATTTAATTGTAAAGTTCTCCTAATGATGATAATTTTGTTTTACATAGAGAGGCTAATTGCCTCTTTAAATTACAAGCTAAGAAGGAAGTCTTTGGAAACAAAAAGTGGTTGTGAAGCAACTTGTTGAAGGTGATAACAATACCAAGTATTTTCATGCTTTGGTTAAGGGGAAACGTGCCAAGAACTCCATTAATAAAATCAATCATGAGGATGGTTGTGTTACTGAGGATATTGAGGAGATTGCCATTTTGGCGGTTCAACATTTTTGAAAAATGGCTCAATAAGGATTTTACCCCTGGGCATATTGAGAATTTCTCTATCATCCCAAATCTCATCTCTCAAGAGGATAATGATTTTTTTTTCTAAACCCCCCTCTTTTGAAGAATTAAAAGAGATTGTTCATTGTATAAATGGTGATTCTATGGCCGGGTCGGATGGGTTTACTACTAAATGTTTTCACAAAGCTTGGCATATTAATAGTGATGATTTTTACTATGCTATTTTTGATTTTTTGCTGGTCATGCTATACTTAAATGTTTTAGTTCTACTTTATTGTTCTCATTCCCAAGAGTATTGATGTTTGTAATTATAATGATTTTAGATCTATTAGTCTTTGCACTTTTTTTAGTAAGTTAATTTCTAAAATTATTATGAGTCATTTAACTAATATTCTTCCTAAAATTATCTCCTGTTATCAAATGGGCTTTGTTAAGGGTTAGGCTATCGCTGATAATCCTGTTGGCCCAAGAATTTTGCCATAATCTGGATGTCAAGGTGAGAGGTATCAATATTATCATGAAACTTAATAATTCTAAGGCTTTTGATAATATTAATCAAAACTTTCTCTATAATATTATGCACTTATTTGGTTTTAATTTGATTTTTATCAATCTTATCAGAAATTTTATTGAAGGTTCTTATTTTTCTTTTATTAATGGCAAAGGATCTGGTTTTTTTAGATTTTCTCATTGTTTGAGACAGGAGGACCCTATGTCTCCAGCCCTTTTCAGTATTATGGCTGAGTATCTTTCTAGAGGCCTTGCCAACCTAATTAAGAACCATCCCAGACCTTATTTTAGAACCTTAGGGGCTTTCCTATTTCTCATTTATGTTTTGATGATGATTTTATCACTACTCTTGGTGGCTTGGTAGTGGGAATTTCTTCTTTTGGCAAAATCATTGGTTGGGTAA
Source organism: Dendrobium nobile (assembly GCA_022539455.1). Taxonomy (NCBI): domain Eukaryota; kingdom Viridiplantae; phylum Streptophyta; class Magnoliopsida; order Asparagales; family Orchidaceae; genus Dendrobium; species Dendrobium nobile. Next base: position 28,398,274 of record CM039734.1, read on the forward strand.
TCAATCCATTGATTCCATCACTAATACATCTTCTACTACTACGGTTAAGGTAATTTTTTTCATTACTGATAACTATTGGGATTATGATAAACTTTTTAATGTAATTCCTAATTCAATCATTCAACAAAGTTTGAACCTTCCCTTGAACTTTGATTTGGAGGATCATTTATTATGTAATTCATCTAAAGATGGGGATTTTAGATTAAAGGATTGTTGGCATGTGTTTAGAACCAAGAATGTGAATACTAAAAATTTTTCCAAGATTTGGCATTAAAGTATCCCTTTTACTATTGCTATCTTTATTAGGAGAATTCTACTTAGATTCATTCCTACTAATGATAACTTGATTAAAAGAGGTTTTATCTTATCGTCCAAATGACAATGTTGTTATCATGTTGAGAATATACATCATGTTTTTCTTTTGGGTCCTTTAACTATTAAAACCTTGATTTATTTTGATGATATTTTCAAATTAAAGTACTTTAATTCTAATCTATCTATTAATGGTTTTCTTACCTCTTAGTTTTTCAACTCTAAAGGACATATTAGAAACATCATACCTTCTCTTATTTTCTGGTACTTATGGATGGATAGGAATAACTTCCTTTTTAATGGTGTTGGGACAAACTATCACAGGATTATAAAAAATGTGAAATGCAATGTTTTGAGTCTTTTTTCAGTTAATCTTTTTCTATCAGAAGCATTAAGAACTATTACTTAGTTTATAATGATTTAGGTCTCAAGTTGGAAGAGGCTCACTATCTCTCTGAACCTAGGTATGCTTGATGGGTTAAACCGTCTATAAACTATTATAAATTTAATGTGGGTGGTAATGGTCATGGTCCCATTTTGCGGCATGGTTAGATAATTGAGACAATCAAGGGAGTATTATTATGGCTATTATTATGGATTTTGCGGGTCCTTTATAGAACTACAATATTCACTTTGTTTACCTTTCTGCTATTCTTTATGGGCTGAGATTATGTAAGACTCTTGATATTCCTAACATTGGGATTGAAGTTGACTCTACTTATAGTATTCAATGCTTAAATAATGTAGAGGATTTAGTTTATAATCTTGTGGTCATTTATCTTGTTAGGGATGTTAAGCAATTGATGGTCTTTGTTAATGTTTCCTTTTCTCATGTTTATAGGGAGGGTAATCTCTTTGCTATTTATTTTGCTAATTTTTGGAGTGAGTTGGATTGCTTCACTAATTTTATGGCTACTAATTTACCTAGCCCTTTATAAGGGCTTTTAAGATTAGATAAAATTGATATTCCATATGTTAGGTTTTAATTTGGTTGGTTTTTAGAGTTTGTGAGATTTTTTTACTTTGGCTTAGGAGTTTTTTCTTATCTAGTTCACTGGCGGTAAGTCACTTTGTGTTTCTCCTTTTTACTATTTGTTGTGTTGTGGGTGCTAGCTTATTGTGCTACTTGGTGAGTACCTTTCTAGTGTTTTTGGATGGTTTTGGGCCTTTGGTGTTGGTTTCCTTCTCGAGCATCTCTGTGTTGGCTTTTGTTAGGTCCTGTGGCAATCATGTGAATGATGTTCTAATTTTTTTTTCATTCAATGGTTGGCTTCTCTGGTGTTGTTCTGCTGTGGTTTCTAGGCTTTGTGTGTTTTCTAATTGAGGCTTTCTTTTTCTATCATTTTTACTTTGTGTTGTTTGGTGAGTTCTATTAGGCCTATTTTGGAGGGTTTATGGTGGTCTTTGGTGGGGGTTACTGGGAACTGGTTTGATTGGTTTGATAGGCTGGTGGGGGGGTGCTATTATTTTATATAGCATCTTAGCTAGAAGCTGGTCTGTTATAGGAGATAGGTTTGTCATTATTTTGGTTGTGTGGTGCTTCTATTCTTCTTGATTCATTCTTATTAATCAGTTTGATAGGTTTGGGGGCCCTTTCTTCAGTTGTCTTTGTTCACATGTGTCTGGGGCCCTAGGAAATTTTGCAGGGCCTTATTCTGTTTGGTTGTGGATGTCATGTGGCATTCATGCTATTGGTTTCTACTTGTTAGATTATATTCCTTTTGATTTTTGGACCTTCCTGTTTATTTTCTAGGCTGTTATTTATCTAGTTCCTTTACTGGTGTTGGGGTTGTTGGGGGATTTTGCCAGCCGTGTGCTTGGGGGTCATGCTACTTTCTTGGTGAATTATTTTGATATATTCATCCGTACTCTGATGGTTTTCATCTATGGTAGCATTGTTTTGGGTTTTGAATTTATTTGGTTTGGTATTTGGTCTCAGAGGATGTGGTTTACCTACCGTTTGGTGGTTATTATTTGGATGATTGGTAATATCAAGTTCAACATTACTATTTCCAATTTTAATTTATGTTATGTCTTTCTTGGGCTTCATTATTTTTTGCAGACTTTTGCTTATGCAGGTGTTAGTACAGCATTAGATGGGAAGATAGACCTGGTTGCTGCTTTTTGGTTTGCTCATATTTTTTTGGTGCTCATTCTTGTGCAACATAGAATGCACCTAGTTTTTTTTGTAATTTCTTTAACCAGGGACCTAGAGCTCTTAGGTTTTTCCTATTTTCTTTTTGCAGTTCTTTCGAGCAGTAGTGTGCTTCTGGTCTCCTTAAATACAATGTATTTTTTTTCTTGATTTAATACGTAGGCCCCTTTATGGGTTTTCCCTAAAAAAAAAATCAAACTTTGCATCTTTTCTTAATATTTTTCAATGTATTTTTTCATTAAATTAATCTTAATGAACTCTTTTGTATGAAAATATGCATGAGTGAAAACACTTGCGAGCACTATAGCATTTTGGCATCATCTTCTTTATTTTTGGGTAAAATAAAAGAGTCACTAGAAGCATTGCTACATTGGGTTCTAAGCAAAATGTTACTATGTTTTCCATATTATAGTTTCTTTAGAATCTTTAAGAGCATTGTGTTCTTTGGATTTATGGGTGTTGTGGTGCAAGTTTCCCTATATAATAAATAGACATTAAGACTCTATATGGATCAATAAGGCTCTGGGCCTTTAGGCGAGATAATGCTACTTTTTAAATTTTTATAAATATTAACTTCCATCAAAATTTGATATTTAAAACTCAATCAAATCAATTGATATTTTGCTAATGAGAGAGAGAGAGAGGGAGAGAGAGAGAGAGCGAGAGAGAGAAAGAGAGAGAGAGAGAGAGAGAGAGAGAGAGAGAGAGAGAGAGAGAGAAAGAGATGATATATTACCAAGAGAGAAAGTTTAATTCAAGGGTATTTGAGCAATTTTCTTCGATATAGCCAATTATGAAGTTATCCCTATTTGGTAGATTATTTTTACTTACCCTTATTATTAATAATATATATTCTTAAATAAAAATTAGATTTGTAATTGCCCAAATGACACAAAAGTTGGAATATTATGATTTTTGTAAAATGTTTGTCATGTAATCCTGCTATTCTACATATTTTAAGATATTTCTTTAAAATTTTATTCTGGTATATTTGGTTTTATTGATTTTTGAGTATTTTAATGTGTATAAAGATTTAGGTAAAAAAATTCTATAGAATGACAAAAGTCCTAAAATACTATTGTGAATATTATCTATGAAGAATTTATTAATATATAATTATTAACATGTATGTGAAAATTTACCTTTAATTTCTAACCTTTTGCAATAAATGTGAATTTATATATATTTTTATAATGTATCTAATTTTATTCATTTTTGTTAAAAGTGTTAATAATTCTATAATTGTCTGATTGAGTATACATAAAAGAAAGAATTGCTAGCAACTGTTTATTGAAGCCTATGTGCATCCAAGTGAAGGTATACGAGACTAACTCTAAATGAATGATTGGTGCTATGCACTGGATTCATAAGTGCCTGATATTGATGTTTAATGCATTTAGTATCCTAAGGGCCTAGTATTAATGTGTTGTGGACATGGAGCATAAGGGCTTGATTCTTTTTTTTTTTTTATATCTGTAAATGTTGGGAGGTATAAGGGCCTATAAAAGCGATTGATTTAATTTGATATGATGTGAATGGAGTCTAATGTGATGAATTTATTTCTATTACATGTGAATTTGTATTTTTTTTTTGTTATCAAATTAAATTGTTATGCCAACACTATTTTTAATCCTATATTGAATGTGCATGTATGAAAAGTATGCTTTATAATTTCTATGATCATATATTCATTTGCTATTTTATTTATTATTAAGAATCTTGTTTGGTTTCTTGTAGCCTATTGAGCTGTGCTTTACTCATACTAGCATTTTTTGCAATCCAAGGAAGGGAAAAAGGACATGTTAAGTAGATAAAGGTTGTAGATTTTAGATTATTTTTTATATTTTTTGTTGGATGATTATTTTTTGCAGTCATGGTGTATGACTAATGGTTGTATTTTGATTTTATATTACGATTGTATTTCGAATGTATATTTTATCTATAATTCATTCATATGATAAATGAAAATGTTTTCATAAATTATTTTTTTATGTTTTTAAAATTGATGTTTAGTGGCTCTATGTTTTCTATAAATAAATGCAAAAGTAAAAGAAATTTCTTCGTATAAATCTTAGGATCTATCTTATCATGATTAAACATGGTGTGACCTATCTAACATAAGAGTTGTGTCGGGTTGGATTGTGACAATGTATTTTTGGCATAAGAGCTATTTTTGGATGAATAAAATTAATCAGATCCATTGGACAAATTTATTGATGAGTCAAAGAGATTTGTTAGTTTAATCTATTCATTTATTTAGAAGTATAATTTTTTGTATTTGAATAAGATGAATCCACAAAAGAAAGAAGTGACTAAGTTCCATCCATAATTTGATAGTATACTATGAACCATAAATTTTAGTTCTTTATCATAGTTTATTGGTTTAGTTGCTCAATTAATTGGTGAAGCCTAGAGCAGTTTATCTTTTTCAAGAATAGAGGAAGTATATAGACATCTACAAATGATTTTGAGACTGTAGCCTTCTAGATTTAAGTGAACTATTTACCATTAGGTAGCAGAAGATTGACTAATGAGGTTGGATAATGCCTTTGATGACTTGCAATAACCAAAGAAATGTAAAATGCCATTTGTAGTATTTTTTTTTAGATGGAGAGGTAGAATGTTGGTGTATGGGATAAAATTAAGTGAAACTCTAGTGGAAATCAAATGATTTTATTTCTTGGGTGGATTTCACAGAAACATTCAGTGATTTATTTGAACCTCCCTTTACTAGATTGTAAATGTAAGAAACCTTTTTGAGGCTAGTTCAAAGAAGCAAAAATATGATGTACGATGAGGAGGAATTCATAACACATGAGGTATGCTCCATAACTTGCTAGTATATATGAGAAAAAAAGGTACAAATTTTTTATGGGAATTCAGGATAGTTGAAAGCAGTCACTGATTCTATTCTAGATATATATATATATATATATTTTTTTAAGTTAGTAGAGAGGGTGAGATTGGCAGAGAACGATCTGATTGCTACCTAGTAGCATTGGATTGTATGTAAGAAAAAGCTTGGTCTATAGGTATCTTTGAGTAGCTTTAACAGGAAGAATAGTAGATTTGGGTTGGGGGATTCTAGGAGGGGCCCTATTGAATCTATTAATACTGGTTCTTTTAGTTTATTAGTGGTGTACCTGTATTATTGACTTATAGAAGAGGGTACTTGGGTCGAACTTATATTATGACAAAGAAATTATTTAGTGAAAATTCATGTAGGTTGTTAAACCTTATTGAACTGTCCCAAGGCTAACCAAGAGGGGGGGGGGGGGGGGGGGGGGTGAATTGATAATTTTATAAAAATTTCTTAGAAATTCTAAAATTGTTTATAGAAAATTTTAGCAATGATCGTTGAGTATGTAGTTATTTAGATATTATTATCTCAAAAGACTTTTCAAACACAAAACTTTAAAGTAATGAAAATAAAATACATAAAAAATAAAAGCATAAGAACAACAAATTTATAGTGGTTATGTCCAAACATAACCTAAGCCCACTCCCTGGATACGCCTTCTCCAAGTATTGCACTAAATCAAAGTGACTCTCCTTTAGCCCCCATAATAAGATGGAGAAGCTCTAGCAAACTCTCTTCCACCAACCCGGTGCTATAAAGAATCGACTTCCTTTTTCACACTCATCGTGAAGGTAGAGTACCTTCATCCTTTTTCACCCTCATCATGTTGGAAGATAAACTTCATCCTTTTTCACCCTCCTGGTGATAGCAGACAACCTCCGTTCTTTTTCACTCTCCAGGTGAGGGCAGAGAACCTTCACATAATGTTAAAAATCTTCTCTCAAAAGCCTATAGAGGTGATGGGCAAAATTTTGAAGAAGATAAAGAGATCCTTGATTTGGGAAACCTTGTGAATCCCTCACAACGCTGCCTAACTAGATCTCTCACACTTTACTCTAACAATCTCTCCCAAACACTCACACTCAATGGTCACTCTTGAGAGAAAATCACAGCAAAGGTCTTAAGTTTTAATTTTTAGGACTTCTTATATATAAAACACAAGAAAAACTATTTAAAAAACTTAAAATTAAAAGTGAACCAACTTCATATTGTACAGTACGATCGAATATCATATGTACGAATAATTCAAAAAACTTGTTACAATCCAGTATAAACCTTATTTTATACACTGTCAGTCATCTGTACTTACTAACATCGTACTATATGAATAGTTCAAAGCTGAATGTGTTCCTCTACTACAAGATGGTATGAACCTTATTTTGTATAATATCAATCATCTATACAAACTAATATCATACAATATGAATAGTTAATATAAATCATGCTTTGTCTTGTACGATCATAGATGAAACTTATTTTATACACTATCAGCCGTCTGTATAAACTAACATTGTACAGTATGAACAGTACAAAAATAAATGAATTCATTTGGGATGAACTGTTAGAACCTGATTTCATACACTATCAGTCATGTATATGAACTAACTTTATAAAGTATAAACAATTCAAAAAATACAAGTCATGATTTCATTAATTCCATCTTAGAGGAAAAAAGCTTGACAAATCATACATTATGATTGGAATTCATACAGTATGATTAGTTTAAAAATTTTAAGTTTTGACTCGCTCCCCTTGTGTGTATGTGCATGGTTATCCAATTACAATCACACTCCCTCAGACTCAAGAAAATAAAAAATAAAGACTTATAGACTTTATTACATGAAATCCTAATCTACTATGTCTTGAAGTCTTCATTAGTCTGGAGCATAATTTCCCTAAAATATTAGTACACATAAATAACAAACAGGAAATATCAAATAAATTCCTAGAGAAATAATAAAATTATTAGAATAATAATATTTTTCATTGATAAAAAATCACAATCTCAATTTGGATTCTTGAGTTGCAACTATCTTCCCCATTTTTATGATTGCAAAAATATTTATTTTTTGAATTACAAATAAAATTTTTTTCTCCTAAACTCCCCATCAATGAATTTTAAAAATAAAAATAATAGGGATCACTAAAATTTCTTCAATCTTTTAAATTTTGGTTTTCATAAACAAACACAAAACAAACTAGTACATGAATCACAAGATAACACAAGAAAACTAAAACCATAAATAACTTCCCCTTGAGAGCATTTTATCGTAGATCATAAATTCAAAATAAACTTATAATAAAATAAAAATATAAAACAAAAAACATAAACCAAACCATAAATGAAAAAAAAAACACACAAATAATAACCTCCCCAATTTTTGTCTTCAGAAAAGAAAGAATACCCTAAAAAAGTAAGTTGCTATATACAAATCAAATAGATGATTATGAATAGAATTTTAACCTATTTGCATAGACAATATAAAAGTCCAGATTGGAAAATAGAAGACTCAAATTTTAAATCAGATAACAATTTAGATAAGAAATGTTGAACATATTTAATGTTCGCTCTTGAAAGCAGAAATATCAATTGGAATAATCATCGCAAAATTAAGTAAATAGAAATCTTATAATTTTAAATTTAATAGTTAAAGTTATCATTTTATTGTAAAGATTTTTATATGAATTAAAGTAGAGGAAAGAACTAAATGTTGTTTGCGCTCATTTTATGCCTCTGTATCAATAATATTTATTTGAGTGACTAACATTACGCATATTTTTAAATTGGGTTGATTTTGTGTCTCTTTTCAAAATTGGTGAACATTGTGCATGCTTTCATGTTGGGCTCATTTTGTATCTCTTTTCAAATTTGGCACACTTTGTGCAGCTTTTTACATTTTGTTCTTTCCACAACCTAACTCAGTAAATCTTAGCTTATGTGATTATCTTCAAAACAAAAAAAAAAAAAACTTTTCTCATATAAAGAAAAATAATCAACAAAATAAAATCCTATTGTTAAGTATAATTTCAACACATTGAATAAGAAAATAAAATATAAGTCATTAATTTTGCAACAACTATAACTATAAGATATATCTCTATTATAATATTGAAATGATCTTGTTTTCTAAATCTAATTTATAAAATGATTTAAAGTTTGGGAAGAGAAAAATAATTTTGCTAGGAAAATAAGTTGTAGTGCAAAGTATTTTAAAATTTTCTCTTAGATCAACATTAGTAATTTGAACAATAAAAAATTAAAGAGAATTTAAGAGGATTAAAACCAATGCAAGACAAGCATTTCAATAAACATATAAAGCAAATACAACAAATACAAAAAAGTATACATCTTTATTCCATCACTTGAATATTAGAAAGAAAGAAAACATATATTAACTACAATAGAAAATAAAAACTAAAATACTGGAGGACATTGGTCTGGAGGTGGTTGAGGAGGATTAAATATTATAGAGTAGCTATTCATAGTGTTGTGAATCTGATTTCAGGAAATATGATTCTGATGATAACAAACATTTCATTTTTCCTATGACTGCCTTGCTTACTAATATTTCAGGTCCACAAGATCAAATTGCAAATCGAATCAGCTCGAGATTGGATAGATTAGGATTGAGTCAGTTTATAACATGCGTCAAGTGTCTTTTACCCTTTCTTAAGTCTATTATAAAAGTTATGGATCCTGATGCTAAGTAACCTTGCACCCACACACATTGGGAAAAAATTCTGTCTGTTTGATTAGAGTTTTCTATTTTGATCACATCGTCCAGGTCGATCCAAAAATCATCCTAGGTGATCTGTTAAAAATAAAAACCCTAATTTGGGCAACTTAATTAAGGCAGCCATAATTAAGATAATCGTCCTGGATGATATTAGCATCGTTTGGGATTAGAGGCTCAATTAAAAAAGAATCAACCTCCAGATCTATTTAGGCATCTTTTATTTTTGGACATCATCTTTGACAATGCAGCACAATTATGCCTAAATTAATCTGGTAATTAAAGAAAGCAATTAAGATTTGTTTGCTCAATCATATCATCCTAGACAATCTCAAGATCATCCTAAACGATCAGTTAACAAACCTTAGTTATTCCTGGATGATATATATTCAGCCTGGTTCCATTCAGGGTGATGCTTTGGATAATATACACTAAAATGAACTAATCATCTAAGATAATCAGAAGATCAGCCTGGACGATCAAGTTATTTTTACATTGTCCAGACATCCAGTCAAGGCGATGTTCTAGATAATATTTATTATTTTGTACTAATCATCCTGAATGATCGTGAGATCATCCTAGATGATAAAGCAATTTTTTCATCATCTAGACATCTATTCAGAGCGATGTGTGGGACAATATTCAACGGAATGAACTAATCAAACAAGATGATATATTATCATCATGGATAATATGAACAAATTAAACTTCAGATCATCCCAAATCATCTTAACTGATTAAGTAAAATTTATACTAATCATATAGGATGATCTTCAGATCATCCTAGACGATAATGTCAGTTTGTTGCAATTAAGAGCAATTTCAAAGCTCTTCTATATAAGACCTCTTATTTTACCTAAGAGAGCATCCTTTGCTACTGTCTTGACCTGAGAGAGCCTAGAGGAGAGGGAGAGAAAGGGTGAGAGAGAGAGAGAGAGGATCTTATGAGAGGGAGTTTGTGAGGGGTTTCACAAAGGTTTCTCCAAGAAAGGATCCAAGTCATCTTCTCCTGTCATCATGCCTAGTTCTTCGAAGGTTCAAGAGAGGCCTACTTTAGCAATCGATCGAGGTTCTTTGCTTGTTTCAGGAGGAAAGGAAAGGAGTTAGGTTCTCTACCTCACAGGTGTTACTGGAAAAGAGGTTCTTAAATGCTTCTCCACCTTATTGAGGGTGCAAAAAGAGAGTCACTAAGTTTTGTGCAATACCAAAAGGAGAGGCTCCAAGGAGTGTACGTAGGTCAAGTTGATTGAGAAACTTTTGAAAATATCAATTTACCCCCCTCCCCCCCCCCCTCTTGGTTAGCCTTGGGCTAGTTCATAAGGGCTTAATATCCCTAACAAACTTTCAAGTGGTATTAGAGCTGGATTCATAAAATCGAGTTTTTGAAAACTTTTGAATTTTGATCCATGTCTAACTCTGATAATCATAATACTGCAGAAGGGTATTCTATTACCTGACCACCTTTGTTTGACAATATTCCGTTTGATTTTATGAAAGCCCGCATGTCTACACTTTTACAATCAATTGACTATCGCATGTGGATGCTTCTTAAAGATGGATATTCACCACCAACTAAAGAAATTAATGGCATTAAAGCTGAACTTCCTTTTATTGAATGGACTTTTGATGATAGGGATTGAACACAACTTAATGCAAAATTCTTGAATTATTTTTTCTATGCTTTAAAATCTGAAGATTACATACGTGTTTCAACTTTTGCTACCGGTAAAGAAATTTGGGATAGATTGTGTATTACTTATGAAGGAATAAATGATGTTAAGCAATCTCGGTTGAATACTTTATTGCATAACTACAAACTTTTTCATATGAAACCTTTTGAATCAATTTCTAAAATGTATATAAGGTTTACTCAAATTTCACCTTATTGAATGCCTTAAAAAGAGAACTCATAGATTATAGAAAGTTAATAAGATTTTGAGATGCTTGCTTGCTCCCTTTGATGCAAAGATTACTACAATTACTGAATCTAAAGACATGAATACTTATTCAATTGATAACTTACTTGGATCACTCATTACTTATGAGAAAGGGATGAATCAAAGAAACCTTGATGTAGGTGAGAAAAAGAAGGAGAAAACTATGGCACTGAAGGCCAATGACTTGGACACTGATTCTTCCAAGTCTGAAAGTAATGATGTTATCTTAATCACAAGGCAATTCAAAAGCTTTCTAAGGAAAAAGTAAAATAACCATCAGAAGTGGAATAATATTAAGGGTAGCAAAAATTTGAAGAGTTCTAATGATATGATCTGTTTTGAATGCAGGAAGCTAGGACATGTTAAAGCTGATTATCCTACACTTAAGGCTCACCCAAGCAAGGAGAAGGGTGAGGAGAAACCCAAGTTTAAAAAGGATATGAAGAGGTTCTAAAAGGCATTCTTAGTAGATTCTACATTGGACTCCATTGAGACTAAAGCTGAAGAGGAGACAATAAACTTATGCTTGATAGAAGATGATCTCTTGGTTAGTGTGACCAAAAAGAGGTATGTGAACTAACCTATGAACAATTACTTGAAGTTTCTGAACAAATTCATGCATTATATAGGAAACTTAAGAAATCACATACTAGTTTGAAATTGAAGTTTTTAAATTTGCAAAAAAGAGCACAAAATTTGACTTAAGATTCACTCTATAATTGATAGCAATCACATGTCATTACTTGATGAGTTTGATACATTAAACAAAAAGCATATTGATTTATCTGACGCACATGATTCCTTGAAGTTATCTCATGATGAGTTAGAAGAAGAGTTTAAGAAATTCGAAAAACTCAAAGCATTTAAAGATAACAAGTAAATATAGCATGCATCACATAACTTTAAAAGGAAGCATCACCACCCATGTAGATTAGTAAACCCTTTTGCTGGTGTTAGGTGTTTTTCATGTGGCATGTTAGGACACATTTCACACACTTCCACTGTTCACCATTGTACACATTGGGTATGGAGACCTAAATTGCATGACTCACAGTATAACACACACTACATTCTTCTTTTCATAAGAAGGGACCCAAACTTGTTTGGGTTACTAAATCTGACGTTTGATAATTTTGTAGGTGTGCACTCCATAAAGGCCTCGTGAGAGCATGTGGTACCTAGATAGTGGATGCTCAAGACACATGACTGGAGATGCCAAACAATTCATTTTGCTGGAGATCAGGGCTGTAGATAAGGTTACTCTTGGAGACAACACCACTAGGAAAGTGGTGGGCACAGGTATAATCAGAAACTCCAAGAACCTTTTAATTTAAAATATTTTACTTGTAGATGTACTGAAACACAAGTTGTTCAGCATCAGTTAGCTTTGTGATAAGGGTTTCATTATAAAATTCTTGACAAATACTTACATTATCAGCTTAAATAACAACACTTTTTTACAAGAAAAGTGGATCAATAATGTTTACATGCTTGACTTAAATAATATTGAATGTGCTGCTTCATTTTGCTTAAAAATTATTACTGGTGATTCATGGTTATGGCACAGGAGGTTATGTCATGCCAGTATGAAAACCCTTAGAAGAGTGACCCAGAAAGACTTAGTTAGAGGTGTCCCCAAGCTTATGTTCACAAAATATCACCTTTGTGATGCCTGCCAACTAGGGAAGCAAGTCCAATCCTCTTTCCATTCCATTACGGATATTAGCACCACTAGACCTTTAGAAGTCATTCACATGGATTTGTTTGGACCCATTAGCACTGCTAGCTTAGGGGGAAAGTCTATGGTTTTATGATTATTGATGACTACTCGATGATCACTTGGATTAAATTTTTATCGCATAAGAATAAGTCTTTTGATGAGTTTCGATTCTTCTTCACTTGGAATCAGAAAAATCTAGGTTGTGAGACTTTGACCATCCATAATGACTATGGGGGAGAGTTTAAAAATGAGAGATTTTAAGACTTTTATAAGGATAAGGGGATTAGTCACAACTTCTCAGCTCCTAGGACCCCTCAGCAGAATGGGGTAGCTGAAAGGAAGAACTGGACCTTAGCAGAAGCTACTAGAGCCATGCTTATTGAGTATTCACTTCTAAATTACTTTTGGGCTTAAGCGGTAAACATAGCTTGTGTTGTGTTCAATAGGGTGAATGTTAGAGCCAAACTTGATAAGACACCCTATGAGATCCTTAAGGGTAGGACACCTAACCTTTCCCACCTCTATGTCCTTGGTTGTAAGGTTTTCATTCTTAATAATGGGAAGTAACACTTAGGAAAATTTGACCCAAAATCTAATGAAGGAGTGTTCTTAGGATATTCTAGTATGGGAAAATCCTTTATGGTGTTTAATAAGAGGACTTTCGTGGTAGAGGAGACTACTTAGGTAGTGTTCGATGAAGTTGATCCTAAGAAGTCTAGAGTTGAGGATGAAGATGAAGTTAGAGAGATTACCCAAGGAGTTGAAAATTTGGGGAAGAGGGTAGAGGCCCAAAACACTAAAGGAGTAGGTGAGATTACCCAAGGAGTAGAAAATGCAAATTTGGAGGAAAGGGTTGAACCTACACACACCTTGCCTTGAGTCAACCTAAAGAACTGATCTTAGGAGACCCTTCTAAAGGTTTTAGGACTAGGCATGGACTTAGGAAGGAAGTAAACCACTACGCCTTTATCTAAATTATTGAACCCATCAACATCAATTAAGCCCTATCTGATGAGTTTTGGATCTTAGCCATGAAAGAGGAATTTAACCAATCTGTTTGGAATGATATTGGGGAGCTTGTAGAAAGACCAAAGGGATAAAGTGTAGCTGGATCCAAATGGGTCTTTAAGAATAAGATGAATGATTATGGTGTGGTGGTTAGGAATCAGGTGAGATTGGTTACTAAGGGGTACAACCAAATAAAAGAGATTGATTTTGAGGAGACCTTTGCCCTTGTAACTAGATTGGAAGCCATTAGAGTGCCACTAGCCTTTACCTATTATAAAGGATTTATGATTTTCCAAATGGATGTTAAGAGTGCCTTTTTAAATGGATAATAAAAGAGGATGTATTTGTAGAGCAACCCTCAGATTTTGAGTTCCAAATTTTTAAATCATATTTTCAAATTAAAAAAAGCCTTATATGGATTAAAATAGGCACCCATAGCTTGGTATGAGAGGCTTATCACATTCTTACTAGAGAGGATGTTTACAAAGGGGAGCGTAAACACCACCCTTTTTCTGATGAAAGTAGGAGATGAATTACTCATTGTTCAGATCTATGTCAATGCTATACTTTTTGGATCTTCTAATAAAAAGCTCTGTGATGATTTTTTTAAAATAATGAGTAAGGAATTTGAGATGAGTATGATGGGAGAGTTGTCCTACTTTTTGGGGTTTAGCAAAAGAAAATTGGATAATGGAACCTTTCTAAATCAATCAAAGTATATAAATGACAACTTGAAGAAATATGAAATGGATAAAGCTAAGCCAATTAATACTCCCATGACCTCTAATGTTCAATTGGATAAAGACTCAAATGGAAAATTTATTGATCAAAAGAAGTACAAAGGGATGATTGGATCTTTACTTTACCTGACAGTTAGCTGACTTAATATAATGTTTAGTGTTTGTCTCTGTGCTAGATTTCAAGTTGAACCTAAAGAATCTCACCAGACTGCAGTTAAGAGATTTCTTTTTTTTTTTTTTTTTGAATAAAGGATGTAACTTGCATTAATGAATCTCAAGAAAAAATTACAAAATGCTACTAAAAGAGTGTTGAAACTTGTTCAATATGAATTAGATTGTTAAACCTAAGCTTATGTCCCAATGGCTAACCAAGAGGGGGGGTGAATTGATAATTAAAATTTTACCCTTTTTTAAACTTTAAAACCGAGAACTTTAACTTTAGTGAGTTTTATAGAAAAAGATTTTTCAACCACAAGTTAGAAACAGTAAAACAAAAATAAAAGTAGTGGAAAAATAAAAGACACGAGATTTGTAGTTGTTCAGTCAAACACGACCTACATCCACTCCCCGGAGGCACCCTCCGAGTATTGCACTAATACCACTAGTGACTCTCCTTTTGCACCCACAGCAAGGTGGAGAAGCCTTTATAAAACTCTCTTCCACCACTACATGGTGCGGCAGAGAACTGTCGTCCTTTTACACTCTTCTTAGTGTAGGCAGATAACCCTTCATTCTTTCACACTCTCCTTGTATGGGCAGAGAGTCCTTTCACACTCTCGTAGTGTGGGCAGAGAACCCTTCATTCTTTCACACTCTCCTAGTGTGGGCAGATAACCCTTTCATCTGTTCACACTCTCCAAGTGTCGGGAGAGAACTGGATCTCCTTGATAGATCTTCTTTGAGTACCAAGTGAAACCTTCACACTCCAGTAGTAAGAATCCTCTTTCAAACACTCTCTCACACTCTCTCCTTGACTTTCATTTAAGTAGGCACGAATATCAGTAGGCAAAAAGATTAAGTGGCTGTTTATATTGGACTTTATATAGAAAAGATAAAAAATCGTCCAAAAACTGCTTAAATTCAAGTCTGTCAGCAGTGGATCATCCCGTACGATCGTGGATCATCCCAGATGATGTTACTAAATTTATTTGGAAATGAACCCAATGTATATTGGTTGAACTAACTTTGTATACGTTAATCGTCCCATATGAATAAGGTTCGTCTAGTACGAACGGTTATACCATTGGTCAGTTCCGAAAATTGTAGGAAGTTGCCAAATTTTTAAGAGTCGGTGCGCTTCGTCCTGGGAAGAATATGAGTTCCTCCGGATAAAATTTTTACATAGGATATTTCATCCTGGTACAAATATGGATTTTGTTTGAATGAAAATTTTCTTGAGGACATTTCATCCTGGGACGAATTGGAGTTCGTTTTGGAAGAAAATTTTCCAGAGAGCATTTCGTCCTGGCACGAATATAAATTTTATATGAACACAAATTTTCCAGAGCCCATTTCGTACTGGGATGAATATGAAATTCTTCCTGGATAATCAGGACTTAGAAATATTTTTCTTCGCTTCCTGTTCGTTCCATTGCTCTTCCAAGGAGATAACTGACTTGATCGTCCCGTACGAACTGTGTTCGTCCTGTACGAACTGTGTTCGTCCCATACGATCAGTATAATTTTTAAAGATCTCCTTAAGTGTGTGTGTGTGTTTATTTACACAATTACAATCACTCCCTCTCAAACTCAATTAAAAGAAAAATACAATCTTCAATTTATATCTCATGCTGAATTTGATTTGAAGTCTTCATTAGTCTGGAGTTGGAATTTCTTGAAATGTTAGTCCACACAAGAGCAAAATTTAATCTTCCAAAAAGTGTTAAGAGATAACAAAACTTAAAACAATAATATTTGGAATCATCAAAACTATATAAGTTGCAAGAATGTAAAACATGCAATTAGCAACTCTCTTAAAAATCTTCCCCCTTTTTGATGATGGCAAAACATTTATTGTTAGTGTAATTTTCAAATTTTAAGAATCTCCTAAACTCCCCCTGAATTGATGAACATTTGAAAATAAGGAGGCTTTGCAAAACAATTTTATCTCTCCCCTTTTTTAAAAAAAAAATTGAAATGCAACAAAAACAATACTACGAAAAATAAATACAATACGAACAAGTATACGAAAAGATACGAGTTACGAAAAGATATGAAAAAACAATATTTTCTCCCCTTTTTGACAACAACAAAAAGAGAAGAAGAAAAATACCATAAATGTAAGCAGTCATATCATAATCCTGTGATAATTAATCTTTGAAAGTGATTGAACTAAATTTTGCAAATAAATCAAATCATTTGGCAAATCAATATGATTCATAGGATTTAAGAAGTGATATAACATTGATAATAAAAAGTACATATCAAAAACATGAATCAATTTAGACACTAAGATAAAGAATATCATTGCATAAAGGATGAATATAAAATTTGTATATTTCAAATTTCAATACAAAATATAAATGTACAGAAGATCAATTTGAATTAAGAGATCAAAAGATTGTAAAAAGAAATAACTATCACATGTGGCACTTTGCGCATCTTTTTCAAATTTGTGGCACATTTTTGTGCATCTTTTCACTTGTTGGCTTTTTTTCTGCCTCTTTTTCAAATTGTGAACCTTTGCGCATTCCTTTTGATTTTTATACATTTGTACATTTTTCAAGAGTAATCGTATTCTTTCCAAAATCAATAATAAAATCATTTGATAATTAATCTTTGAAAGTGATTGAACTAAATTTTGCAAATAAATCAAATCATTTGGCAAATCAATATGATTCATAGGATTTAAGAAGTGATATAACATTGATAATAAAAAGTACATATCAAAAACATGAATCAATTTAGACACTAAGATAAAGAATATCATTGCATAAAGGATGAATATAAAATTTGTATATTTCAAATTTCAATACAAAATATAAATGTACAGAAGATCAATTTGAATTAAGAGATCAAAAGATTGTAAAAAGAAATAACTATCACATGTGGCACTTTGCGCATCTTTTTCAAATTTGTGGCACATTTTTGTGCATCTTTTCACTTGTTGGCTTTTTTTCTGCCTCTTTTTCAAATTGTGAACCTTTGCGCATTCCTTTTGATTTTTGTACATTTGTACATTTTTCAAGAGTAATCGTATTCTTTCCAAAATCAATAATAAAAATTTTCAAATTTTTCTACGTGCATTAATATTTATTGATAAGTGAAAGACAAAATAAGAAAACATCACAATTGCAATAATAATATTAAACATTATTGTAGTCTAATAAGAGACATGAAATTATCAATCTTAATAATATCAAGTTATAAGGAAAACTTAAACTTACAAAAATTAGATTTTCTAATGAATTCAATTTTAAGTTACACTTCAAGTTATAGCACTTTTAAGATCAAAAATTTAAAAGATTGTCATATTGGCTAACACACATTTCAAAACAAGATTAAAGCCAAAATAAGATAACTTATATTGATATCAAAATAAAGGATATTACAATCTAATCAAATGATATCAATATGACATAGAACTCGAAAATCAATACAACTAAAATAAAACATGTAACAATCTAATACATCACAATACTAACACATCATCTAAAGAAAAATAAAAACATAATCAAGTACATGAAATCATTCTGAAGGTCCTTGATCTAGAGGAGGAGGAGGAGGAGCAGCACCGAAGATAATGAAATAAATACCTATCATAAGCATGTTGGTACTAATATCATTCATCTGTGCCCTCGTAAACCCCATGTTTGGTGTACTATACATCCTGCTGCTGCATATGAGCTTTAATTTGATCAAACCTTTCATTAAAGTGAGTCTCTAAACGGTCAAATCTTTGAACCAAATCCTGATAATTTGGTTCATTAGTAGGTGCAGGTGCAGCTTCATATTCTTCCTCAGTATCACTAATGACATGTGTTTTACTTGGTTCATCTTTATTGAAGATTGTTCTAAATGATCCATCGTTGTAGTAGAGTAGTTCTTCAAAATCTTGGTCCGTATGAACTAAATTTCACTTCTTCTCTAGAATGTAAGCCACTAAATGTCCTACGGCAATGTTCTTCTTTCTTTGATGTGCAACATGACCAATTTCAGAAAGTCCATAAAGATAGTCAAGAATAAATTGGGCTTCATCTATTGATTGGTCAGTCATAATCAAGTAGGTTACCATAGAAAGAAGAGGAGTAATGTTGATTCTATCACTAGCTTTAGAAATTATAGAAGTTTTAAGAACAAGCTGGATGATACGAGCATTAAGAACGAGACCGGATACTTTAGGCCTATGCTCGTTAAAAATGATTCCTCTAATTACTGTATTAATTTTAGAACATTCAAATTCAGAAGTGGTGGTCAAGGTATGTGCTCTAGTTCCCTCAGTTCTTAAGTTTAAAAAGATTCCTAGGTCAGCCTTGGTGATTTCAACTTTTTTCTTAAAGACATAGGAACGGATTATAGAATGGTCAGAGTTGAAAGACATGTTTGCCAAGAAATAGTGAAAGGTTTCTTTGTTGTAGAGATAAACTATTGTGAGGATGAAACCAAGCTGAGTGGAGGCAAACAAGTTCATTACCTTAAAGGTTAATTGTTCCTGAAGGAGAACTCTAGAGGGTGTGTGAAAGTTCGTTAGGGATGTTAAGCCCTATGAACTTAGTCCCAAGCTAACCAAGAGGGGGGGGTGAATTGGTATTTTAAAATTTCTTTTCAACAAAAGCAATATAACAAACCAAAACCAAATCACACCACAAGACAAAATAATACGGAAATAAAAGTGCAGAAGCAAGAAAACAAGAACAAAGAAATTTATAGTGGTTCGGTCAACTTGACCTACGTCCACTCCTTGGAGGCACCCTCCAAGTATTGCATTACAAAATATGTCTCTTTTTTAGCCTCCACAGCTAGGCGGAGAAGCCCGGCCCTCACAAAGAAGTCCTTTTTGCCACCACGGCATGGCAGAGAACCTATATCCTTTTGCATCCTCTAGAAGCTGGAAGAAAACCACGATCCATTGCTGAAAACCTTACCTCTACCGACCCTTCCACAGACAAGAAACTCTAGATGAAGAAGAAGCAGAGCGATCCTTGAAGCACCCTTGTGAATCCCCTCACAAGCTCCCACTCACAAGATCCTCTCTCTCTCTCTCTTTCTCTCCTCAAGGTCTTCTCAGGTCAAGGTAGCAGCAAAAAGATTGTTCAAAACATTGAACAAGAGCTCTTAAATGAGCTCTTAAATAGAAGAGCTTCAAAGGAGCTCATTAATTGCAAGTTGCCGACAATATCGTCCAGGCTGAAATAGACATCGGCCTAGCCGATCAGTACAAATCTCAGAAGATTGGCCAGAGCATCGCCCTGAATGCAAGCTGGATGATTTAAAATTTTCTTGATTGCTAGGATGATCTCATGATCATCAAGGTCGATTAGTTCAAATCAGAGGAAAATCGTCCAGAGTATCGCCCTGAATTTGTGCTGGACGATATTTATCGTCCAGAAGTAACTAAGATTTTTGAATAGATCGTCCTGGCCGATCCTGCGATCGTCTAGGACGATATGATCATATCAATCATCCTTAATTACTTCCTTGATTTGTCTGATTAATTAACGCATAATTGTGAATATCGTCTAGGCAGATCCAAGATCGTCCTGGCCGATTACCAAAAATTACATAATACCTTAATTATTAATGGCAGCAACTTCTTTCTATTTTGAGCTTATCGTCTTGACCGATACATGTATCATCCAGGACGATCTGTTAATGATGGCTACCTTAATTAAGAATCCTGAATAGAATCTCTATTTTAAACTAAATCGTCCAGGCTGATAAAAAATATCGTCCTGGTCGATATGAGTAAAAATAGAAATTCTAAGCCTCTCAAGTGTGTGTGTGTGTAGGGTTACTTAGCATCAGTCTCTTTGAACATTACAAATAGACTCAAGAAGAGAAAAAACAAATTACAGACTGACTCAACCCTAACCAACGCAATCTTGAACTAGCTTCATTTGTTTGTCCGGTCTTTGATTCCTGAAAAGTTAGAAATAACAGGCAGTCCAAGAGAATCAATAGTGTTTGTCAATCATCAAAACATAAGTCATGATAATAGATTTGCAATATTCTCTCCCTTTTCGATGATGGCAAAACACTACGAAGACTATCAGCAGTAAAATTTTATGATCGACCAGTGTAAAAACATCATAAACTTCTCCCCCTTTTGACATATCAAAAAGGAGGATGGAAGAAGAAAAAAAAATAGCAAACCACAAATTTTTTTTTTCACCAAGGCATGAAAATGATGTAGTATTCCATGTGATTGATTTAAAAACTTGTGGGTTAATAAGTTAATAATCTCAACAATCCAAAGAATGGTAGAATATCCGGTCATGGTTACCCTTAGCTCAGATGTTTTCTTAGGGTAAAATCATCTTTTGAAATCAATGACCTAACTCAAAGAATTAATTGGATATGAGAAAAAGAATCCATCCATCACTAGGTTCAAGAAAAAATATCTTTATAAAATAATGAACTATAGTAACTCTGTCACGATTGCAAAGCAATCGAAACCAAGTCTTTGAGAATCAAAACTTCTAAGTTCTAAAAGATTTAAAAAGAGAGAATAGCTTTCTTTTGAGTGGGTTCATTTTAAGCATCTTGTCAATTTGAGTGGCGCTTTGCGCATCTTTTTTTTTATTACACTTTTGTGTATATTTTTCAATTTGGCGTCATTGCGCTTCTTTTGTTGGCATCATTGGCCAATTTTTTTTTTTTTTTGCAAGCTACATTCTCTTTTATCATCTCTTAAAAAAATCTTAGTTGTGAGTATATCTTCTTAGATATTAGAGAATAGGAGCTCTCTCTTTAACATAAGGAAGAATTATCACAAGCAGAATCAATAATCAAAGACAAGAGTAACGAGGGATCTTGATGTGACAAAAGGACTTCGATCATTATAAATACAAGATAGATTTGCTTAAGCAAGTTTAAGAAAAGATCTTAATTTCATACACAATCTCTAATTTGAAATAGATTTTTTATTAGAAGAGAAAACTATGCCACTAAAATAGGTTAGAGAAAGAGACACAATCACAAAATATTTTTATCATCTAAGAGATAAAGAGATGAAAAACACATTTACTACAAATTTTTAAAAACAAGGACAAGGAATATGATATCATTTCAGAAATGATTTTTGAAAACTAAGATTTAAAAAAAAAAACACACAAAAGAAAGTAAAAACCCACCAAAAACTAAGTGCAAAATAATAAAAAAAGCAAAAGAAAGTAACTTAAAGATCAAGCTTCATGCATTTATGTCAATCACACCCAATCTGGTCCTTAAAGAGCTGAAAGTGTCGAAGGCCAGTGGTTTAGTAAAGATGTCAGCCAGTTGATTTTCAGTTGTCACATGGTGTAACTCAATGTCTCCCTTAGTCACATGAACTCTAATGAAGTGATGCCTAATGTCAATGTGCTTAGTCCTTGAATATTGGATAGGATTCTTAGATATGCATATGGTACTAGTGTTATCACAAAAGATTGAGATGGTGCCTATAGGTAATCCTAAATCCAATACCTATTGTTTCAACCAAAGGACTTGGGCCACACAACTTTCAAGAGCAATATACTCAGCTTCAGCAGTGGAAGGTGCAACAGAATTTTGTTTCCTACTAGACCAAGAGACCAAAGATTGTCCTATAAATTGATAAGTTCCTGAAGTGCTTTTTTTATCCACCTTGCATCCTGTAAAATCAGAGTCAGAAAATCCAATAATCTCAAAAGAAGTGTTGTGTCTAGGGTACCAAATCCCTAAGCCTTGGGTCCCTAAAAGGTATCTAAAAATTCTTTTAACTGCAGTCAGATGGGATTCCTTAGGGTCAGCTTGAAATATAGCACAAAGGAAAACACTAAACATAATATCAGGTCGGCTTGCAGTCAAGTAAAGTAAAGATCCAATCATGCCTCTATACTTCTTTTGATCAACAGACTTACCACTTGGGTCCTTATCCAATGGAGCACTAGAAGTCATGGGAGTGTTAATTGGCTTAGCTTTGTCCATCTCATATTTCTTCAAAATGTCCTTTATGTATTTTGTTAGATTTAGAAAGTTTCCATCCTCCAATTGTTTTATGCTAAACCCCAAAAAGTAGGACAACTCTCCCATCAAACTCATCTCAAACTCTTTACTCATTGTTTTAGAAAATCATCACACAATTTCTTATTAGAAGATCCAAAGAGTATATCATCCACATAAATCTGAACAATGAGTAAGTCATCTCCAACTCTCCTAAGAAAAAGAGTGGTGTCTACGCTCCCCTTGACAAACTCCCTCTCTAGTAAGAATGTGCTAAGCCTCTCATACAAAGCTCTTGGTGCCTTCTTTAACCCATACAAAGCCTTTGCCTTTCTACAAACACATCTTCTTTTATTTCCCCATTTAAAAAGGCACTCTTGACATCCATTTGAAAAAACTTAAATCCTTTATAACAGGCAAAGGCTAATAGCACTCTAATGGCTTCCAATCTAGCTACAGGGGCAAAAGTCTCCTCAAAGTCTTTCCCTTCTATTTGGTTATACCCCTTAGCCACCAATCTTGCTTTATTCCTAACCACCACTCCTGAATAATTCACCTTGTTCTTAAAGACCCACTTTGTCCCAACTACACTATATCCCTTAGGTCTTTCTACAAGCTCCCAAACATCATTCCAAACAAATTGATTCAATTCTTCTTACATTGCTAAAATTCAAAATTCACTAGTAAGGGCTTGGTTAATGGTGGTGGGTTCAATCATTGAGATAAAGGCAGAGTGGTTCACCTCCTTCTTAAGTCCATATCTAGTCTTAATTCCACTACAAGGGTCTCCTAAGATCAAATCCTTGGGGTGACTTGTAGAGTATCTCCAATCTCTAGGCAAAGTGTGAGAAGGTTCAACCCTTTCATCCAAATCAATATTTTCTACTCCTTGGGTGACTTCTCCTATTCCTTCATTACTTTGGTGTTCTACCCCTTTCCCCAAATTTTCTACTCCACTAGTAATCTCTCCAATATCATCATCATTCTCAACTCCATGTTTCTTAAGATTAGACTCATCAAATACTACATGGGTTGTCTCTTCCACCATCAAAGTTCTCTTGTTAAACACCCTAAAAGACTTCCCAACACTAGAATATCCTAAGAATACTCCTTCAGATTTAGGATTAAATTTTCCCAAGTGAGACTTCCCATTGTTGTGAATAAAAACCTTACAACCAAAGACATGAAGGTGGGAAAGATTGGGTGTCCTACCCTTAAGGATCTCATAGGGTGTCTTTTCTAATTTGGCTCTAACATTCACCCTATTCAACACATTACAAGCTGTGTTAACCACTTCAAACCAAAAGTAGTTTGGAAGTGAATACTCAGCAAGCATGGCTCTAGCGGCTTCCACCAAGGTCCGGTTCTTCCTTTCAGCTACCCCATTCTGCTGAGGGGTCCTAGTAGTTGAAAAATTATGGCTAATCCCCTTGTCCTCACAAAAAACTCCAAATCTTTCATTCTCAAACTCCCCCCCCCCCATGATCAATATGGATGGTCAAAATCTCACAACCTAGCTTTTTCTGAATCCAAGTAGAAAATGTTTTAAACTCTTCAAAATAATCATTTTTATGTGAAAGAAATCTAGACCAAGTGAACCTCGAGTAGTCATCAACAATCACAAATCCATAGACTTTCCCTCCCAGGCTGGCAGTGCTAATGGGTCCAAACAAATCCATGTGAAGGACTTCTAAAGGTCTAGAGGTGCTAATGTCGTTAATGGGGTGAACGGTGGAGTGGACTTGCTTTCCTAGTTGACGGGCATCACAAAGGTGGTCTTTTGAAAACTTGAGTTTGGGGACACCTCTAACTAGGTCTTTTTGGGTCACTTTCCTAAAGGTTTTCATACTTGCATGACAAAGTCTCCGGTGCCACAAAAATGAATCATCAATCACTATTTTAAGCAAAATGAAGCAGCACATTCAATATTATTTAAATCAAGCATGTAGACATTGTTGATCCTCCTTCCCTGCAAAATAGTGTTGTTACTTAAACTTACAATACATGAATTTGCAAAGAATTGCACGATGAAGCCTTTGTCACAGAGTTAACTGATGCTGAGCAAGTTGGGCTTCAATCCATCTACAAGCAAAACATTTTCAATCATAAGGTTCTTGGAATTACCAATTATACCTACGCCTACCACCTTCTTGGTGGTGTTGTCTCCAAGAGTAACCTTTCCTCCAGTCCTGGACTCTAGTACAACAAACTGGTTGGCATCACCAGTCATATGTCGAGAGCATCCACTGTCCAGGTACATCATACTCTCACGAGGCCTTTTGTGAGAGCCCTCGTACAAAATTATCAAATGTTAGATATAGGAACCCAACCAGGTTTGGGTCCCTCCTTATGAAAAGTAGAATGCAATGCATATGTGATATGGTGTGGATCATGCACCTTTGGTCTCCACACCCAATGTGTACTATGGTGAACTTTGCAAGTGTGTGAGATGTGTCCTAGCATGCCACATGAAAAACATCTAACTCCAGGAAAAGAATTTTTTAAGTGATTTGAGTTATAATGCCTCTTCTTAGGTTTTGGCAATTGATCAAAAGTAGGTATCATCCTATTCTTCTTACATGTTTCTAATTCATTTTGAATCCTCAAATTAGTGCTCTTTAAGACCTCATTTTCAGTCCTCAATTTTTTCTCCATCTCTTTAGATCTTTTAAAATCAGATTCAAGTGATGTGTGTGACACTTTTCATGCATCATGTTTTTTAACTAACTCACAATAATTTTTATTTAACTCATCAAATTCATTAAGTAAGGTCATATGATTTGAATCAATTGTTTGATGGTCTTTAGTCAAAATTTCATTCTCTTTTTGTTGATTCAAAAGTTCTAATTTCAAGCTGGCATGTGTTTTCTTTAAATTCCTATATGATGCATGAATTTTTTTCTAAAACTTCAAGAAGTTGATCGTAGGAAAATTTGCATACTTCTTCTTGATCAAGATTGTCGTCAGCCATCAAGCACAATTTTGATGTCTCATCTTCTGGTTCCGTCTCCGATGAGTCCGATGCAGAATCCGCCCAAAATGCTTTTTGTACTCTCATCTTGTCCTTTCTTAGCTTAGGTTTCTCCTCACCCTTTCCTTTGCTTGAGTGATCTTTAAGTGTAGGGCAATCATTTTTCACGTGTTCTGGTTTCCTGCATTCATAACAAACAACATCAGAAGATCCTTTCAAATGTTTATTATCCTTACCTTTTCTCCAATGATGCTTTTACTTCTTCTTTAGAAAGCTTTTGAATTGTCTTGTGATGAAGGCAACTTCATCGCTTTCAGACTCGAAAGATTAAGAATCTGATTTGTGCGCCTTTAGTGCAACTGTTTTCTCCTTCTTTTTCTCACATGCATCAAGATTTCTTTGATTCATCCCTTACTCGTAAGCAATGAGTGAGCCAAGTAAGTTATCAATAGAATAAGTGTTCAAATCCTTAGATTCAATGATTGTAGTGATTTTAGCATCATATGACGAAGGCAAGCATCTCAGAATCTTGTTTACTTTTTTAAAGTTTGAAAGTTCTCTTCCTAGGGCATGCAATGAAGTAACAATTTGAGTAAACCTTATATACATGTCAGAAATAGATTCATGAGGTTTCATATGAAAAAGTTCATAGTCATGCAAGAGAATGTTTAAACGAGATTGTTTAACTTAACTAGTGTCTTCATAAGTGATACACAATTTATCCCAAATTTCTTTACCAGTTTTGCAAGTGGAGACACGCATGTAATCCTCAGATTTTAAATCACAGAAAAAATAGTTCAAGCATTTTGCATTTAATTGGGCTAAATCTCTTTCATCAAAAGTCCATTCAGTAAAAACAATTTCAGTTTTAATACAATTAATTTCAGAAGAAGGTGGAAAATAACCTTTTTTGATAAGCATCCACATGCGATAATCAGTATATTGTAAAAATGTTGACATGATGGTTTCCAGAAATCAAAAGGTAGGTTATCGAACATGGGAGGTCGGGTAATAGAATACCCTTCCATAGTGCTACGATTCCCAAGGTTAGCCATGGATCAAAATTAAAAAAGTTTACAAACTAATTTTTTATGAATCCCGCTCTGACCACTTGAAAGTTTGTTAAGGATTTTAAGCCCTATGAACTTAGTCCCAAGCTAACCAAGAGAAGGGGTGAATTGGTATTTTAAAATTTCTTTTCAACAAAAGCAATATCACAAACCATAAACCAAATCACACCACAAGACAAAACAATGCGGAAACTAAAGTGCGGAAGCAAGAAAATGAACACAGAAATTTATAGTGGTTCGATCAACTTGACCTACGTCCACTCCTTGGAGGCACCCTCCAAGTATTGCACTACAAAACGTGTCTCTCGTTTAGCCCCCATAGCTAGGGGGAGAAGCCCTCACAAAGAAGTCCTTTTTGCCACCCTGGCAAGGCAGAGAACCTATCTCCTTTTGCTTCCTCCTGAAGGTGGCAGAGAACCACGATCCGTTACTGAAAACCTTACCTCTACCGACCCTTTCACGGACAAGAAACTCTAGACGAAGAAGAAGCAGAGCGATCCTTGAAGCACCCTTGTGAATCCTCTCATAAGCTCCCCCTCACAAGATCCTCTCTCTCTCTCTCTCTCTCCCTCTCTCTCTCTCTCTCTTTCTCTCCTCAAGGTCTTCTCAGGTCAAGATAGCAGCAAAAAAATTGTTCAAAATGTTGAATAAGAGCTCTTAAATAGAAGAGCTTCAAAGGAGCTCATTAATTGCAAGTTGCCGACAATATCGTTCTGGTCGATATAGACATCGGTCTGGCCGATTAGTACAAATCTCAGAAGATCGTCCATAGCATCACCTTGAATGCAAGCTGGACGATTTAAAATTGGCTTGATCATCCAGGATGATCTCACGATCGTCCAGGTCGATTAGTTCAAATCAGAGGAAAATCGTCCAGAGTATCGCCCTGAATTTGTGCTGGATGATATTTATCGTCCAGAAGTAACTAAGGTTTTTGAATAGATCGTCCTGGCTGATCCTGCGATTGTCCAGGATGATATGATCGTATCAATCATCCTTAATTACTTCCTTGATTTTTCTGATTAATTATGGCATAATTGCGAATATCGTTCAGGTCGATCCAAGATCGTCCTGGCCGATTACCAAAAATTACAGAATACCTTAATTGTTAATGGCGGCAACTTCTTTCTGTTTTGAGCTTATCATCCTGGCCGATACACTTATCATCCAGGATGATCTGTTAATGACAGTTGACTTAATTAAGAATCCCGAATAGAATCTCTATTTTAAACTAAATCGTCCAGGACGATAAAAAATATCGTCCTGGCCGATGTGAGTAAAAATAGATATTCTAAGTCTCTCAAGTGTGTGTGTAGGGTTACTTAGCATCAGTCTCTTTGAACATTACAAATAGACTTAAGAAGAGAAAAAGCAAATTACAGACTGACTCAACTCTAACCTACGCAATCTTGAACTTGCTTCGTTTGTTCGTCTGATCTTTGATTCCTAAAAAGTTAGAAATAACAGGCAGTCCAATAGAATCAATAGTGTTTGTCAAACATCAAAACATAAGTCATGAAAATAGATTTGCAACAGTGTGATCTTAGCGGACACAATTCTGGGAAAAGACTCTTCATTGGCTTTGGAAAGAAAATTATCGGAAGAGTTTCTAGGTGGTTCCTTAGCTAGAATCTTTTATCGCTTGCGTGAACTTGCAAATGAAAAAGAAGGAAGAAAGGTTTTGAAAGTGATGTGTGAGTGATGACTATTTAGTTCAAAAGCCCGCCAATTTATTGAAAAATGACTGTTTGTACAGACGAAATTATTTTCATCCCGTACAAAATTTTATTCGTCTCGTACAAAAAAATTTTGTATGGACGAATGAATGAGTCCAAAATAAAATGGCTTTTTGTAATCACACAACTTATGAAGCATCCTTTCATACAGACTTTTTACCAAACGAACATAAAGACGAACAGGTGTTCATCCTGGATGATCAGAACTTACGATCGTTTTAATGGTAGTTGAAACCGCCCCCCACATCAAACCGCCATGTCTTCGTCCGGATGAACCAAAGATTTGTATGTATGAAATATAGCATTAAAAGCTATCTTATCCATTTAACTAACATTCAATTGTCCCGTCGTTTGAACAATTTTGTCCTAGCCGATTGTGACGATTGTACAGACAAAGTGAAAATTAAAAAATCAAAAACTGCACGCAAACAGTTTAAATCTGATAGATTGACACACTACACAATTCGTACCATACGAAAAAATTTCATCCCGGATGATTCTCACTCTAATTTTTTTTAAAAACATGCACTCAATAAAAAATAAAACACAAATACAACAAAAAATGCATAAAATCGCAAAAACAAAAACTCAAATATAGAAAATCAGAAACACAAGATAAACAAAATCATAAAAACACACAAAAACATTAACTATAAAACACATATCAATGTTGCAAAATATATTTTTAATTAAGCATTCAAATCAATTACTTCAAGCCTTGTTCTTAATATAATGAAAGTATCAAAGGCTAAAGGTTTTGTAAAAATGTCTACAAGTTGATTTTCAGTAGAAACATGAGTGAGTTCAATTTCTCCTTTAGATATATGATCCCTTATGAAATGATGTCTGATATCTATATGTTTGGTTCTTGAATGTTGAATAGGATTTTTAGAAATACAAATAGCACTAATGTTATCACAATAAATTGGAATAGTGCCTATAGTTAATCAAAAATCAAGCAACTGTTATTTCAACCAAAGTACTTGTGCCACACAACTTTCTAATGCAATGTATTCAGCTTCTGCAGTAGATAGGGCTATTGAATTTTATTATCTACTGGACCAAGAGACTAAAGAATTTCCAATAAACTGACATGTTCTAGAAGTGCTCTTTCTATCCACTTTATAACCTGCAAAATCAGAATCTATATAACCAATTATTTCAAATGAAGAGCTAAACTTATGATACAAAATTCCAAAGTTCCGAGTTCCTAACTGATATCTTAGAATCCTTTTTACTGTTATTAAATGTGATTCTTTTGGATCTGATTGAAATCTAGCACACAAACAAACACTAACATGATATCAGGCCGGCTAGATGCCATGTAAAGTAAAGATCCAATTATCCCTCTAAATTTCTTTTGATCAATAGATTTTCCCTTATGGTCCTTATCCAACTGAACTGAGGAACTCCTAGGTGTACTAACTGGTTTAGCATTATCCATTTCATACTTTTTGAGGATGTCCTTAACATACTTTGACTGACTAATAAATGTATCTTCCGCAATTTGCTTAATGCTAAATCCTAGTAAGTAACTTAAATCTCCCATTAGACTCATCTCAAATTCACAACTTATTGTTTTATAAAAATCATAACAAAGATTTTTATTTGAAGATCCAAAGATGATGTCATCAACATAAATTTGTACAATGAGTATATCCTTTCCAAATCTCTTTAAAAAGAGAGTTGTATACACACTTCCTTTTTCAAAAGATCTTTCAAGTAGGAAGGTGCTCAACCTCTCATACCAAGCCCTAGGTGCCTGTTTCAATCCATATAATGCCTTTTTCAGTTTGAAAACATGATTTGAGTATTTAGAATTTTTAAAACTTGGTGGTTAATCTACAAAAACATCTTCTTGAATTATCCCATTTAAAAAGGTACTTTTCACATCCATTTGGTATAGTTTAAATCTTCTAAAATAGGTAAAGGCTAACAAAACCCAAATTGCTTCAAGTCTAGCTACAAGGGCAAAAGTCTCCTCAAAATCAATCCCTTCAATCTGATTATACCCTTATCAACTAATCTAGCCTTATTTCTAATGACTACTCCTGAGTCATTCATTTTATTTTTGAATACCCACTTAGTTCAAACTACACTTTAATCCTTTGGCCTTGTAGTTAATTCTCAAACTTTATTTCTTACAAATTGATTTATCTCTTCTTGCATAGCCAAAATCCAAAACACATCTGAAAGTGCTTGATCAATATTTATGGGTTTTACAATTGAAATAAAGACTGAATGATTGACTTCTTTGTTTAATCCACGCCTAGTCCTTACACCCTCACTGGGTTCACCAGTTATCAACTCCTTTGGGTGTTTTTTAGAAAATCTCAAATCTCAAGGAAAAGGGTTTTCTATCTCCAAATTTTCTTCCAAATTTTCTTTTAAATTTATTTAATCAATCTTTTGGGAGTTATCCTCAATCTCATCTTCTATAAAATTTGGCTCTTCCAAATTTCCAGATTCATCAAATATAACATGTGTGGTATCCTCAATTACCAAAGTTCTTCTATTGAATACTCTATAAGATTTTCCAACACTTGAGTATCCTACAAAAATTCCTTCATCTAATTTTGGATCAAATTTTCCTAAGGCAGATTTTCCATTGTTATGTATAAACACTTTGAAACAAAAAATATGCAAATAAGATAAATTAGGTGTTCTTTCTTTTAGCAACTCATAGGATATTTTATTTAATTTAGATCTCACATTCACCCTATTTAGAACATAACATGCAGTGCTAACTGCCTCAGCCCAAAAGTATTTAGGAAGTGAGTATTCTGCCAACATTGCTCGGGAGACTTCTATTAATGTTCTGTTTTTCCTTTCGACTACCCAATTCTGCTGAGTTGTTCTAGGTGCAGAAAAATTGTGATAAATTCCTTTCTCCTTATAAAAATTCTCAAATCTTTCATTTTTAAATTCTCCGCCATGATCACTTTGTATAGTCATGATTTCACACCCAAGTTTTCTTTGAATCCAACTTAAAAAATTTCTCTACATTTCCATTCACTGAGGGGCTTTCAATCATAATTAATTTGGAAGACGGCGATGCATCTGAACCTTCATAAGGTATCAATGCAACTCTGTCTTTGAAAAAAATTTTAACATCTTCTTCAATAATAATGCTTTTCCCTTTTCCAATCACCTCCGATTTTCTCCTTGCTACAAATCCACCTTCTTTAATAACAATTCCTTTGTTTCCTTTGGATTTATTAATAAGACTAAATCCAGTTTTATCATCACCGAGGGCCGGTGGTGAGAGCATCGGACGAGATGAACCATTCATAACCTTCGAAACAGAATGATGATCCTCTAGGGTTCCGCCGGCAGGAAGATGCCAGCGAACGTCCGCCGCCATCATTCTCTACAACTCCCACGAAAAGAAAAATTTGAAATCCCATGAAAAATTCAAAATGTTTCCTCAGAGTTTCTGCCACTAGTTTCTCTCAAAAATAATAATTTAACACCATCGCATGTAGTTAATGGTGTTAAAACTAATACTATTTTTACCTAATGGAGTTATGAGGATAGGGAACTCACAATAAGTAAAATGCTAAACATTAAAAGCTTTTTGCACCGACTTAATGGAGTTTTGAGAAGGGTGAAGAGAAACTAATGTTTAAGATGGGCAAGCAAAAGATGTAGAATGCTTTTTATGCTAACTCTACCTCAGAATCATCATAAGCAAAAGAAGAGGAGGTAACAAACCTGTGTCTTGTGGCTAACAATAACTTTAATCAATTAGATCAAGATAAGGTTTGTCAACTTTCCTATGATGAATTACTCATTATTTCTAAAAAATACTCATGATTCATATAGGAAGCTGAAAAAGATGCATGCTAGTCTTAATATTGAATTGTCTACTTTACAAAATGAGCATGCTAGTTTCATTATAGAGCATTTTAATTTAGAAAATGATCACATGACCTTGCTGATGAATATGATGCCTTAAACTAGAATTAAATTGACTTAATTAATGTACAAGAATCCTTAAAAACATCACATCTTGAACTAGAGAAAGCATACAAAGTATTAGATGCATCTAAATGAAAAATAAATGGTAGGAAGAATGCATTATAAATTGAAATGTCCATTCTTAAAAGTGCAAAAAAAATTTTGGAAGCAAAACTAATTGCACTTGAGAATCAGAAACCACCACCTACCTTAGAAAAATTTCATAAGCCCTCAACACTGCATGCATCATATAAACTTGGGAGAGGGCACCGTGATCCACGTAGGTTAATAAATCCATTTCATTGTGTTAGGCGTTACTCTTGTGGCATGTTAGGTCATATAGCCCGCACTTGCACTGTAGGATACATCTAGTGTAGAGCCCTAAATTGTATTCATCACAATATAGCATTCATTCATCTCATTCATTCAAGTTTAAGTTGGAACCCAAATTCACTTGGGTTTCCAAATCTAACCTTTGAATAACCATGTTGGGTTGGTCTTAAAAAAGATCTAGCGAGAGCATACGGTACCAGGACTGTGGATGCTCAAGGTACATGGTTGGTGATCTAAAGTAGTTCTTCAGACTAGAGGCCAGGTTAAGAGGCAAAGTGACATTTTAGGACAACACCATTAGGAAAGTAGTGGGCACAGGTATAATTGGCAACTCAAAATACTATATGACTGAAAATGTCGTATTAGTTAATAGTTTAAAGCATAATTTATTAAGTATTAGTCAACTATGCAATAAAGTCATTGATATAAAATTTATTTTTGAAAATTGCATGATTAGTTTAAATGGAAAATTTGTGTTAGAAGGAAAACAAATGAATAATTTCTACATGTTAGACTTGAATTACATTCAATATTCAAATTATAATTGATAAATCTTAGCTATGGTATATGAGCATGAAGACACTTAGGAATATCACCCAAAAAAACCTAATTAAAAGAATGCCTAAGTTAGACTTCACTATAGACCACCTTTGTGATACCTACCAACTAGGAAAACAAGTTAGTTCTTCATTTTATTCCAACAAAGCCATTAACACCTCAAGGTCACTACAAATCCTTGATATGACCTAATTGGACTAGTTATCATAGTCAGCCTAGGAGGAAAGACATTTGGGTTTATAATAGTATCTGAATTCTTTAGATTTAATTGGTTAGATTCATAGTGGTGAGTCATTTAAGAAATTTAGAATTTTCTCCACATGTATTCAAAGAAAATAAGGATATGAAATCTCAATAATTCATAATGATCATGGCAGAGAGTTTTAAAATGATAAGTTTTAATCCTTGTATCAACGGATAGGATTAGAACATAAATTCTCTACCCCTAGGACCCCCTAACATAATGGAATAACTAAAAGAACAAATAGAACCTTGGTTGAATCTACGAGGGCAATACTAGCTAAGTATTCACTCCGTAAATATTTTTGGGAAGAAGCAGTAAATATTGCTTGTTATGTTTTAAATTGGGTGAATGATAGATCCAAGCTTAATAAGACACCCTATAAATTCCTTTAAGGTAGGAAACCAAACCTTTCTCACTTATATGTCTTTATCTATGTATGCTTCATCTTAATCAATAAAAAATAACCCTTACAAAAATTTGAAACTAAGTTTGATGAAGGTGTCTTCTTATGTTACTCATCTGTAAGTAAGACATATAAAATATTTTATAAGAAGACCCTGGTAGAAGAAGAGTATACCCATGAGATTTTTTATTAATTAGATAGGATATCCAAATCTAAACCTAAAGAAGATAAAGTGGAGTTCATTCAAGGGGTAAAAGCCATTGATATAGTAGATAGAGTAAAACCTCAAGAAATATTACCTAGAGAATGTAGATATTCTTCTAGTTATCCTAAAGAACTTATTTTAAGAGATCCATCTAAAGGTGTTAGAACTAGACATAGACTTAGTAAAAAAGATAGTCATTTAGCCTTTATCTCTATGATAGAACCTACCAATATAGTTCAAGCCCTCGATGATGAATTATGGATCCTAGAAATGTAAGAAGAGCTAACCCAATTTATTAGAAATGATGGATAGGAACTAGTCAAAAGACCTAAGGACTAGAGTGTGGTTGGAATAAAGGGGTTTTCAAAAATTAGATAAATGAATATGGAATAATAGTGAGAAATAAGGCTAGATTAATAGTTATGACTTCCTTGATTTATTCTATGATTATTCCCTTCAGCTGTATATCCGTTACAAGCTCGGAGATACTAGCAATGTTTGGTAGATTAGGATGGCAAATGACATTTTGCATCTCGTGACTACCTTTAAGGCTGTTTCATACTCCTGATTCTTAAGGCGCTTGGAGGTTTTGATGGTTAGCCAGAATAGATGGTGCAGGGCTTGCCACAGTACTTCTCTACATCATTACTACCATTTGGACCATCACCTCACTCATCTTTTGGTTCAGCCGATAGATTTCCCTATCCTAGGATCTTATTTAACACTACATATCGATAATCATGAGGTCTTCAACATTGAAGGGATTCTCCTCATCCTTTTCTTCTCATCCTTCTGAGGAATGACCACCACTATCAGTGACTAACCTAGTCTCATGGTGGCATCGATGCATTTATCTAAGTGGTGGCTACCAATCTCCATCATCTTCAACATCATCATTATCAGCATTACTATCAATGTTGCATGCCTCACCAAGTAAATTACTTCGACGTCCATGGTGTCCTCTTCTTCTTCCTCCACTTCTTTTTAGATTTAATTTTTTTTTTGCGGTGGCGCCACTGAATTTCTAGTTCTTAATTTGGCAAAAAGATCTCTTGAACTTGCGGGCTACATTTGAAGTTGACATCTTCCTTGACTGGGATTGGTGAGCAACAAGATCCCCTAGAAGATATTCCAAGGGGTCGGCCATCGAGGTGAATTTCATTATGAGTTACTTCTTCAGCTTCCTAGTGGAGTTACCATTTTAGGCCCATAAACCCATTCCAAGTTGGAATGGTTACTTCTGGTTCTTAGAATCGAAGGTTTGATGGGTGGACAGGTAGTTGTTGGTTAGCTTGGAGCTCAACATTCTTCTTCTTCTGTCTTCTTGTCATCATTCCTCTACTTGACGAAGCTTCATCATTATGCCTCCCAAACATGACAGGCATGTTAGGTAAGGCAATGGTGGTTGCAGTCACTGCAGAAATTCTTTCGACATATATAATTCTTTTGATAGCTAGGACTTCTAGCTGTGATTGTCTTTCAAATACAGAAATCCTTCTTTGAGGATTCTCAACATTAGTGACAGTAACTCACGATGTTAACAGATGCACACGATGTGTAAAATTCTTATAATAAGGAGATGTATTCCTTGGTGAGGGTTTAAAAAATTTGCAACACCATGACCAAAAGAATTTGTGATTCACACAGATCATGAATCTTTAAAACATTTGAAAGGGTAGCAAAGATTGAATAAATATTTTCCTTGTGGGTGGAGCTCATTGAAATGCTTTCCATTTTTTATATGAAATTTTTTTATTTATAATAGATTAGTGATCTATATACTCAAGATTTTGATTTTGGTGATGTTTTTAATGCATGAAAAAAAGTGGCATTTAGTATTTTTATAAGCATGAAGGCTTTTTATTTCGAGAAAGTAAATTGTGTCTAAGTGTTTTTACGTGAATTGATTGTGAGAGAAGCCAATGGTGGTGGTTTGATGGGACATTTTTGTGTAGCTAATATTTTAGGAATTTTGCATGAACATTTATTTGTCTTCATATGAAATGTGATGTAGAAAGAATTTGTGAGAAGATTTTATAACATGTAAATCGGTTATGGCTAAGTAGAAACTCCATAGTTTGTGCACCCCTTTACATATACCTAATGAACCTTGGTTTGATATTTCAATGGATTTTATTTTGGATTTATTTAGGACTAACTAGGCGAGTGTTTCAATCTTTGTTTGGATTTTTAGAGAATACGCTCCTATTGGATTTTGTGTTCCTCTTGGTTTGAAAAGAACTCCTGAACCTACAAGTTAGTTTTGTGGCGTTCAATCATCAAAACTTATCACCTTGGGTTCTTCAGAGATTTTTAGGTTTTCTTGGTGTAGGGTTTCAATCCACCATTGTCTTAACTCTTTTTATCTGGTATTGTGATAGTTCAAGGCTCATATAACCTTTCTTTAAGATCTTGGGTTCTAATTCATCTTTGTTACTGGGTTTTATTACATTGTTGGTGTAGTTCATATCACTATCTCTCCCCATCTCTCCCTCACTATCTCTTATTCGTTTTCCTATTTCTCTATTTTAACCTTTCATTCTTCAAATATACCTCTTTCTCAATCTCTCCCTATCTCTCTCTCACTTTTTCACTCTCTATCACTCATGATCTTTATCTTGTTCTCTCTCCATCTCTTCCCAATCTCTCTTGCTCTCTCTCTCCCTCCCTCCTCCCTCCCTCTCTCTCTATCTTGCTCTCTCCCCCTCTCTCTTAGTTGTTTTCTCTCTCACACACAATCCCTCTTTTTTCCCTCCTCTCTCTAAATGTATAATTCTTCCACTCTCTTATTTACCTCTCACTCATTTTCTCTCCTTCTCGCACTCCTTGTCCCTCTCTCTTCCCTCTCTCCCTCTTCTTTCTATCTCCATATCTCTTGCCCTCTCCATCTCACTTGCTTTTTGTTTACTCTCTCTTTCCCTCTCACTCTTTATCTCCTACACAATCTCTCTTTCTCTTTCACTCTCTCACTCTCTCCTTAACTTTCACTATCCCTATCTTAGTTTCTATCTATCTCCCACTCTATGTCTCGTACTCTCTCTATCCTATTCTCTCTCCCTCCCTCTCACTCTATCTCCTTCTCTCCTATAATCTCTCACTATCTCTCCCTCTCTTTCTCTCTCTCTCTCTCTCTCACTCTCTCTCTCTCTCTCTCTCTTTTCCTCTTTCTCTTTATTTCACTCTACCACCCTCCCTTTATTTACACACTCTCTCTCCTACCCTCTCTCTCTTTCTCTCTCATTCTTAATTTCCCTCCCTAACTCATTTATTTATCTTTATCTTCCATCAAATTTTTTTATACACCCTCTCTTCTTACAAACATCTCTTTATCTATCTTTTATTCTAAGTCTCTCTAGACCTCTCTTTTATTCTCCATCTCTCCAGCCCTCCCCATCCCTCCCCTTCTCTCTCTCACACACATAGACACACACACTCACACACACATACACTATATATATATAATCCTCTCTTGCTCCCTCACTGCTCTCTCCCTCCCACAATACCTCTACATCTAATTCTCTAGCTCTCTCTACTTTCTCTCTTTCTAGATGAGGTTCCAGTTGAGTTTAGTGTTTCAAATCTACATGTGGGGTGGTGATTGTGAATCACGTCTTAGTGGTAAAAGGGGAATATTTGATGGAGGTAATGGTGGAGATCAAAGCAATTTTGGGTTGGTAATGGAGGCATGGGAGACACAATTGAAAGGTAAGAAGGGTCATCTTTCCTATAATGAAAACAAGAAAGGGGGTGGAGGATCAAGGCATGTTGGTGTAGCAATATATAAAGAAAGACAAGTGTTGATTTCTAATTAACCTCAGTTGCTTCAGTTGAAACATTTGTAATTGATTCTCAATACAAGAAAGTATAAGAAGGTGGAAATGAACAAGGTGGGGAGAAAGTAGGTTGCGATGGTGGAGTTTATAAGAAATTTGGTAAGGAGCAATTTCCCAGTAAGGGAATTCAGGTAAAACAAAATCGAACATTTTATTGGTTGTACAGTTTCTTGGTAATGTAGTTGGATTAAATTCAAAAGGAGGTGTTAATCTGTAACCGTAATCCACACATGACTCCTACTCCCAACCAGCTCCATCTTGCATGATATAACTCATGATCCCTCGATCGTGTACCACCTACACACAAAGCACAAAATAATGAAACAATCCTCTTTCGGGGGGAGACCCTCTCAAACACACAAGAATACAAAGGGAAAGAGCAACATATGAGGAAAGGGATTCGACACATACCTCTGACATCAGAATCGCATACGATTATTGCAAATTCAGGTCTATGAACTATGTTTTGATGATTGGCAAACACTCTTACTTGACTTGGACTGTCTTTTACTACTGACTTTTCAGGAATCATAGATCGGACGAAAAAATGGAGCCAACTCAAGATGGGGTAGATTAGGGTTGAGTCAGTCTGTAATTTTATTTTTTTCCCTCTTGAGTCAATTGTAATCTTTGGTGTGACTAATGCAAAGTAACACTGAACACACACACACTTGATAGACTTAGAATTTCTGTTTTTACTCAAATCGGCCAGGATGATATTTACATCGTCTTGGACGATCGGGCTTAAAATAAAAAATCTAATCAGTGGTTCTTAATTAAGGCAGCCGTTATTAGCAAATCAGCTTGGATGATACGTGTATCGGCCAGGACGATAGGATCAAAACAGAAAGAAATTGCCACCATAAATAATTAAGGTATTTTGTATTTTTGGCAATCGGTCAGGACGATCTCTGATCGGCCTGGACGAAATTCACAATTATGCCTTAATTATTCAGACAAATCAAGGAAGTAATTAAGGATGATTGATACGATTACATTGTCTTGGACGATCATAGGATTGGCCTGGATAATCTATTCAAAAACCTTAGTTACTTCTGGACCATAAATATCGGCCAACATAAATTCAGGGCGATGTGTTGGACGATCGGGATCTGACAGCTTGAATTCAGGGCAATGCTCTGGACAATTTTCCTCTGATTTGAATTGATCGGCCTGGAAGATCGTGAGATCGTCTTGGATGATCAAGCCAATTTTCAATCATCCAGTTTGCATTCAGGGCGATGCTCTGGCCGATCTCATGGAATTTGTACTGATCGGCCAAGACGATGTCCATATCATCCTGGATGATATAGTCGGCAACTTACAATTAATGAGCTGCTTTGAAACTCTTCTATTTAAGAGCTCTTGTTCAACATTTTTGAACATCCTTGGATGCTGTCTTGACCTGAGAAAACTTAAAGGAGGGAGAGAGAGAGAGAGAGAGAGAGAGAGAGAGAGAGAGAGAGAGAGAGAGAGAGAGAGAGAGAGAGAGAGAGAGAGAGAGAGAGAGGATCATGTGAGGGGGAGCTTATGAGGGGATTCACAAGGGTTGCTCCAAGCATTGTTCCACTTCTTCTTCCCTGAGTCTCTTATCCTTGGAAGGGTTGGGAGAGGTAAGTTCCAGCAAGCGATCGAGGTTCTTTGCCTGCTTCAGGAGGAGGCAAAAGGAGGAAGGTTTTCTGCATTGCTAGGTGCGGCAAAAAGAGGTGTTTGTAAAGGCTTCTCCGCCTAGCTGTGGGGGCTAAAGGAGAGTCACGATTGTAGTGCAATAGTCAAAGGGCGCCTCTGGGGAGTGGATGTAGGTCGAGTTGACCGAACCACTATAAACCCTTTTGTTCTTGTTTTTTACTGCTTCCGCATTTATTTTCTTCGGCACTTATTTTTTTGTGGTGATTTGGTTTGTATTCGTGCTTTGCCTAAAGAATTTTTTTAAATACCAATTCACCCCCTCTTTTGGTTAGCCTTGGGCCAGTTCTATAGGGCTTAACATCCCTAACGAACTTTCAAGTGGTATTAGAGTGGTATTCATAAAAACTAAGCTTAAAAACTTTTTGAATTTAGATCCATGGATAACTTTGGGAATCGTAATACACCAGAAGGGTATTCTATTACCCGACCACCTTTGTTTGATAATATCCCATTTGATTTTTGGAAAACTCACATGTCTACATTTTTACAATCTACTGATTATCGCATGTGGATGCTTGTTACGGATGATTACACACCTCCAACTGGTAAACTTAACGACATTACAATTCCACTTTCTTTTAATGAATGGACTTTAAATGATAGGGATTTGGCTCAATTGAATGCAAAATGTCTTAATTGTTTTTTCTATGCTTTAAAATCAGAAGACTACATGCCTGTTTCCACTTGCAAAACTGGTAAAGAAATGTGGGATAAATTGTGTATCACTTATGAAGGCACTAATGAAGTTAAACAATCCCGTTTGAACATTCTCTTGCATGACTATGAACTTTTTTGTATGAAACCTCATGAATCAATTTCTAAAATGTATACGAGATTTACTCAGATTGTTACTTCCTTGCATGCCTTAGGAAGAGAGCTTTAAAATTTTGAAAAAGTAAACAATATTTTACGATGCTTGCCTTCCTCTTTTGATTAAAAAATTACTACTATAACTGAATCTAAGGATTTAAACACGTATTCGATTGACAACTTACTTGGCTTACTCATTGCTTACGAGCAAGGGGTGAATAAAATAAATCTTAATGTATATGAGAAAAAGAAAGAGAAAACGGTAGCACTGAAGGCACACAAATCTGACTCCGATTCTTCCAGGTCTGAGAGCGATGAAGTTGCCTTCATCTCAAGGCAATTAAGAAACTTTCTAAGGAAGAAGCAAAAACATCATTGGAGAAAAGGTAAGGATAACAAATATTCTAAAGGATCTTCTGATATTGTTTGTTATGAATGAAGGAAGCCTGGACATATAAAAGCCGACTGTCCTACACTTCAAGATCACTGAAGCAAAGAAAAGGGTGAGGAGAAACCCAAGTTTAGGAAGGACAAGAAAAGACTCCAAAAGGCATTTTGGGCGGATTCTGCATCAGATTCATCGGAGACGGAACCAGAAGATGAGACAACAAAACTGTGCTTGATGGCATACGATCATCCCGATCAAGAAGAGGTATGTGAACTTTCCTATGATCAACTTCTTCAAATTTCTAAAAAAATTCTTGCATCATATAGGAAACTCAAGAAAACACATGCAAGCTTAAAATTGGAATTTTTGGAGTTACAAAAAGAGCATGCAATTATGACTAAAGATCACTCAACAATTGATTCAAATTATATGGCTCTACTTGATAAATTTGATGAGTTAAACAAAAAGCATTATGAATTATTGGAAGAGCATGAGTCACTAAAAGTCACACACACCTCACTTGAATCTGATTTTAAAAAGTCTAAAAAGATGGAGAAAAATTTAAGAATTGATAATGATGCCCTAAAATTTACTAACTTGAGGATTCAAAATGAATTGGATACATTTAAGAAAACTAGGATGACACCAACACTTAATCAAAAGCCAAAACCTAAGAAGAGGCATTATAACACAAACCATTTAAGAAATCCTTTTCCGGGTGTTAGATGCTTTCATGTGGCATGCTAGGACACATCTCACACACTTGCACTGTT
Source organism: Dendrobium nobile (assembly GCA_022539455.1). Taxonomy (NCBI): domain Eukaryota; kingdom Viridiplantae; phylum Streptophyta; class Magnoliopsida; order Asparagales; family Orchidaceae; genus Dendrobium; species Dendrobium nobile. The sequence goes on from CM039734.1 coordinate 28,439,834, forward strand.
CACTGTAGTACACACTAGGTGTGGAGACCAAAATTGCATAATTCACAGCATACCACACATGCATTGCATTATACTTTTCATAAGAAGGAACCCAAACCTGCTTGGGTTCCTAAATCTAACATTTGATAATTTTGTAGGTGGGCTCTCACAAAAGGCCTCTTGAGAGTATGTGGTACTTGGACAGCGGTTGCTCTCGACATATGACTGGTGATGCTAATCAATTTGTTTCGCTGGAGTTCAGGACTGGAGGCAAGGTTACTCTTGGAGACAACACCACCAAGAAGGTGGTAAGCGCAGGTATAATTGGTAATTCCAAGAACCTTATGATTGAAAATGTTTTGCTTGTAGATGGATTGAAGCACAACCTGCTCATCATCAGTCAACTCTGTGACAAAGGCTTCATCATACAATTCTTTGCAAATTCATGCATTGTAAGTTAAAGTAACAACACTATTTTGCACGGAAAGAGGATCAACAATGTCTACATGCTTGATTTAAATAACATTGAATGTGATGCTTCATTTTGCTTAAAAATAGTGATTGATGATTCATGGTTATGGCACCGGAGACTATGTCATCCAAGTATGAAAACCCTTAGGAAAGTGACCCAAAAAGACCTAGTTAGAGGTGTCCCCAAACTCAAGTTTTCAAAAGACCACCTTTGTGATGCCTGTCAACTAGGAAACCAAGTCCACTCCACCTTTCACCCCACTAAGGAAATTAGCACCTCTAGACCTTTAGAAGTACTGCACATAAATTTGTTTGGACCCATTAGCACTGCCAGCTTGGGAGGGAAAGTCTATGGTATTGTGATTGTTGATGACTACTCAAGGTTCACTTGGACTAGATTTCTTATACATAAAAAGGAGTCTTTTGAGGAGTTTAAAACAATTTTTACTTGGATTCAGAAAAAGCTAGGTTGTGAGATCTTGACCATCCATAGTGATCATGGGGGAGAGTTTGAGAATGAAAGATTTGGAGATTTTTGTGAGGATAAGGGGATTAGCCACAATTTCTTAGCTCCTAGGATCCCTCAGCAGAATGGTGTAGCTGAAAGGAAGAATCAGACCTTGGTGGAAGCCGCTAGAGCCATGCTTGCTGAGTATTCACTTCCAAAATACTTTTGGGCTGAAGCGATTAACACAGCTTGTTATGTGTTGAATAGGGTGAACGTTAGAGCCAAATTAGAAAAGACACCCTATGAGATCCTTAAGGGTAGGACACCCAATCTTTCCCACCCATGGTTTAACCCAAGTCAACTAAATGTGTTGAACCAAACCTTCTAAAACCCAAATTCTGAGGCCCAATGCCAACCTAGCCTAAATTGGACCACACCAACTCTTGAATTGTGTTCTAAATCTTTATTACTCATGCCATAGCTTGCCCATTACATCTAGGTTGCTTATGTGGCAAGATTCTTCAAAACAACCACTCTCTAATCATTGCTTTAGGCATAACTTCTCCAATAACCCACCATGTTGATTCAAACTCTCTTGAGCCTTCCCTTGGCTCTTATTTGTCTCTCCAAAATTAAATTGGTGTTGTTCATTGCTTATGTAATAAGATATTGGCCATTGAACCAAATTTCTCTCTTTCTCTCTCTATAATAGATACCCCCAAAATTTTGAAAGAAAGGGTTAATAACAACTTCTTATGCTCCTTCATAAGACTTACCAAAAGAACTTGCTATTGTAGTCTTGACAGATTAGACATGTAAGTAGAGAGATTGGCATAGGGGTCATAACATACAACATTTATGCCTTGGGAGCATCACACAGAGTGAACAATCAAGATGAGGTATTTATTTATAACATTTAAATTTGATGTTTTCTCTTACTAACAAAACTCACCATAATCATATGTCATTAATTTACTTTCAGGCTAGACTACTAGTGCCATCCATGCATCTACATATAGCACTAGAGTACCCTATTGAGTGCACTTGAATTATATATACTTTACATCATCTCAGACTTGACTACATCAGCACCTGCAATTCATTCAACTAGACCATCATCTTTTTACTGCTTTTGTTAAGATAAGATATACTACTACAAACATGTTCCACTTGACTATTGGCAAGATGACCATAATTTTATAGGATATTTAGCTATTATTGGGGATTCAAGTGGATGGTCTAATAATGATGGGCATATTGCTGTTGGGTTAGGACTACATCGGGAGAGCTAGCTGGATTACTATGACGAATTACTTGGTGTGCATCCTAAGCCAGATACCATTTACACTGACCCAACATATGAGACAATTTAGTCAATATTTTGGATGGTTAGTTCAAACTTAGTGTCCATTCTTCCACTGAGATGGTTGTGGTGGAAATTTTATAGAGATTCATAAAAAGATATGAAGCTTTACATGTTCACATGGCACATTATGAGATACATCTTATACATGATTGGGTGTTTTCTAATGCCTGATAAGTCACTCTCACATTGCATTACTTAACACAAATATGAAGTTCAATATAATGTTATCTTTGCAGAGAGCTCTACTTATTGATAAGTCCAAGTCGACGTTATAATATATAATGCTTGCCACTCTTATTGGTATGGTTATAGCTGAGAATGCATGTAAAACTCCCTATGTATTGAGTTCCTTTCCCCTGTGATATTGTTGAAAAACCACTTGGGTATAGGTGACTTCCTCTTCCCATAATTACATGAGAACTTCACCTGGCTATAAATTTATAAAAAAAAAATTTAGACCTGTAAGTGGGTGGAGGATAGGATTTTTGAGGTACCTTCTATCAACACGTTGATGTACACAGATGAGTTAGATGTTTTACAACATAGCCAATTCACCATAAATCCATACACAAAGGTTATAATGGCAAGCCTGCCTCATATTTGTCATGTAAGATCTGATATATGGACAGTACGTGTTCCACTGATTAGTTGGAAGCAGATCGAGTGGCACTTGGCTAATAGGGTTATGAGACAATTTTGTGGCATGCAGTCCTCTAATATTCATCCCATTCATCACACTTTTAGGAGGATTGATGGCCAGACAGATGTTTATTGGTTGCTTCAATACCATACTTACATTAAGATATGGAAAAATCAACAGGCTTATGTCACTCAAGTACAGACACCAGTGGGCAGTGGAAATTGGGAGCTAACCAGATATTTAAGATGGTATAGGTCATGGGAGTCAATTTACTTATTGAGGCCATGGGTAGAGGCTCCAGAGATTTTATATCCAAGGTCACCCAGGGAAAGACTATTTGTATGTTAACTAGCTGTAGTAATTCTTCAATTATAGAATTTATGATTCCCTCAAAGTTCTTGTAATCTTTGTCACAAGCAAACTACTACATTTATAGTAAAGATATGCTCCACTCTTTCATAGGAGGTCAGGTGCAGAATGCAGCCTCGATGCAAGAAGAAATAAATGATGGTTTGAGAAAGTTGACAAGGCTTATAGATCAATGCACATTGACTATAGCACATTTGATACAATAGAGAATCATTCACCACCTATTAAGAAGAAACACAGACATCGAACCCATATAGAGGGGTTGAGGAAATAAATTTCAGATGCACCCATAAGAAATGTAGGCATTAAAGTTCGTGTTAAAAACATCCAGCCATCGAGGCATTCCATGTACGTCAACTCTAGAGCTCATCGCTTTCCATCGGCCTATGAGGTGGGTGGACCTTCAATGGCTTGTGGAGTCGATCCATATAATGAAAGACCATCTTCAAGTTATTTTACTTTGGTCGGTGCCAATTTCAAACTCCCGGTGCTTCCCAGGTGCCAACCAGTGAGAATAGTTTGACCTATACACCTCATCTAGTATGTAAATTATTGATTGGATGGGTTTATTGTGTTTGTTAGCATCTCTGACGTAGCAAGATTTGCTTTTAAAACAAGGATGTCTAGATGCAGGAATACTAGAGGAGGATAATAATGATGGGGCAAATATACAATTGAGAGCTCGATAACCACCTACCTAATATACCCATGGTACAGATGCCCTTTTATGCCAAAGATTTGACTACTTAGCATTTATGTATATTATATTCGTATGGTTTCTATAAAAATCATATTACTCTATCTTATTATATATGTAATTTTTTTATAATTATGCTTCTAGTGATAATTTACTTATTTTTCTGGTTAATACGACTACCTACCGGGGGTAACCACTACCTAACATATATTAACATTTAATATATGCCTTGGATAAAGAAAAAAAATTAATGCCTAAAAAGTATGATAATCAAGAAAAACAAACCTTCATTAATATAACATAAACTATTAGTGTCATATAAACTATAGTAATAGAACTGCAAGTGATAAAGAAAGGAAAATATAGTTCTATTTCTTCTCCACTAAGATATTAGCTATAATAAGCAAGATAATGAAATACAATAGAAGAAAACATATATTGTAATATATATTTATATTTCTTAAGCAACACAAGTAGACGAGCATGGAGTTGAGTTTGAGTTTGATAGCACTTGAGAAGAAACTCAAACTCATATTATAGGTCTTATCAGTCCTTATCATTCAAAAATTATCTAGGCTTACCTTCGGGTAAAAGCTCATTCATCATATCATTATAGAAATCTAATATGAACTTATTATAAGTGCTATTTAAGATATAAAATCATATGCTCGATGTCAACGTTGTTGCAGCCAATATCTGGTTCAACACTTTTAGGTGGATAGAACATCTGTAAGAAATGAGGACTTACAAAATGCTTAGTTTTTATTCTAGAACCTCATCTGAACATATTTATAACTGGAAATATTTAGAAAATATCTCTTCTTATAAAGTTTTACCCTTATTACTTCATCATGCACACGCCAAAGGGCATTATCCTCTTCTTTTTTTCATTTATGTATGCAACACCTAAATATCTCATTTGCATTCTTCTTTGCTCCAACAGTCTGTCACTGGCTCGTTCTATACAAGCATGCATTTTTTTGCATACATCATCGAACCTTTCTTTATTGGGGATACCTCGAATCTTCTTCATAGATGACCAATACATTTTGAAGGTCTAAACTCAAATCTTCATACAAATTAAGATCATTCTCAACCACTCACAAATTTTACTATAAATTAAAGCAATTTAAAAAAAAAATTAATTGATGATTAATTTAAATGAATTCAAATTAATTTTTTGATTAATTTACTTAATAATATGTAAAGCATTTATTAATTAACTTACAAATTGATTTTTAACTCTGTTATAATTTAATAAACTTGCTAATTAATTAGTCATTATTTCTCCTCAAGTAATTTTGTCATTAATAATTAATTGGTGGATTATCATATATATTAATTAATTTGTGTTAAGTCCATAAATTAATTATTAATTTATTTACATATCAAATGTAAATAATTAAATTAATAATAATTTCATTAATTAATGAATTATTAGATAATTATAAATTAGTTTGTACATAATTTATAAATTACTTTTAAAATTTAATTAATATCTTAAAGAATAATATTAATCTATTATATTAAACTAAACATATTTAAAATATTTAAAAATAAAATAAAAAATACAAAATAAAATCAATCCACTAATAAATTAATGTATAAAATAAATAAATCACCTAACCTATTTATGCCCAATTGATTTGACTTTGCCAATGTCAATTAACATTTATTCGAGCATCAACGAGCATTATTCAGGCATCGGCAATGGGAGAGGAATAAATGTCAAACTATTAAATGTAGACATAAAAATTCTCCAAACAGTTTGAAAATTTCTTCAATTTTGTGAAGAATATGCCAAACTATTTAATATTTTAAAACTTCACTATCGTGAATCTAGTTGGTGAATAATTTTGTTTTAAATTTTCTTCCCTTATGCTCCAACTATTAATTTTAATTATCAATATGCACCTTTTTATTATTTTTTTTAATTTTTATTTGCCCTGGTAAAGCTTAACGGGCGATATGAACATTATGGAGGTCTTTTCTTAATCCTCCTTAGCCATCGCATACGGATAAAGGTTAGACCTCTTGCAGTTCAACGACTCCAGAAGTCAACCTTATTCCCTACAACTGGTAGTCCCATCTGACACCTATCCCTTGCCCATAGCCACAAGAGATTCTCCCTAAAAGAAACCTCTAAGCCGTCGTCGGCCTCCGACAACTCTCCGCTGCAGCAAGAAATTTTAGCTCGTCAGAATTATTGGTCGTTACGGCGATGGTGGGCTTGTCCACATGGTAGTCATAGGGAATAAGGATGACTTAAAATTCACTTGTTCACTACAAAAATCATGTTTTTATCTAACATACTATTAAATGATGGAGGAGCTTCTTAAGTGTAGAAGTGAGAAGTGATCTATGAAGCCATTTATTCCCTTAATCTTTTTCATTTTTTCCATTGTAGCCTTTGCTAGTGAAGAAAGTATACACTTTTTTGCTTTCACAAAAAAAAGTAAAAAGTTGTTCCAAGACTTTCTACTTGACTTGCACACAATTCTTGTTAAAGGTGCCACTTGCTTATAATTCTTGTGCTTCTTGGGAAATTCAAAGAGGTAGGGCTAAGTGGCTTGAGAATGGGAAGGAAGACCTTAAGTTTCTTTCTAGGAAAATAAATGTTAGGAAAAATCACAATTGCATTATAGAATGATTTCTAGGGACATTTATTGATCGTACTAGTATTATTGAGGAAGGTATTCATTACTATAAGGGTCTTTTTAATTTTCAAGAATGATGGTGATGTCACTCCTCTACTCTGTGGGAAGGTTCCAAAACACCTCATTTTTTCTTTAACTATTCCAATTACAAAATGAGGAAACTAAAACTATGATTTTCTATTTCTCTAGATCAATTTCATGTGGTCCGGATGGTTATACCTTTAATTTTATGCTTCTTAGTAGGAGGTGGTTGGGAGTCATATTTGCAAAATTGTCAGATAATTCTTCCTCAAAAGTTACTTGCTTAAAAAGCAAAGCCAGTGGGATTTTTCTTATATCAAAAAATCAAAAGGCAAATATATTTTAAATTATAGGCCCATTTCCCCATGCAACAACTCTAAAATTATTTCAAAAGAAAGCAAGCTTAAACTTTCTCATGCCTTATATCATTCATCCAAGTTAAGCATGTTTCATTGACAAAAAAACTACACAATGTTAAATTGTCAAAGAAAATTCTTGATGACTTAAAAAAACCCAAGAAAAATGGCTTCTTTTATGCTAAACCTGACATCTTTAAAGTTATTAATATTGTCTCTAGAGAATTTGTTCTTATCATAATGCATCTAAATGGGTTCCCACTAATGTTTATTAGTTGTATTAAAGAATGTATTGAGAATACGAATTATTCAATATGTATCAATTGGAATTCAGAAGGCTTCTTCTCTTCTTCTTTTGGATTAAGTCAAAGTTTTCCTCCATACGTTGTATTGGAATGAAAGATCTTTCTAATCTCTTTGATAGGGAAATAAATTCTCACAACATCTCTACTGCTCATATTGGCTTTCATATTGCCTACCTCATGTTATTTGATGACCTTCTTGTCTTTGGAAATGATAGTAACTAAAACTTACAAGCTTTAAAAGACTCTTACTATGGTATACCAAGTTCATTAAAAGACTCCTCATTCAATAATTCTCTCCCCTTATGGGGACAAAGCCTTCACTCTTCTTGATGGATGGAAAGCAAAGTCTCTCTCTTTTGCTAGGAGATTATAGTATCTTAAATTCATTATCTGCAATAGTAGATCACAGGTGCTATATTACCTAAAAGTTATCATAAATTATTAAACAAAGTTGGCTCTAGATTCTTGTAATTTGGTACCATTTCACTATCAAATGCAGCTAGTTTCTTGGTCCATTATTGTAAGCCTAGAGAAGGTGGAGGCCTTAGTCTTCCTCCTTTGCTGCCCTTATTTTTCCTAATAAGTACTCTTTGCTTTGGAGACATTGGCATGGTCAAAGTCTCCTTTCTTGTTGGTGGAATGCAAAGGACTCTATGGTTAAAGGCTCTAAATTTTAGGAAGTTTTAAAATTCTTGTAGGATCCATTAAACCTTATATTAAGTTTCTTGTAAAAGATGAAGGAAAGTTTTCTTTTATTTGGGACTTGTTGTCTGAAGAGAAAAGTTTATTTGAAATCTTATCTGGGTCCATCCTGTTATTTGGTTTCAATTGTCTTACTACCTTCTCTTTCATTATTAATGGTTCGAGGTGCAATCCTGGGATTCTCTCTATTATGATTTTTTTTTATTATACCTATGGTGCAGTTTAGCAATAACATGGAAGCTGATACATATTATGGTGTTGGTCATTGAATCCCAACTTGAATTGCTTCATGCAAGCTTATATGCTAATAATGTTACGGTCCCTTGGTGGAAATTTACATGGAACAAAAGATGTTCTTTAAGGATGTGGTAGGTGGAAGTGTTCTTTTTGCTCTTTGAGCCTGGATAACACTTATCATTTTTTTTAGTGTGATTTCACTTATGCTATACTTTGCAATATTCTTATTGTTGCTTTCTCTTTTCTCCAAAGACCAAGTATGCTCCAGATTTTTGAATTTGTTGAAGATATGCAACATGCTTCTCTATCTTCAAAGCTCATATCTCTTTTTTCTAAATGCTGATTATTTACTTAATTCAAAGGGAAAGAAATGAACGAATATTTTGGCATAGCATCAATTGCATATCCACTGTTATAAATAACATCAAAAGGGCCATTAATTTGAAAACAAGATGCTGGGAGCTTCATTTTTGCAATTTTTGCCATGTTGGATAATGATGATTGAGATTTTTCCTTTCCACCATAGCCGGAGCACGTGGATGGCCTTTTCGGCAACCGGAGCTCTTGATTTTTACAATCAAAACAATTAAGCATTAGACAATTTTGGCCCGCTTGAGTCTATAGTTGGTGCTCTTCTCTTATTCATTAAGTAACTTTTCATGTTTTTGGGGTTATGACTTGCTCGTTTTTGCTGTAGCTCCAGTGCTTACTTTCCTGATATACTGACTTGTACTTTGTTTCTCTTATAACTATTTTTCATAGTAAATGAATAGGCTTTGCCAACAATTTACCCCTAAAAAAAATTAGCTTATTTTCTTCATACCTTCTTCATATACCAGCATATAAAACTAAAGGGGAGAGGCTTGCTTTCCATTTTTTTTTAAATTTGGATTAACAAGAATGTTCAGGATAATAAAAATAGCTTGGTTGGGAGCTTTCAACATATGCTTTTCATCAGGAATTACATTGGTAATGAATGATGAACATAGTTCAAAATATGCAGCATCCTGCCACCTTCACAAAGGTATACTCCTGTATTTTAACTAAATTTAGTTTCTTGAATATCCTTTTAATATTAGAAAATGTTATAAAAAATACTTTTACATTTGACATATGATAAAAAATTATTCACTTTAGGAATTTTCATGTATTAATTTTGCATAATTTAAATTTACACGTACTAAATTTATCTAGATTCAAAAAATTTTAATTTTAAATTTTCTTGTAATTTGATAAATTTTCATTACCAATAAAGATTCATAAATTTATCTCCACTTTAAATTAAAGTTTACATGAATCAAGGTGTTAATACTCTTAAGCATTTTACTTGAATGCGTAACAATCAACATAGTTGTGAGCACATAAAGATCATTTTAAATGCTTAGTGTGTTGATTTTATAAGTTTAAGAATAATGTGTGCTAAATGAATAGCATCATTTTTGTTATACATTGTTTGCTTGCATGTTTTTTTTTCATGTATCAACTAGTGCATTGATATGCACATGAATTTTAACATTTAGCCACATTAATAAAATAAGCTGTTTTGTTATTTGAGATGACCTTCATGGATGATTTGTCATCACACAATCTTATAATTGAAGTCCTGAAGGTTCATGCATGGCAAGAGGTCCTTGTGTACTAGATGGGGCCTATATTGCTTAGAATTCTATTTCTTGATATATTCTTTACTCATGGAATAAGAACATGAGCTGCTGGATGACATGTGCACTTGCTAAAGTTTTAATGTAATCAAATGGAGTGTTGGTGGATGTATGTTGTCTTAATGTTACAATTTAAAGATATCTATATTTTGTTTATTATCATTTATTTCCTTTGATAAATTAGGTATTATATTGTATCTGTAGTCCAAATTTGGTTGGCTTCTATAAAAAGAGTCTGGATTCAAGTAATTGTAAATGATGATTAAACATGCATTTCATATTAATTAAAATTAAAATTAATAAATTATTATTGAAAAAAAAAATCTTCCAAATGATGCCTATCACCCCTTCTAATATCAAACTTCTTGTGCACTGGATTTTGATTCTATGGTTCCAATAGTGGTGTGAGCTTCTTCATGGTCTCAATACAAAATCACACTGAAGTATTATTTTGTTTAATGATTTAATAAGGAATGTTATGATTGCTAAGCATTTTTTGTGGATAAATAAGTTCTTGATAGTTCTAACAGGAAACTTAAGGAGGTGGAGACACAGTGATGAACTGTTTTAGGTTATATAAGTTTACAATGCTATATTCAAATGTACATAAATTTATAGTGGTTTCTTGAACAAAGAAATATGTCCCTATATAAGATTTAGATCAGCTGCATTTTTTTTTTATCATAATAAATTTTGTGGCATCTTCTAATGACCTATTATATATTTAATTTGAAGTTGATTATTTTCCAACATAGTAAAGATGGAGAATGGTTCTGATAACACATAGATATTGATCACTTGGATGATTAGCTTACTTCTGATAACATATAGAGATTGATAACATATAAAGGCTTGATGTTATTATTATTGCTGTTGTAGACATTAATACGAAATTTTCATAAAAGTAAAATAAAATTTATAACTCTATATTGTACTCAACATTATCACATTAAATAAGAAAAATTCTAATATAAGAACAATGAACAATTGATAATATTTTTTATAGTAGATATAACTTAAGCACCAAAGTATAAATGACCAAAGATTGTCGATCTTCTAATGTTGAAGTTCTTTTATAACCAAACTTGAAGTAGATGGAGGCAACTAGCTAAATGATACATTTGCGCCAGATCTAGAAGACTGATTCATAAAGCTCCATTTTGTCATGTAAGGGAGGCTTAAATGTATCTCCCTTATGACAAACACCAACCTCAAGTTTATAAGGCACCATTGGACAAAACAACCTATGGCTACCAATAAGGATCATTCGGTTTAGTTGGGTCGCTATCTCCTCTAACTAAGTAGACTAGGGGCACGATAGCTCGAGATGATGGAACTAATAAGATTTTGATCAGACTCATCATCATTCCCTTATCAGCCAATTTAAGTGTACGGTTATAAATTTCAAAACCCTAACCATCCTAAAACTTTAGTTTCCAAAACTTGAAGTATTGCTCTATATGGTAGGTAAATACTGCCTATATAATAACTAGCCCTAATTGAAAGTTCTCTCTCAATATCGAGGAAGGTAATTAATTATAAAGGCTTTGCACCTATGAGAAACTATTCCTCATATCATAATATCCTCCCGAAATGAGAATGAAATCTCTAGGTATTCTCTTATATAAAATATAATATGCCTTCTAAAAATTTATCATAGAAGATCTATCTTGTTAAAACATTTTCTATTGATAAAATGGAGTACAGAGAGGTTGGGGAATGGATTTTTCAAAGTCAACAATAATATTTAAAACTGCCACACACAATATCAAGAATGCTTTGACAATCTAAATACATGCAACATACAAATTAACAATCACTTAAAGTATTTTTATTCTCACTTATAATCATAATATATTAAAAAGATCAATATTCCTTTTATGATGGTCTCTAGCTTCTCATTTTCAAGAACAAAAAAAAAAAAACAAAGAAATTAACATTCTCAAACCACAATCCAACCCACAAACGATAATGCTTACCTTTATATAGACCATTACAAGTATCTCGACAATCATGCAACCAGACATTTAGTTGTGAGAAAATAATTAGGGAAAAGCATATCCAGATCCATGAACATTGACAAGCTTTGAATTCAAGCATGATATAATGCTAATTCACTAATATAAGAAGCAAGTTTCATATTGAAAAATAATGAAAGTGGCATAATTCTACTACATCGTCAAAGTCATGAAAAAAATACATTATTAGATGATAAGCTCATTCCTAGCAAAATCATGTGAGGAAAATCATAATGATAAAAAGCATAGGAAATTATCTTTAATCATAAATCTAATAATCCTTTCTTGACAAGTAACTACTCAAAAATCATGTAGTTTGATGCACTCCTTTATAATGTCAATCTAAAATCTTAATGATCATGATCAAGTTGATTCACTGCTCCCAAACTGTATGAAAAAAATGCAAGTGTAAATAAATTTACATTTCAATTAATAATATAAGAAATTGATAGATTTGCATAAATTATTTAACATGAACAAAATTTAGTTGATTTAATATATGTTTATTTAGACATTATGCCAAATTTTATAATACTATATTTATACACATGTATGATTTTTATAAAAAAAAATTTGCTAGTTCAATATTAATATTGAATAGAATAAAAAATATTTTAACATTGTTATAGGGTGGCAATAGCATAGTTTATAAAACATCTGCAATTATAATATAATACAACAGTTTTAAAAGCTGTGAATTTTAAGTGGTTTAAAATGTTATGATTAATTTGATCTTACCAATAATTCTAGAAAGCACTGCAAGCTACATGCTGTCATAGTTCAATTTTTTTTGTATTAACATTTCATAGATATCATAACCTTAAATATATGCACTTGTGTCAGATACCAGATTTAATGAGTCTTCGCAGTCAATTTATACTCTTATTTTGTATATTTAATATATTAATACCCATGATCAATGCTTAATGTTATTGTGTCAATTATTGCACGTATTTGTTATTTGATTTAGAAACAAGATTCCAAGTGTCTTTTTTTGTCATCTAATTTAGTGCAGAATGTTGGCCATTAAAAGAGAAGCATAATATTAAGTTAAGCATTGCAGAGATGATGATGCTTATATGAATGAATAGCATTAATTTTAGAGAAAAGATATAAAATGAGCTTATACGTGAAAAGGTTGGAGTACCTCCAATTGAAAAAAAAAAGATTAGAGAGAGTCACCTTAGATGGCTTGGTCACATAAAATGGTGGCCTTTCGATGACCTAATTAGGAAAGTAGATATATTAGATTTGGCTTATGTTAAGAAAGGTAGAGGTAGAAATAAAAAGACTTGGTTAGAAAATATTAATATGCCATTTCATTATGAGATTTAAATGAGAATTTAACTCTTAACAAAACACAATAGAGGTAATAATTCATTTAGCCGACCCCTCAAAAAGGATAAAGGGTTGATGTTGTTTTTGTATTCTAAGTGTATTTCTTAGATGAAATTATTGAAATTACATATGTACCCCATTATAAGATTTGTGCCAGCCTAAAAAAAGGGGGATAATTGGGGGGAATACAAAAATGGGATATTAGGGGTAAAATACCATTCCTCACAGCTCTATAACATTTTTTTTCATTATATATAGGCTTACGAGTCATCAAAGCAGTTATGAATGAATAAAACTTTTATCATTTACATAATAATGTACAACTATACAAGATATACATTGTAAGTTTCTTCCCCTGTAAAGTTCATAGTACTAGTCAAGCTTAAAACCAATCAAATAATTTTCTAAGTTTTCACTTACTCTTTTTGCCTCTCTCTCTTTCTCTCTCTCTCTCTCTCTCTCTCTCTCTCTCTCTCTCTCTCTCTCTCTCTCTCTCTCTCTCTCTCTCTCTCTCTCTCTCTCTCTATGTGTTCAACACCTTCTTTATCCCTCTAAAATTGTCACACTCTCTCACCCTTTCTCCCGTAGCTTCTTAGGAGCCAAAATGGAGCTGAGAAGAAATCCTTTTTATTCTGTGAAGATATATCATTCTATTAACATTACTTCGAATATGAAATTAATGATCCTTCATCCACACTATAATAGTCAAATATTTAGTAGAACATCATTTTGACCCTTCGGGGTCATATGTAGTTCTTCCTTAAATTTGGCTATGTTATTTTGAATGTAATTTATAATTCTAAATTTGAACCCCATTAAAAAAACTTATTTCCATTTTTCAAGGTGGTATATCGTTTATGATGGTACGTTCTATTTTAGAAATAAAATTTAAAAGTTAATTTCAAATTTCTTAAAGAAAATTAAACATTTTCAAAACTCAAACTTTTTCAATCAAATAGGGTTGATATTACCATTGAATGTGTTAAACTTTGATTCAGAATACCCTTTCAGGTATGACACTTAGTCATATTTGACATGATACGAGCGACCCTTTCCCTCGAATTTCTCAGCCTGAACAATGGTAATGATAGCTTTGATCTTTTATGTGATTATTCCCGTCAGCTGTATAGCCATTACAGGCTCAGAGATACTGATAATGTTCTACAGATTAGGCTGGCGAATGACATTCTGCACCTCGTGACCTCCTTCAAGGTTGCCTCATACTCCTGAGACTTGAGGCACTTGGAGGTTTTGAAGGTTGGCCAGAGTAGATAGTGCAGGGCCTGTGACAGCAGTTCTCTGCATCATTCATGCCATTTGGGCTGTCATCTCTCTTCTCTTTTTGTTAAGCTGATAGATTTCCTTGTCATTGGATCTCATTTGCCACTGCATATCAATAAGCCCGACATCTTCAGCATTGAAGGGATTCCACTCAGCCATTTCTTCTGCTCCTTCTGAAGAGTGACCACCTCTACTGGTGACTAACCCAGTCTCATGGTGGCGTCGATGCACTTATCTAGGTGGTGGCTACCAATCTCCATCATCTTCACCATCATCATAATCGACATTATTATTAATGTTGACATGCCTCACCAAGTAAATTGCTTTGATGTCCCTGGTGTCTTCTTTTTCTTTCTCTTATTCTTCTTATATTCAAATTTTTGAGCAGTGGTGCCACTGAATCTCTAGTTCTTAATTTAGAAAGAATATATCTTCAACCTGTGGGCTACATTTGAAGTTGACATCTTCCTTGACTAGGGTTGGTGAGCAACATGATCCCCTAGAAGATTCTCTAAGGGGCCGACCATTGAGGTGAATGTCATCGTGGGTTACTTCTTTATCTTCCCAGTGGAGTTATTCCTTTTTACACATTTTAGGCCCACAAACCCATTCCGAGTATGAATGGTTACTTATGGTTATTAGGACGGCAGCATTGATTATGGTATGTGCAAGCTAAATGTTAGCTCCACATCCCAGCTGGACAGTCTCTAATGTGTTTTGTATATTCATCTGCATAAATAAATGGTTAGGGTTAGTAATCAACATTTGATACATCACCCTACACTTTAAAGATGTAGAGACTACATATAACATAATAACATAGGAAAGTAATTAACATAAATTTTAAATCGTGCTTAACAAAACTTTTAGTGAATTTATTAAATGATTATTTTAAAATATTTAAAATTTTAATCTATGAAATGATCATTTTGAGAAAATCTAGAATTTTGAGCTCATACTAATTAGTTGCTAATACAGTGCTTTAGATGACCAGTCAAAGATGAAAATAGAAACCAAACCCCAATGGAGTCGCTATAAATTTATGGGATCTGAAAATTCATCCTGTCTTCCCCTATTTTAGGGGAGTTTTAACGAATTAAGTTGCAAAGTAAATTTTTAGAAGTTAGATTGGGTTTAAAACAAGACACAACCTAAAGATTTTTCTCTCATTTTGCGAGGTCTTTATGATATGAGATAAGTTTTCCTATAGGTGCAAGCCCCTATAATTAATTACCCCTCCCGATAACGAGAGAAAACTTTCAATTAAGACTAATTTTCAATCAGTTATGTAGAGATACTTGTGTCCAATATATAGTAGAAACATGTTTTTAGGTGTTGAAATTTTGATATTTGAAATTAAAATTTCACCATCTTGCACTTAAAGCGAATGGTGGGGGAATGGATGATGGACCCGATCAATATCCCATGGTTTCATCATCCTAAGTCATCGAGGTCCTTAGTCTACTTAATTAGAGGATGTTGTCGACCTTACTTGATAGAAGGATCTTTCGGCAGCCATGTGTTGCTTTGTCAAAGGGTACCTTTTAGACTTGGGATGAATATTTATCAAGAGGGACAAATTTAAATATACCTTAGCTCATAGAGGGGTTTATTTCATATTGATTATATCATATTAATTCATATCTCAAGGATTTAGTTCAGCTTGGGAGCTTGTGGGCTCTAGCCATGACCATAATTTAGTGATATCATTTGGCAGCAAACCACCCTGTTTAGAGGTCCTCGGCCATAGCTTTTTACCTCTGGTGTTATTTGCCAGCCAAACTACCAATGAGAGGGCATGTTCCATGTTCTTACTTGAAGGAGATGGTCTAGAAATGGATCCAATGATTTTCTCGACCAAACATTAGCTCTTTAAGCGCTGAAGTAATTTTCATATTTTTCCACCTTAACAAATTATTGCGGAGGGTGGTAAAATTTTGCTTTTTAAGTTTTAAGATTTTTGAAAATTTTGGATTTTGTGAAGCATTTTGAGTATTTGAAATTAACCCCTCTAGTTGAGATTTGCATTCAACGTGGCCATCATTTATGTACTTATGGGCAATTGCATTTTAATGATTGAACCTTGTCGACTCTGCCAATTTATCAATAGAGGTTCGAGTTCACTGTCGAAGTTATATTTTTGTTTGTGAATTCTCCTAGTTATCATCCTTGAAGACCAAATATGAATATATAAAATAAATATCTCAGTCAACTCCATAACTATATATTTATTTCATAGTTTGCCCGTGTCAACTCCTATCTAGTAGCATAGAAGGATCGCGCTAGAACTTGAGTTCATTTATTGACCCGTGTAACATCCTCAGATATCATGTTTATAATGTAACATGCTACTTGGGGCTCATGCTGGTATTTAGGAAGGCATTTTTGTAATTATTTGTTGAACCTTATCGACCCTATCTAAGGCTAATAGAGAATTGTATTAGAAATTAAATTTATCATTAGACCCGTGCAATATCCCTATATGTCACATTCGTATGTATACAGATTAACATGCTTGCATGTGCATTTCTGTGTTCGCATGTATACATATTATAGTGCATGTGTGGGGGCACTTTTGAAACATTTAGCAAATCAGCTGCGCGAATGATCAGCATTTGGGTGTGCATAATGCTCTATATGGAAGCATAAATGTCTTCTATCTTCTTGTATGAGTATTACATATTCGGAGGTGTGATGCAACATCATAAGTTATTTGTTGCTTCATGTAGATGGGTTATTATTAAGAAGTGCATAGGACTTCATTTGAGAGTTTGCACATGCCTTATGTCCGCTTAAATCCATGTTGTGGATCCGATGGCATGGTGTTGCACTATGGGTTACCCATCACTTTATACAGGTAGACTGTTATGCACAAATGAGCCTCTTATTATAGCTTTTAAATTTTTACATTTGCTATAATTCTTCATCATTAGCTATAGTCCTTTTTGCATTCTTGCTTGTAGATTGCATATGGCATAAGCATTTAGACGCATAGGAGGTTCGTCATATTTATAGCATGTCTCCTATATCATCGCTTGAGAAAATGATTGTTGTACTCATTACATGCCTTATATTGTTATCCATGAGTGAGTTGTATTGAATGCAAATCCTCTAGCATCATTCATAGATTTTTTGCATTTATCTTATTTCTCCTCTACTTTGCTTGTGATGGATATGATGAGCTTCCAACATGTCAATATATGCCTCTAGATTTATGCTAGATCAATGTATTTGTTTGTGAGGTATCAAACCTAAAAATGTGAAGTTTGGTTGCATGAAAACTATTCTATTCTATTGTTTGAAAAAAATGGATATATGTCCATAAAAAAGAAAAAAAAATTAATTAGTTCATAAAAGAACATTTTATAATTTAGCTGTAAGATAAATTACATGGTGGTGATTGTAAATACATTTTTGTTCCTAATAATCGTCATCATCATAATACTTATGACAACTTTATTTGGATAAGCTTTTATTGATTATAATTGAGACATTTTTTAAATTAGATTATCTTAAAAGTCTAATATTTTTTAATACAATGAAGAGAAAGAATTCATAGAGCTAACCTCATGTAATGGGATAAAAGATTATTGTTGTTGTTGTTCTTGTAAAAAGTCCTAAAAATTTTCTCAAGAGATTTTGTCCTCAAATTTGAAGTTGAAGGAAATTGATTAATTGCTTGGTCAGGATGTAAATTATAGTGACATGGTTAAAATTAGGACTTTTGATCCAGAAAGAAGCTCAAACAAATAATCTGGCCATAGAAAAGATTATAATTAATTGATGCTTGACAAAACCAAGAAGTTTAAAGTGAATAGGGTGGTTGTAGTATTAATTATCTCATTTGGATATATTCTGGTAGAAATCAAGAAAATGGTTTGATCTGAAAGGATTTTTTGCAGAAGAGAGAAGAAAGCATTAGATCATTATGACAACTTTGTTGTGAGAGGTTAGGAGGGAAGAATTTGTCTTTTGGTAATGGTATAACATAGATTTAATAAAAAAAGGAGTAAAGGTTCGCAATCTTCTAATGAGACTCAAACACAAAGAGTGATGAAAATTCATAAAATTTTTGGTGATTAGATTTTTTAATTGAAATTAGAACGTCCAAAGTTTCGCACATTATTTTTTTTTTTTCATTATTTCATAAGATATGAAACAATGGATGTTCTATGATATGCTAATTACCAAATGTCTAATAGTTATGCATCCTGTAATGCTGGTAGGTAATATTCTTGTAACTTTATTTTTGTTTTTTTATTAGAGGTTATATATACAAAAATATATTCTTTCACAATCAGAATGTTATTGTGAATGTTGATTAATGAACTATCTCTTATGCAAAGTGATTTTCTATTGATGCATTATCTTGTCATCATTTTGGATGAGGCTCATGAGAAGAGCTTGAACATAGACATACTGAATGGTATGTTGTCTCATATCATAAAAATTAAGCCATGTAAGAAGTGAAGGTATTAAATATTTTATGTGCCTCATTATTGCCTAAACTTTATGCAACTTTAAAATTGTTAATAGTCATCATAGGAATTATATGAGGAACATAAGAAAAAGATACTTTCAAGTGCTAAGAGTAGCACTAAAAATTTGGTTGTTAGTCTAAAGCTTGTGCTGATGAGTGCTAACCTACATGTTGGGGATTATATTTCCAATAAGAGATTATTTCATGAAGCACGACCAATTTTTGAATTTTCAGTTAGGCAATTTCTAGTCACTTTCCACTTCTCAAGGAAGACACCAGAGGGCTATCTAGATGTAATATCCATAAAATGCAGGTAAAGAAAAAATATAATTTTAAAAATAAAAATATTTAATATTAGTTATGTAAATATTAGAAGTAATATTACTTAATATAAAAAATTTTCTTAGCTTATGTAAATATATATTTCTGAATATATGCTTGAATGGGAAGAGAAGTTTTGGCATTTAGTTATTGTGGTGGACCCCATTATCCTCATTTCATGCTTGAATGGGAAGGATTCACGCATGCAGAGTTAGATATGGAAATTTGTGAAGAATCAGTAAGCATGCAGGCGATATAGTGTTGTTGTGATGGAATGCTGTCATGAAGGAAATCAGGTAAGGAAATCTTCCTGTATACAGCAGCTGAGAACAAAGGTTGAATGGATTTTGTGATTGTGAAGTGGTTGTGAAGGAAATAGGCAAGCATATAGTGGTTGAAGGGCTGGCAAGCGTACAACCACTAAAGGATTATGTGAAGACAAAATTAATTCTGTGAATTTTGTGATGTAATGCAGTGAATTATGTGAAGGAATAAGAAGAATAAAAGGTTGAGAGAATAAGTAAAAGAAGAAGAGAAATTGAGGAAAGAAGAATAAGAAAGAAAATTAAGAGAGGTGAAAACAGGTACCATTGATTATATGCATAAGGGTTACGAGGTAACTTACAATCGTCAAAGAGTACGAATTAGAAAATTTGGAAAAAGCAGTTCGTCAAAGAAGTAAGTTATGCGAATTTAATTTTAATGACAATTTTGTTAACTTATGCTTATATGTTTGTAATTGACGAATTAAGAAACATATGTATTACACGACGTTCTTCTCCAAGTTTTAAAATATGAATGATTGCTTATATCATTTCAACATGTGAATTAAAAATAAAGTTTTGTATGTTAATCTAAATGTTTGTCTATTTGATAATGTTTTGAAATAGAGGTCAAATTCCTTAGATATGATATGCATATTCTTTGTATACAAATTTCAACAGAAAGTATTATGAAAGCATGCAACAATGTACTTATGAATTATGAATATGAGAAGTGTTGTAAATATCAATTTAAAAGTAAAGTTTGGCTATAAATAATATATAACTTACAAGTGTAGGTTGTACAAAAGGGTTTCTATGTATGAAACTACATTGTCAGTGGGGCAAAAGGGACCCCAAAAAATATGATACATGTATAGCAGATGGGGCAAAAGGTACTCCTAAAGAGGCAAAAAGGACCTCTATATAATTCAATGACGATAATGCTAGGTTTACCTTGGCTCCATTGAATATTTTCATGAATGTTTAGCTAAATATTTTAATGCTAAAATTGATATTCAGTGTAAACTTCAGAAGAAGTAAAGACTAATGTTAATTATGATTTTATGATGTTATACAAATAATGGTAAGTTTATTCAACGATTATTTAATGATGTGATTTATTAAATTATTACATTTTACTTGTTAGTTAATTTTCTTACTTATTGAGCGTCATAGCTCACCAGTACTCTTCTTACTGGCTACTGTTACAGGAAAAAAAAAGAGAAGGTCAATGCAGAATATGTTGAAAGTTCTTCTATTTTAAATGCTAGTGTTTATTGTTGTTTATGAGTCTATAATGGAGGTATGTAGATTGTTTTTTTAATGTCTTATTTTGAATTTTTTGAATTTCTTAGTGGCTATGTAAGTATATTTTGTTGAAGTTTAAAGGTATTAGGTTCTTTCGTTAATGTGATGAATGAAAACTGTTGGATCTTTTATACAAATTTTTAAAATGTTCAAAAGTATCCTATGAAGAATTGATGAAAAAGTTGTGTTTATATTAGTAATACTTTCAGTACTCTTAAGGAGTATTATGGGGTGTTACAAAACTGATATCAGAGAAAAGATTTAAGGTTCTGAGGATTTAATTACAGAAGCATAAGTGAATTATCTAAGAGAATAAGAATGGATATGATCAGATAGAATTAGTACAGAGCCTAGGAAAGTGTAGTGTTTCTAAGTTAATAATAAGTAACTTCTTCTGGTTTGTATGTAAACATGTTTAACTTCCATATGGCTTGTATATAAGCTTATGAAAATAATAAGTAAACATATGAAAATAACATTTAAATAGAAGTACATGATAATATAAATGCGTAATTCTTAATGTAATGCATTAGAAATATAATGGTTGAAAGAATACTTGAAAGGGAAGAGGGTAAGTCATCTCAACCTGTAAGTATCTCTAAGGATCCTGAAAATGTTGCAACAGTAGTAGGCATTACACCCAGAGTTGTATTGAATGCAAATCCTCTGGCACCATTCGTAGATATTTTGTATTTATCACATTTCTCCCTTGCTTTTCTTGTGATGTATATGATGAGCTTCCTACATGACAAAATATGCCTCTAGATTTATGCTAGATCAAGGCAATATTTTGTGAGGTAACAAACACAAAATGTGAAGTTGGTTGCATGAAAACTATTCTATTTTTTTATTCAACAAAATGGTTACATGTCCTCAATAAAGAAAAAAAATTAATTAGTTCATAAAAGAACATTTTACAATTTAGCAATAAGATAAATTACATGGTGGTGATTGTAGATACATTTTTGTTCTTAATAATCGACATCATCATAATACTTATAAAATCTTTATTTGGATAAGCTTTCAGTTATTATAATTGACACATTTCTGAAATTAGATTTTCTTAAAAAGTCAAATATTTTTGGATACAATGGAGAAAAAGAATTCATATAGCTAAGTTCACGTAATGGGATAAAAGATTATTGTTGTTGTTGTTCTTGTAAACACTTCGAACACTTTTCTCAAGTGATTTTGAACTCAAGTTTGAAGTTAAAGGAAATTGTTTGGTTGCCTGGCCAAGATGTTAATTATAGTGAAATGGTTAAAATTAGGACTTTTGATCCAGAAAGAAGCTCAAATATATATACTATCTATAGAAAAGATAATAATTATTGGATGCTTGACAAAACCAAGAAGTATAAAGTGAATAGGGTGGTTGTAGTATTAATTATCTCATTTGGATATATTCTGGTAGAAATTAAGAAAATAGTTTGATGTGAAAGGATTTTCTACAGAAGAGAGAAGAAAGCATTATATAGTTATGACAACTTTGTTGTGAGAGGTTAGGAGGGAAGAATTTGCCTTTTGTAGTGGTCTAACATGTTGAGTCCAGTAATTAGGTTGTTAAGCCTAAGTAAGTGTCCCAAGGCTACCAAGAGGGGGGTGAATTGGTAGTTTTTAAAATTTTAAACCCTCTTAAAAATAAAGTTGAACCGAAATAAAATTTTCTTTTTTTTTTAAAGTTAGTAGAAAAATATTTTTCAACCACAGAGTTGTTAAAACTGAATTTTAAAAGTGCGGAAACGTAAAAGCTATAAAGTAAATGACACCAGATTTATAGTGGTTCGGTCTATAACCAGACCTACATCCACTCCTCAGAGGCACCCTCTGAGTATTGCACTAATACCAATAGTGACTCTCCTTTTGCACCCACAGCAAGGCGGAGAAGCCCTTACAACACACTCTTTTCACCACTCCCAGGTGCGGTAGAGAACCGTCCGTCCTTTTACACAAAACCCAGTGTCGGCAGAGAACCGTCGTCCTTTCACACCCTCCAAGTGTAGGCAGAGAACCCTTCGTCCTTTCACACTCTCCTAGTGTGGGCAGAGAACCCTTCGTCCTTTCACACTCTCCTAGTGTGGGCAGAGAACCCTTCGTCCTTTCACACTCTCCTAGTGTGGGCAGAGAACCCTTCGTCCTTTCACACTCTCCTAGTGTGGGCAGAGAACCCTTCGTCCTTTCACACTCTCCTAGTGTGGGCAGAGAACCCTTCGTCCTTTCACACTCTCCTAGTGTGGGCAGAGAACCCTTCGTCTGTTCACACTCTCCAAGTGTCGGCAGAGAACCGGACCTTCTTGAATGATCTTCTCACAAGAATCTAGAAGGAAGAAAGAAAAAGAGTGAAGAAATCCAATTTCACAAGTAGAGACTCTTACCTTAGCAATCCAAGTGAAGCCTTCTAGCTCCAGTGGTAGGAATCCTCCTTTGAATGCTCTCTTCCACTCTCTCCTTGGCTATTCTCTCAAAAGGCACGAAGATCAAATGACAAAAAGATTGGGTGGCAGTCTAATTTGGACTATTTATATAAAAGACAAGTGAAACCGCCCAAAAACTGCAAATTTTCAATTCTGTACGCAGTGGATCGTCCTGTACGATTCTGGATCGTCCTGGACGATTTTACTTAAACGATCTGAAACGACCCAATTTGTATATGTGTACGAACTGACTTCGTACATCTGATCGTCCTGTACGAACTTGGTTCGTCCAGTACGAACGGTTATTACAAGGTCGGTTCTAGAAACTGCTGAAAACTGTTCTAAGTCGGTTTGTCGTTTGAACGAAAATGTGGTCGTCTGGACGAAAATTTTCCAGAGAGCCGATCGTCCTGGACGATTATTTATTTCATCTGGACGAAAATTTTCCAGAGAACCTATCGCCGCGGACGATAACTTGTTTTCGTCTGTACGAAAAAAGTTCCAGAGAGCTGATCGTCCTGTACGATATTTATTTTCGTCGGGACGAAAATTTTCCAGAGGACTGGTCGCCTCGTACGATGGTAACATTCGTCTGGACGAAAATTTTGCAGAGAACCCATCGCCTGGGACGATGATAAATTTCGTCCTGGACGAATAGGACTTAGAAAATTTTTCAAGGCAAGTTCCTATTCGTTCCAAGTGCTCTATAGGAGATAACTGACAGATCGTCCAGTACGATAAATATCGTCCTGTACGATCAGTATAGAATTTCAAGATCTCCTTATTTGTGTGTGTGTGTGAGATTTTATTCACTCAATTACAATCACTCCCTTTCAAAGTTAATTCAAAGAAAAGATAAACATCAATTATACATAATATCTCATGTTGAATTTGAATTGAAGTTTTCGTAGTCTGGAGTCTGATTTTCCTGAAATGTTAGTACACACAAGAGCAAGTGCAAATCTTCTGAAATTGTTAGGAGATAACTATACATTTGAACAATAATGTTTGGAATCATCAAAACTACATAAGTTGCATAAATATAACTCATTCAAATAGCAACTATTCAAACAATCTCCCCCTTTTTGATGATGGCAAAACAATTATTATTAGTATGGTTTCAAGTTAAAACACATTTTTTATCTCCTAAACTCCCCCTGAATTTATGAGTACATTAAAATAAGGAGGCATTAAAGAACAATTTTTTTTTTTTTTTTTTTTTTTTTTTTTATTTTTAAAAAAATTGCAAACAGAACCACTAAAAAAAGATAAAACACAAACATACACAAACTACTAATTTCTCCCCCTTTTTGACAGCAACAAAAAGTGAAGAAGAAAAAGACCAGAAATGTAAATAATTATATGAAATTCATTGTTAAAATTTAATCTAAATGGTGATTGACATAGGGTATGCAATTTTAAACTAAAAACATTAGGTCAATCATAGAAATTCAGGAGATTTAAAAAGTGATATAACATTGTAAGTAAGAAGAATTTAGCAAAGACATGATTCAATTTAGACATTTGAATATAGAAAATCATTACAAGAGAGATGAAGAAAAAATTCTATATTTCAAAATTCAATAGAATATAAATGAACATAAGATCAATTTGAATTAAGAGATTGAAAGAATTTGGAAAGAAGAGAATTACCACATGTGGCGCTTTGCGCATCTTTTTCAACTTTTTGAGCACATTTTTGTGCATCTATTGATATTGAGGTGATTTTGTGCCTCTTTTTCATATTTGCGAACCATTGCGCATTTCTTTTGATTTTTTGTACTTTTTGTACAATTTTCAAGAGTACTTTACACCAATTCTTTCCAAAATCAATAATCTAAAATTTCAAATATTTCTAAGTACATAAATATTATTTGAACAAAGAAATACAAAATAAGTAAACATCTAAATTGCAATAATAATTTTAAATTTTATGTAGTCTAAATGAATAGACATGAATTTAAAAATTCTAATTACAACAAGTTATAAACAACTTTTAAATTTTGAAAGACTAGATTTTCTAATGTAGATAATCTCCAATTACAATCTAATTTAAGCACTATGAAGATTAAATAATACTAATGAAATTCATAAAAAATTAACCACATTTCAATAACAAATCAATACTGAAACAAGTGTGAAATGCATTGATTTATATGAAAAGATTACATTTCACAAAAGCTAAACACAACATAAAATAAAAGACAAATACCTACATTTAACAAAAAACATTAACATAACAAAAAAAATGAGTAACAATCACAACAACACAACAAAAAATACAACACAAGTACTACAAAAACACATAAAATCATCTCTACTGTTCTGGAGGAGGAGGAGGAGGAATGCCACCGAAAAGGTTAAAGTAGGAGGCCATCAACATTACATTGGTATTGATATCATGTACTTCATTTCTAATAACACCAATGTCATGTTGTTGCTGCACAAGTTGAGCATCAAATTGATCAAATCTTTGATCAATATGAGTCTCTAAACGATCAAATCTCTCAATCAGATTCTGATAATCTGACTGAGGTGCAGAGGTATGCTCTCCTTCTTCTCTTTCTTCTTCTTCTGAAGCACTGTCATGTGCTTTCCCTTTTTCTTTTTCTTCCTTGAAGAGCAGTCTGAATGATGTATTGTTATAGTAAACTGGCTCTTCATATTCTTCATCAGGATGCACTATATTGTATTTCTTCTCCAAAATATAGGTAATTAAGTGCCCTAATGAAATGTTTTTCTTTTTCTTCTGATCAGCATGTCCTATTTCTGAAAGCCTATAGATATGATCTATGATGAGTTGGGCTTCATCAATAGGATGTCTTGACATGATTAAAAAGGTTAGACAAGAAAGGAGAGGAGTGATGTTAATCCTATCACCAGCTTTAGGAATAATTGAGGATCTAAGGATATGCTGGATGATTCGGGCATCTTGGGTCATACCTGAGACTCTAGCAACATGATTGTCAATTGCATTTCCTCTAATTACCCTATTTATTTCAAACCATTTGAAGGAGTTTTCTGACATTAGGGTGTGGGCTCTATATCCCTCAGTTCTTAAGTTTAAAAATGCACCAAGATCGTGCTTGGTGATCTCAACTTTTTTCTTAAAAACAAAAGAACTAATGATAGAGTGGTCAGAATTGAAACTCATGTTGGCAAGGAAGTAATGGTAGGTTTGTTTGTTGTAGAGGTAAACGAGAGAAAGAATGAACTGAAATTGGGTTGAGGCGAAGAGGTGCATTACCCGATATTTCAACTCTGCAGGGATAAGAATGCGAGACGGAGTGATTTTTGCTGAAGCAAAACGAGGAAAAGATTCCTCATTTTCCTTAGAAAGAAAGTTGTCTGGGGCATTCCTGTTTGGTTTCTTCACCAAAACCTTTTGTCTTTTGCTAGAGGAGGCCATTGTTGATTTGAAGTTGAAGGGGATTGAAAAAGAAATTTGAAAGTGTGATTTTCAAGTTTGAAAAGCCTTCATATTTAAAGGAAAAACGATACTTTCGTCCTGGACGAAAATATTCGTCCTGGACGAACATAATAATTCGTCTGGACGAAACATGTTCGTACAGACGATCCAATTCGTCCAAAATGTAACGGCTTTTCGTATTCAACACAACTTACGATGCGTCCCTTCGTACAGGCTTTTTGACTTGACCGATCGTACAGACGAAAACAATTTCGTACAGACGATCGAAAAGTATTTCGTTTTAATGACTCTTGAAAACCGTCCCCTACAATGAAACGACACATGTTCGTCTGGACGAACGAAAATTTCGTACAGACGAAGTTCGTATTAAAAACTATCTTATCCACTCAACCGCTGCATTCAATCGTCCCGACGTTTGAGAGAAAAAAAATTTCGTCCTGGACGATCACAGATCGTACAGACGATCCAATAAAAAACTGCTCTAAAACGGTTTAAATTTTCGCAAACTGTTCCTTTACACATCGTCCCGTACGAAAATATTTCGTCCTGGACGATTTCCTCCAAAAATTAATTTTGATTTTTTAAATTTTTAAATTAACAAAATCAACAAAAACAATCAGAAACACAGAAAACATAAAACAAAATCATAAATCCAAAAACAATTCATTAAAAAAAAAACACACAAAATTCACAAAATTTCAAAAACAAAACATAACAAGTATCAATGTTTGCAAAGACATTTGAGTTAAGCATTCAAATCAATAACACCAAGCCTTGTTCTTAAAGTACTGAAGGTATCAAAGGCTAAAGGTTTTGTAAAAATGTCTGCAAGTTGATTTTCAGTTGAAACATGTATGAGTTCAATTTCTCCTTTGGATACGTGATCCCTTATGAAATGATGCCTTATATCGATGTGTTTGGTTCTAGAATGTTGAATAGGATTTTTTGAAATACAAATAGCACTAGTATTGTCACAATAAATTGGAATAGTGCCTATAGTTAATCCTAAGTCAATCAACTGTTGTTTTAACCAAAGTACTTGTGCCACACAACTTCCTAATGCAATGTATTCTGCTTCTGCAGTAGATAGTGCCACTGAATTTTGTTTTCTACTAGACCATGAAACTAATGAATTTCCAATGAATTGACATGTTCCAGAAGTGCTTTTCCTATCCACTCTACAGCCTGCAAAGTCAGAATCTGAGTAACCAATAATTTCAAATGAAGAGCTAAACTTAGGATACCAAATTCCTAAGTTTTGAGTTCCTAGTAGATATCTTAAAATCCTTTTTACTGCTGTCAAATGTGATTCTTTTGGATCTGATTGAAATCTAGCACATAGGCAAACACTAAACATAATATCTGGTCGGCTAGCAGTCAAGTAAAGTAAAGATCCAATTATCCCTCTAAATTTCTTTTGATCAACAGATTTTCCCTTAAGGTCCTTATCCAACTGAACTGAAGAACTCATTGGTGTACTAACAGGTTTAGCATTGTCCATTTCATATTTTTTGAGGATGTCCTTAATATATTTGTTTTGACTAAGAAAAGTACCTTCCTCAAGTTGCTTAATGCTAAATCCTAGAAAGTAATTTAAATCTCCCATTAGACTCATTTCGAATTCATTACTCATTGTTTTAGAAAAATCATCACAAAGATGTTTATTTGAAGATCCAAAGATGATGTCATCCACATAAATTTGAACAATAAGTATATCCTTTCCAATTTTTCTTAAAAAGAGAGTTGTATCCACACTTCCTTTTTCAAAAGATCTTTCAAGTAGGAAGGTGCTTAACCTCTCATACCAAGCCCTAGGTGCCTGTTTCAATCCATATAATGCCTTTTTTAATTTGAAAACATGATTTGGAAATTTTGAATTTTCAAAACCTGGAGGTTGTTCTACAAAAACATCTTCTTCAATTACTCCATTTAAAAAGGCACTTTTAACATCCATTTGAAACAATTTAAAACCTTTAAAACAGGCAAAGGCTAGTAAAACCCTAATTGCTTCAAGTCTAGCTACAGGGGCAAAAGTTTCCTCAAAATCAATTCCTTCAATTTGATTATACCCCTTAGCTACTAATCTAGCCTTATTTCTAATGACTACTCCTGAGTCATTCATTTTATTTTTGAACACCCACTTGGTTCCAACAACACTTTGATCTTTTGGCCTTGTAGTTAGTTCCCAAACTTTATTTCTTACAAATTGATTTAACTCTTCTTGCATGGCCAATATCCAAAATTCATCTGAAAGTGCTTGATCAATGTTAGTGGGTTCAATAGTTGAAATGAAGGCTGAATGATTGACTTCCTTGTTTAATCCACGCCTAGTTCTAACACCCTCACTTGGTTCACCTATAATTAATTCCTTTGGGTGATTTTTAGAGAATCTCAAATCTCTAGGCAAAGGGTCTTCTCTTTCTATATTTTCTTCCACATTTTCTTCCAAATTTAATCTATCAATCTTTTGGGAGTTTTCTTCAATTTCTTCTTCAACAACTTTTGGCTCTTCTATGTTTCCATTTTCATCAAAAACAACATGTGTGGTTTCTTCAATGACTAAAGTTCTTTTGTTGAATACTCTATAAGATTTTCCAACACTTGAATATCCAACAAAAATTCCTTCATCTGATTTTGGATCAAATTTTCCTAAGGCAGATTTTCCATTATTATGTATGAACACCTTGCAACCAAATACATGTAAATGAGACAAATTTGGTGTTCTACCTTTTACCAATTCATAGGGTGTTTTATTCAAATTTGATCTCACATTTACCCTATTCAGAACATAGCATGCAGTGCTAACCGCCTCAGCCCAAAAATATCTAGGAAGAGAGTATTCTGCTAACATTGCTCGGGCGGCTTCTATTAATGTTCTGTTCTTTCTTTCAACTACTCCATTTTGTTGAGGAGTTCTAGGTGCAGAAAAGTTGTGATCAATCCCCTTTTCTTTACAGAAATCTTCAAATCTTTCATTTTCAAATTCTCCTCCATGATCACTTTGTATAGAAATTATTTCACATCCTAGTTTTCTTTGTATCCAAGTTGAAAAATTTCTGAATTCCTCAAATGATTCACTCTTATGAAAAAGAAATTTAACCCAGGTGAATCTTGAAAAATCATCTACTATTACAAATCCATATACCTTTCCTCCTAGACTAACCGTGCTTACAGGTCCAAAAAGATCCATGTGAAGAATTTCTAAAGGTTTACTGGTCCTAAGATCTTTATTGGATTTAAAAGAGGACTTCACTTGTTTTCCTAATTGACATGCATCACATAAGTGGTTCTTAGTAAAGTCTAGTTTAGGTATTCCTCTAACCAAATTCTTTTGGGTAATTCTTCTAAGATTTTTCATACTAGAATGACAAAGTCTCCTATGCCAAAGCCATGATTCATCAGAAACAGTTTTCAAACAAAAAGCAGTAGGAGATTGAATACAATTTAAATCTAGCATGTAGACATTGTTCACCCTTTTTCCATTTAAAACAATTTTCCCATTTAGGCTAATTATGCAGCTAGTAGGTAAAAATTTTACATTATAGCCCTTATCACATAGCTGACTTATGCTAAGCAAATTATGTTTTAAGCCTTCAACTAATAAAACATTATCTATGAAAAAGTTTTTCAAATTTCCAATCATACCTGATCCAACCACCTTCTTTGTGGTATTATCTCCAAGTGTAACCTTGCCTCCACTCCTGGCTTCCAGCGTTATGAATTGAGCAGTATCTCCAGTCATGTGCTTAGAACATCCGCTGTCCAGGTACCATATACTCTCACGAGGTCTTGTGTGAGAGTATTCCTGCAAAATTCTCAATTGTTAGACCTGGGAACCCAAACTAGTTTGGGTTCACCTTTATGAAATTTATAATCAGATGCATGTGTGATATGTCTAGGTTTATGCATCTTAGTTCTCCACACCAAATTAGGTTTCATCTTTAAAGTGCAGGTGTGAGATATATGTCCCAAAAATCCACAATTGTTACATTTAACATTAGGAAAAATATTCCTATGTTTTCTTTCATATGATTGTCTTCTAAGGGATTTCATGAATTTAGGATAATATTTAGGATTTGTAAAATCTTCAAGTTTAGGGGGGTTCCTATTATCCTCGAGAGCTCTTATAGTAAGTTTGTAAAATGAATTCATATCCTCCAAGATTCGATTTGTATAATTGATTCTATATGTCTTGTGCTCAGATTCATCCTTAAATTTCTTAAATTCTTTTTCAAGTTCAGCATAGGATGATTTTAAATTTTCAAAATTTTTATTCAAGTCATCATATTCATCAAGTAGTTTCATGTGGTTGCTATCAATTAAAGCATGATCTTTCCTAAGGATTTCGTGTTCCTTATTAAGCTCTTCCAATTCTAAAACTAAACTAGAATGCATCTTTTTAGTTTTCCTATATGCATCATGCATGTGTTCAGAAACTTCAAACAGTTCATCATATGTTAAATCACATACCTCTTCTTGATCTGATTGTTCAGCTTTATCTGCCATCAAGCAAAGGTTGGTGACTTCTTCTTCGTTTTCAGTCTCAGATGAGTCTGAAGCTGAGTCCGCCCAAAAAGCCTTTTGAAACTTCTTCTTGCCCTTTTTTACCATTGGTTTCTCCTCTACCTTCTCCTTGCTAGGAGTGGCTTTAAGTTTTGGACAATCAGTTTTTATATGACCTGGTTTCCTGCATTCATAACAAATCAATTCATTAGAAACCCTGCCATTTTTGTTATACTTACCTCTATTCCATTGCTGGCGTCTCTTCTGCTTCCTCTTTAAAAAGCTTCTGAATTGTCTAGTCATCAGTGCTATATCGTCTTCATCCTCAGGTTGTGAGTGTTCACTTTCTGACTCTTCCACATTTAATGCAAGATTCTTGTCCTTTCTTGGTTCACCTACATCAATCTTTCTTTGACTTACTCCTTGCTCGTAAGCAATGAGTGAACCAAGAAGATTGTCAATAGAATAAATGTTCAGATCTTTTGACTCTGTAATTGCAGTAATTTTAGCATCGTATGTAGTAGGTAAACAACGAAGAATCTTATTTACCATTTCAGCATTAGTTAATTCCCTACCAAGTGCATGCAAAGAGGTGACAATTTGAGTGAATCTTGTGTACATGTCAGATATAGATTCATTAGGTTTCATGCGAAACAGTTCGTAGTCATGTAACAAGATATTGAGTTTTGATTGCTTAACCTCATTTGTCCCTTCATAAGTAATACAAAGTCTATCCCATATGTCTTTTCCGCTTTTACAAGTGGAAACTCGCATGTAGTCTTCAGATTTTAAAGCACAAAAGAAACTATTTAAACATTTCGCATTTAATTGTGCTAAGTCACGTTCTTCTATAGTCCAATCTGCATAGGGTGTATCTACCCTAATTCCATCAACTAATCTAGTTGGTTTTGTGTAACCTTCCTGGACTAGCATCCACATGCGATAATCAAGTGACTGTAAGAAAGTAGACATGCGTGTTTTCCAAAAATCAAAAGGAATATTATCAAACAGTGGAGGTCTAGTGATAGAGTAACCCTCAGGTGTGTTTCGGTTTCCAAATGTAGCCATCTACGTTAATCAAAAAGTAGTTCAAACTTATGATTTTGAAACTCTGCTCTGATACCACTTGTTGAGTCCAGTAATTAGGTTGTTAAGCCTAAGTAAGTGTCCCAAGGCTACCAAGAGGGGGGTGAATTGGTAGTTTTTAAAATTTTAAACCCTCTTAAAAATAAAGTTGAACCGAAATAAAATTTTCTTTTTTTTTTAAAGTTAGTAGAAAAATATTTTTCAACCACAGAGTTGTTAAAACTGAATTTTAAAAGTGCGGAAACGTAAAAGCTATAAAGTAAATGACACCAGATTTATAGTGGTTCGGTCTATAACCAGACCTACATCCACTCCTCAGAGGCACCCTCTGAGTATTGCACTAATACCAATAGTGACTCTCCTTTTGCACCCACAGCAAGGCGGAGAAGCCCTTACAACACACTCTTTTCACCACTCCCAGGTGCGGTAGAGAACCGTCCGTCCTTTTACACAAAACCCAGTGTCGGCAGAGAACCGTCGTCCTTTCACACCCTCCAAGTGTAGGCAGAGAACCCTTCGTCCTTTCACACTCTCCTAGTGTGGGCAGAGAACCCTTCGTCCTTTCACACTCTCCTAGTGTGGGCAGAGAACCCTTCGTCCTTTCACACTCTCCTAGTGTGGGCAGAGAACCCTTCGTCCTTTCACACTCTCCTAGTGTGGGCAGAGAACCCTTCGTCCTTTCACACTCTCCTAGTGTGGGCAGAGAACCCTTCGTCCTTTCACACTCTCCTAGTGTGGGCAGAGAACCCTTCGTCTGTTCACACTCTCCAAGTGTCGGCAGAGAACCGGACCTTCTTGAATGATCTTCTCACAAGAATCTAGAAGGAAGAAAGAAAAAGAGTGAAGAAATCCAATTTCACAAGTAGAGACTCTTACCTTAGCAATCCAAGTGAAGCCTTCTAGCTCCAGTGGTAGGAATCCTCCTTTGAATGCTCTCTTCCACTCTCTCCTTGGCTATTCTCTCAAAAGGCACGAAGATCAAATGACAAAAAGATTGGGTGGCAGTCTAATTTGGACTATTTATATAAAAGACAAGTGAAACCGCCCAAAAACTGCAAATTTTCAATTCTGTACGCAGTGGATCGTCCTGTACGATTCTGGATCGTCCTGGACGATTTTACTTAAACGATCTGAAACGACCCAATTTGTATATGTGTACGAACTGACTTCGTACATCTGATCGTCCTGTACGAACTTGGTTCGTCCAGTACGAACGGTTATTACAAGGTCGGTTCTAGAAACTGCTGAAAACTGTTCTAAGTCGGTTTGTCGTTTGAACGAAAATGTGGTCGTCTGGACGAAAATTTTCCAGAGAGCCGATCGTCCTGGACGATTATTTATTTCGTCTGGACGAAAATTTTCCAGAGAACCTATCGCCGCGGACGATAACTTGTTTTCGTCTGTACGAAAAAAGTTCCAGAGAGCTGATCGTCCTGTACGATATTTATTTTCGTCGGGACGAAAATTTTCCAGAGGACTGGTCGCCTCGTACGATGGTAACATTCGTCTGGACGAAAATTTTGCAGAGAACCCATCGCCTGGGACGATGATAAATTTCGTCCTGGACGAATAGGACTTAGAAAATTTTTCAAGGCAAGTTCCTATTCGTTCCAAGTGCTCTATAGGAGATAACTGACAGATCGTCCAGTACGATAAATATCGTCCTGTACGATCAGTATAGAATTTCAAGATCTCCTTATTTGTGTGTGTGTGTGAGATTTTATTCACTCAATTACAATCACTCCCTTTCAAAGTTAATTCAAAGAAAAGATAAACATCAATTATACATAATATCTCATGTTGAATTTGAATTGAAGTTTTCGTAGTCTGGAGTCTGATTTTCCTGAAATGTTAGTACACACAAGAGCAAGTGCAAATCTTCTGAAATTGTTAGGAGATAACTATACATTTGAACAATAATGTTTGGAATCATCAAAACTACATAAGTTGCATAAATATAACTCATTCAAATAGCAACTATTCAAACATAACATAGATTTAATATAGGAGTAAAAGTTCACAATCTTCTAAAGAGACTCAAACACAAAGAGTGATGAAAATTCATAAAATTATTGGTGATTAGATTTTTTAATAGAAATGAGAAGGTCCCAAGTTTTGCACATTTTATTTTTTTCATTGTTTCATAAGATATGAAACAATGGATGTTCTATTATATGCTAATTACCAAATGTATAATAGGTATGCATCCCGTGATGTTGGTAGGTAACATATTCTTGTGACCTTATTTTTGTTTTTTTATTAGAGGGGTATATGTACATAAATATGTTCTTTCATAATCAGAATGTCAATTAATGAACTATCAGTTATGCAAAGTGACTTTCTATTGAAGCATTATTTTGTCATCATTTTGGATAAGGCTCATGATAAGTGCTTGAACATAGATATCCTGATTGGTATGTTGTCTCATATCATAAAATTTATGCTAGATAAGAAATGAAGGTATTAAATATTTTCTGTGCCTCATTATTGCCTAAACTTTATGGAACTTTAAAATTGTTAATAGTCATCATGGGAATTATATGAGGAACATAAGAAAAAGATACTATCAAGTGCTATTAGTAGCACTAAAAAAATTATTTGTTAGTTTAAAGCTTGTGCTGATGAGTACCACCCTACGTGTTGAGGATTATTTTTCCAATAAGAGATTATTTCATAAAGCAACACCTCTTTTGAAAGTTTCAGTTAGGCAATTTCTAGTCTCCTTCCACTTCTCAAGGAAGACACCAGAGGGCTATCTAGCACAGGCTTATAAAAAGTTTTTGTGGTAAAAGTACCACTAAAGTCAGAGTACAGTTCATACCAGGTTGACCTGACTACAAGTTAGTTAACATATTTTACTTTTGTATTTGGACACCTTTGCTTGTATTTGGAAGTTTTTTGGTGTGTGAAAAATGTTTCATGTGTTCTAGAATAAGTTCAAAGGGTTTTGAGTAAATTTTGGCAAAGATTACGAAATTTTACTATTTAAGCACCAAAGGTGTTAGATGTCTTAGCACCGCGACCAAATTGTGATATTTCTATGCTTTAAGGTCTAAAAAAATTAAATTTTGAACCAACATCGTAATGTTGTATGGTAGCATCGCAGTGCTATGCCACCAACTGAACTTCATATCTATTTTAAAACCATTATTCCACTATTTTTGCTGGTGTGATAGCCAGCGTTAGAGAAAGTAATAGAGGGTTTTTATAGAGACAAACTTTATTTTGAGTAGCTTCTAGTCAATTTTAACAGTCAGGTTAGTTGGGAAAGTTGTTTGGCTTGAGATCTGTTATGTTTTGCCTTTGTCAATTTGCAATAATGTCATATTTTTAAGATTTTTTGATAAAATTTATATTTTTTTACCGAAAAGTGATGATAACTTTGTATTGATAATTTTTCTCTGCATACCTTTTTATACGTTATAAAGCTTGAGATTCTAAAAATCTTTGAGTATTTTCTTGAAATTTTCTCTGGTGAATTTGGAGTTTATACAAATTTTATTGAATAGAAAGAAATCAAAGCTCTAAAAATAATGTTGTGGTATAATTAAAGTCTTATAACAATATTTTACATAATCTTTGATAATTTTGTTATATTTTGAAACTGTGAATGTATGCTCGGTAATATTTCTATTACCCATCATTAAGACATTTTAGATACTACGGTTTGAGTCATCTACTTTGTTTATATTCAGTAGTGGCTCTATGTTGTGTATGCATTAGAAGTTTTTGTTCTGGTACTTCTCCAACTAGATATTAGGGTTTGAGTCTTGCCATAATTGCTTATGGTATGACTTGTGCAATTTTGGGTCATATCAAATTTGGTTGTGATAATTAAAGGCTCCTATCTTATGTCATTCTTGTGTTTGTCACTAGATAAAGGGAAGTAAAGTATTTATGCAATAAGTTAAAGAAAGCTTCATAAAAATAGTCTAAAAATAATGTTTAAAAGAAGATGGATAGTAAGAGCATGGATTTAAAGTGGAGATGAAAGATAATGATGAGGCATTTGGGATGGAAGATAGTTTTCCTTGCAACAAACTAATACGCTTTGGCTTTACTTGGACGAAGATGACTTTGAAGAGATTGATGAGCATTTATCAGAATCAGAGATAAGTAGTGAATTAGCAGAGGACAATGAAAATGAATGTTTTGTCAAGAGTGATGAACAAGATGGGATTGGTCCAGTGATAGATTTTATCAAAAATCATGAGAGTCTTTCTCCATTGAAGGCTTCATTTGAGGCTCTAACTAGAAATAATCCAAATCAAACCTTTGAAGAAAATCTAGATCTTCATTCTACTTTGAAGATAAAAGAATTCAAATCAAAGCTAATTACATTAATTTTGAATAACTTAATCTGGTGATTAATTATTGAAATCAATATTGGTTAATGGTTTTCTAATATTATTTTATATATATAACCAATAATGGTTAATATATATATATATATATATATATATATATATATATATATATATATATATATATATATTAAAAAGCTACTTGTGATTTTATCGTTAGCCAAATTTAACCGCACAAAAGGTTTAAATCAACTATCTTTTTCACAACTCTTCGTATTCTCGTTCTCAAGCTTTTATATCCTATATGCAGGTTAGATTGTGAAAAAGAATGGTGATCGGATATGAATATATATGCACATCAGTCATGCGTTATTCAAATTTGTTCAATCTGCTTTATTTAAATTTTCTTAGGCAAGTACTTGAAATAGAATTGTGGAGGCAAAGTGTGAAGGCCATCTTGACCAACCTAACTTCATGTTTAAGACCTCTTAGGAGGCCATCTTGGCTAAGTTGTTGTTTGCATGTCTAGGATTTGCTTAGGTGGTTGACTGATAGTCAAGCCATATCAGTCATTTTTTAGGTTTGATTCTCTATAAGAAATTCTTTATGATGAATGAAATGATGCATTTCCATGAGAGAATATGCAACAGCAAGAACAACATCATGAGCTTGCAGTACTATGGTTTGTGACTTATTTTATATCTGATTTAAATAATAGATAAAATCTACATCTGTGACTATGAACTACAATGAATGTTGTGCATGCATCATTACTTACGGTAGAAAGTGTGCAAACATTTTTTGAGTAAAGCTTTATTTAGCCTTTTCTTCAAATCCTTTACGTTGTATCCGGCTACTATGAAAAAAAATGAAAATTAATTTTCTTCATTCAGCATATTTCAGAATTGCATTAGTGGATATTTAAGCAATCAAAACTTTACTAACAACTAGGCTCATTGAGCCTATATTTCTGTGTGGCACTATTTTGATCTTAATTTGCTATAAAAATACATGATGGACAAATTGAACTAAAATTTGGAACTTAAGAGATCAATTATGTTGTATGATTAAAGGTCATGCATCATATTGGGATATGACATCTCCCATGAGTGAGTTTGCATACAATTCATCCGATACAGTCTAGGCTTTATGAATTTGCACAATCATTCATAAAACATATGCATGATTTGCATGTTGATTATTGTAGAAAGGTAACCACTAATTACGACATCATAAGTTCTCTAATGATGTGAATAAGATGTATATAGAATTTAAACTTGGTAATTAAGTCATTATGCATTATATCAATCATCCCCATTGCATTATACTTTTGTGCTGATTATTACAACTTAAATATTTCAAGCAAATTGCTATTGCATGTGTCCCTGAGCTACTATCAATAGGTAAAGTTTACATATATAGAGAACAACAACAACATCAATTCTTTATTCCACTATGTAGGGTCAGGTACATGAATCCTTTTTCTCCATTATTCATTGTTAAAAGTTAAATTATCATTTAAATTTGATAAAGAAATGTCATTTCTAATATTTTCTAACCAAGTCTTTTTAGTTCTACCTCTACATTTCTTAACATAATTCATATCTAATACATCTACTTTTCTAACCGGGTCATTGGAAGGTTGTCGTTTTATGTGATCAATCCATCTAAGGTGACTCTCTAATCTTATCTTCCACTAGAGCTACTCCTACCTTTTCACGTATATGCTCATTTCAGATCATGTCTCTAAGAGCAAGGCCACTCATCTACTTGAGCATCCTCTTCTCTGCAACCCTTAATATTATGCTTCTCTTTTAATGGCCAACATTCTGCACCATAAAGCATTGCAGGTCTAACCACCATCTTGTAGAATTTTCCCTGACTAGATCAACCAAAGTCATAATGCCCCTCATAAGAACTATTATTACTAAAATTATACTTCATATATTTAGTTTTAGATCTACTCAAACGAAAGTTTTTAGACTAAGGTTGACCTCCATAATTCAAGTTTACCTTCAACTCCATCTCTAGTCTTATCAGTAAGAAAAATATCATCAGCAAAAAGTATGTACCAGGGTAAAACCTCTTGCAAATGTACAGTGAGAACATCCATGACTAAAGCAAAAAGATAAGGCTTAATGCTGATCCTTGATGTAATCCAACTAAAAATATGAAAATACTTGTTCAAACCACCTTGTGTCTAAACACAAGTAACAACTTCTACATAAATATCCTTTATGACTTGAATATAAGCATTATTAACCCCTTTCTTTTCACACTTCTTTTTCTTTAAAGTCTCTGTAACTTCGATTTCACTAATACGTCGATAAATTTTTTTTTTTTAATTTAAAGTGGTAAGGTTACTAAAGTCGTCGCATTCTAATAATCTTCATTGAAGAGTTTATAAAAATATCTCATTTACCTTTGCTGAATATCCTCTTCTAATATAAGCATTTTTTTATCTTCATCCTTAATACACTTCACTTGAACTAAATCCTTATTACTTTTATCTCTATGTTTGACTAACTTATAAATATATCATTCTCTCTCCTTATTATCTAATATATTATATAAATCATTAAAAGCTAAAATCATTGCATCGCATATTGCTTTCTTAGACTCCTTAAGAAACTATGTATATCTTCCCAATAATTATAATTTTTTACATCTAAACTAATTTTTATAATAAATCTTCTTATTTTTTTTTTCTTTTCTTGGACTTTTTGATTCTACCACCAATTATTTTTTTTATTAGAAGCTTTTCCCTTCGATACTCCAAGCAAATCTTTTGCATAATTTTTAAAATCACTATCTACTATTTTTCATAAAACATTACCTTCCTCATGCACAAACAAAATCTTAAGATATAGTATCTTACTCGCAAAAATATTTTATTTTTAATATTTTTTAAATACGTCCATATAATCCTAGAACAATATTTTACTTTATTTTTTATTTTCTGCCCCTTCATCTTAAAGTTCAAAACTAATAAGTGATGTTATGTAAATAAATTTTTAAATGGAATAATTTTACAATCTTTGGAATATAAATAATATATATATTTTTATAAGAAAATAATCAATCTGCGTATTACAATATCTATTCATATTGGTGATGAGATGCTTGTAAAACCCAAAAAAGTTAATCAAAAGTGTTGCACGCATTTTGATGTATCCCGATGAAATTTAAGTGAATTTTAAAAGTCATCAGATTTTGATGAAAATAATTTTATAAAATTATACATAAATTTTTAAAAAAATCAGTATAAGGGACTTATAGTGAATTTCACATAAATTTGAAATTAAAAATCGCTGAAGTTATGATTGGAATCATAAATTACTTAAGAACCCTTGAAGATATTAAAGCGAAGTTAAGGCATGAAAGGGCAATTTAGACATTTTAGATTTTCCCCAAACCTCCCATCCTTAAGGGGACCGAAATCCATTTGGTCCCCTCATTCGCTCGAGTTGTTTCGTTTGGCCAAAACACAAAGAGGCGGACGTGCAAGGGCACCGGAGGCTTCGGGCGGCAACTTTGACGGCAGTTTACAATGGCCAATCTTGGGGGAAAGTGTAGAGGGAGACAAGGGAAGACTAACGTATATTTTTATTTAAGGATTCCTCTATTTCTCTCATAGTTTTTTAAAAAGGAGAAACTTCTAGGGTCTTACATAAACTTAGAATTTCTTTGAAAAATTGTTAGAGAATTTAATATATCCTTTTATAGTGAGAGGAGTATAGTGAGAAATAGGGAGAGATTATGTAAGAGATTGTGAGAGAGAAACAATGAGTGAGAGAGTAATAATGGGAGGAAGGGGAAGAGAGAGAGAGATAGAGCAAGAGATAGAGTGAGATAAAGAGAGTGAGAGATAGAGGGTGAGTGAGAGAAACAAAGGGAGCAAGGGAGAGATTTCAGGAGAGGTACATAAAAATTTAGAATAACTTCAAATTGATGAATGTTTGAGAGAGGGAAGAAGAGGGAAAGATAGTGTTGAACGTCTGCATTTTGCATTAAAAAAAAAGATGCAAACTAGTTACAAGTAAATTCTCAAGTAAAGAACTATACCCTATGACTATCCTCCCTCAACAATAACAAAAGAGTTGAGGGGAATGCCCTATTATTCACATCATAAAAGGAAAAACTTTCAAGAAAGCTAAATGGGCATAGTAATCAGCAGGCCTATTATTGTCCCTATTTATATACTGAAAGTTTCCTACATAAAATCCATCAAAAATAATAGGTCCAGTCCTTCACCCCTAAAGTGGACCTTATTCTAGAAATCGTTCATATTCTGAAGCCACCTGATTGCATTACTGCAATCACCTTCAATGATCATCCCCTCCATTTCAATCATCCAATCTAGCATCATCTCACGAAAGGCAGCAACAGCTATAACTTCTGCTTTAAAAACATCCCAGTGCTCCATACTCTTGCCAGCCGCAAGAACCAAGGTTTTGGCTTGATCCCGAACGACTAACCCAAGACCAATCTGAATAGATGGCTTAATAGCTACATCGTCATTAAATTTTAACCAACCTTGAGGGGAGGGGACCAAAACTTATAAGAAGGCAGCCCAACGAGCTGGTTAGTGATCTATTGTTCCAAGATTGGAGATATAAACAACATGGGTATAAGAGAAAGCACTGTAGCTATAATAATGGATGGGGACCTGTGATTCCTTCCATGCTTCATTCCATTCCTAGCTCGCCACACCTGATAAATTGCATAATAGCAAATTCATCCAAGACTCGGGTTCTTGTCAACAATAGAAAATAGATATGACATCAACTCATCCAAAGAGTTAACAGTAGGCATTATAAAGCCCTATTTTGCACGAATATCGAACACCTCTTTAATCTTTTTACATTAATTAGTACAATGGTCCAAGGTTTCATCATCACTATATCCCCACAGACATAGTGGCGTATTAGATATCCTCCTGAAAACAACCAATGGTTAGTAGGAATTGCTTTCCTAAGAAGTCTCCACTAGAAGAAACTCTCCCTTTTTTTTTTTTTTTTTTTGAAATCAGCAAAGAGCTTTATTAAATAAAAAGAAGCAAATGGAAAAAAGCCTACAAAGAACAAGCTAGAGATTCCTTCTTCAACAGATCAATAAATGAAGAAGGAACCTTATCAAGTAAGAGGTCTTCCCATAAGAACTCAGAAAAAACCCCAAAACTAGCACAAAGGTCCGCTAACTTATTACAATCTCTCTTAATGCAATTAAAAATAACTAACTTGAAATCATAAAAAAAGGAAATACTTTCAATGTTTTTACCTCCTTTCCTTAGAGCTTTATGAATAAAGTTGATGATGTTTGCATTATCACTTTCAATGATGATTCCTTTGAAGTCATGATTCCAATCTTTAATGACATCTTTAATGGATAGTATGGCAAGAAACTCAAGATAAGAGATGTCCCAATGTATTAACGGTTTACGAAAAGCTGCTATCAACCTTCCTTTGTGGTCTCTAATAACTCCTCCAATGCCTCCTTTGTAATTAGGTAATAATGTTGCATCGACATTAACCTTTAACCAATCGGGTGGAGGAGAGTACCAACGATCATCCAACAGCATAAGCTGATTAGTACTTTATCAGCCCGTCGAATTATAATTAGGAATAAAAGCAGTTCCCGTATAGCTTAATGCCTCAGTTGCAATGTAAACCGCACTCCTAGCACAATTCCCATGAATAATCTCATTTCTTCCTATCCATGACAAGAAAACAACATTATAAAACAAATTTTGTAGGAAAGCATTGTGAGATTCAAGCCAGTTATAAACTTCTTCTTTCGAATTCAACCCAGGAATCGCAAATCCCCATTTATTCAACTGCTAGATAACATCTTTGATCTTCGCACATTTACAGATCACATGATCTATATTTTCTACCTCATTACATCCTCTTGGGCATTGATCATACATATGGATTCTTCTATAAGACAAGAAAGAGTTTGTAGGTAATGCATTACTAAGATCCCTCCACCAGAAATTATCAACCCGGGCATTAAGTTTTATTTTTTTAAGCCACTTCCATTTTGAACAATCAGCTGAATAAAGAGAGAAGTTCCCATCAGCCAATGCTGAAATAGTATGCCCAGAATTTTTGTAAATAAGCTCAAGATGGTCTTCATGAAGATCAAAATTAATTTGAAT
Organism: Dendrobium nobile; assembly: GCA_022539455.1. Classification (NCBI taxonomy): domain Eukaryota; kingdom Viridiplantae; phylum Streptophyta; class Magnoliopsida; order Asparagales; family Orchidaceae; genus Dendrobium; species Dendrobium nobile. The sequence continues at coordinate 28,482,649 of CM039734.1, forward strand.
GCTTGGAATAAGATTCACGAGCTCTACACCAAAAAACTTTTTCAGTTTAGTATGATCCCATTGGCTATCTAAAATGAAATTGTTAATAGTCATAGATTCAATCGATTTATCTATAGAGTCAACAAAAGTAGGCCATTTGCCTAAATTTTTGTCCAGGATCCAAATATCTTCAAGAACATCCACTAAATTTCCATTAGCTACTTCCCATCTTACAATTGGTTTAAGATGTAAACCACCATTTTTGATAAGCTTCCAGGTTACAGAACCGGAATTGGTTCTATTACCAGATTTCCAACAGGATACATACTTTGGATAAACGATTTTGTGCAATAATGAACCTTCATCCTTCATGTATCTCCAAGCTAGTTTGGCTCTTAAAGGTCCAGCTTTTTTGGAACATGAGTGAAGCCCTCTACCACCCATAAGTGTTGGCTCAAATAATTTGCCCCAACTCACATAATGCAGTCCATGGGCTTTATTTATCTTATTCCGTATAAACAACCGGCATAGCTTTTCAATTTCTTCAAGAATTGCTTTTGGAATAAGAGATATAGTAGAATGAAAAGTGGATATAGAGAGTATTATTGATTTAATCAAGGTAATTTTGCTAGGTAAAGATAAGAGCTTCGAATTCCAACCATTCATCTTCATAAGAATTTTATCTAAAATGAATTGAAAGTCCTTTTAGAAAATTTTCGTAGAGCCAATTTAGGACCAAGATAGGTTAATTCCTTGACTTCTTTATAACCCAAAATTCCTTTAATCTTCCATTTTGATCTTTGGCTGGTAGCTTTCCCAACAAGGATTCCAGATTTGCTAGTGTTTATAGCTTGCCCAGTCCAACTACAATACTTATTGATAATGGACTTTATAATCTTTATGAAAGTTCGTTAGGGATGTTAAGCCCTATGAACTTAGTCCCAAGCTAACCGAGAGAGGGGGGGGGTGAATTGGTATTTTAAAAATTCTTTTCAACAAAAGCAATATCACAAACCAAAACCAAATCACACCACAAGACAAAACAATGCGAAAATTAAAGTGCGGAAGCAAGAAAACAATAACACAAAAATTTATAGTGGTTCGGTCAACTTGACCTACGTCCACTCCTTGGAGGCACCCTCCAAGTATTGCACAACAAAACGTTTCTCTCCTTTAGCCCCTACAGCTAGGCGGAGAAGCCCTCACAAAGAAATCCTTTTTGCCACCCCGGCAAGGGAAAGAACATATCTCCTTTTGCTTCCTCCTGAAGCTGGCAGAGAACCACCATCCGTTGCTGAAAACCTTACCTCTACCGACCCTTCTACGGACAAGAAACTCTAGACAAAGAAGAAGCAGAGCGATCCATAAAGCACCCTTGTGAATCCCCTCACAAGCTCTCCCTCACAAGATTCTCTCTCTCTCTCTCTCTCTCTCTCTCTCTCTCTTTCTCTCTCTCTCTCTCTTTCTCTCCTCAAGGTCTTCTCAGGTCAAGGCAGCAGCAAAAGATTGTTCAAAATGTTGAACAAGAGCTCCTAAATAGAAGAGCTTTAAAGGAGCTCATTAATTGTAAGTTGCCGACAATATTGTCCAGGCCGATATGGACATCGTCCTGGCCGATCAGTACAATTCTCAGAAGATCGGCCAGAGCTTCGCCCTGAATGCAATATGGATGATTTAAAATTGGCTTGATCGTCCCTGCCGATCAGTTCAAATCAGAGGAAAATCGTCTAGAGCATCGCCCTGAAACTGTGCAGGCCGATATTTATCATTCTGAAGTAACTAAGGTTTTTGAATAGATCATCCTGGACGATACTGCGATCTTCTAAGACGATATGATCTTATCAATCATCCTTAATCACTCCCTTGATTTTTCTGATTAATTAAGGCATAATTGTGAATATCGTCCAGGCCGATCCAAGATCATCCTGGCCGATTACCAAAAATTATAAAATATCTTAATTGTTTATGGAGGCAACTTCTTTCTATTTTGAGCTTATTGTCCTGGCCAATACATGTATCATCCAGGACAATTTGTTAATGACAGTTGCCTTAATTAAGAATCCCGAATAGAATCTCTATTTTAAACTAAATCGTCCAGGCTGATAAAAATATCGTCCTGGCCGATATGAGTAAAAACAGAAATTCTAAATCTCTCAAGTGTGTGTGTAGGGTTGCTTAGCATCAGTCTCTTTGAACATTACAAATAGACTCAAGAAGAGAAAAAACATATTACAGACTGACTCAACCCTAACCTACGCAATCTTGAATTGGATTCGTTTGTTCGTCCGATCTTCGATTCCTAAAAAGTTAGAAATAACAGGCAGTCCAAGAGAATCAATATAGTTTGTCAATCATCAAAACATAAGTCATAAAAAATAGATTTGTAATAATCTCCCCATTTTTAATGATGGCAAACACTAGTAGGAAAAACGTAATAAAAATAGCAATTCATTTAAAATTTCAAAGTTACAAGCACATCAACTTTTTCCAACCACATCCTACTCCCCCTTTTGTCATCACAAAAAGAGGTCCTAAACACACAAAAGAAAAAGGAAAAACAAAGAAGAACAGAAACTAAAACAAAATATAAGATAAACAATAGAAAACAGAAAACAAAAAAAGCTAGAAAAATGAGGGACCCTGATCATGAGATGGAGGTCGTGGAGGTGGCTGCTGAAAATAGCTGGCAAGCGTAGTAAACTGAGAATTGAACCAGGCGATGAAAATGGTTTGTCGTGGACCAATCAAAATCAGTATCTGAAAAAATTAAGTGCAGCTTATCCTGAGTGGTGGATAGCTGTAAAAGTTCAACACAGTCCTGATATGTGATTTCGACCTAGCGTCGATTCACATAGAAGGTCAGGGCTGTTAAAGTAGGATTTATGCAAAGGTTTGCGAAGAATTCTTGAAGAAGCTCAGTATTAAAGGGGAAAGTGAGAGACAGAATGAAACAAAGGGAAGTGTGAGCGAAAAGATCCATTACCGGATACGAAATGTGGGTAGGATTGATGATTCTGGAGACAATTATCTCACATTCTTTATATCGATGGTAAGCAGCCTGATCCTCTGCCTCCCTGAATCGAGGGTCCAGCGTGGCCCTCGAGGAACTTCCAGAAGCCTGTCGAACTCATTTCCCACCAGCCATAGTAAGGAGTTAGCAAGAAAACACAAGAGGAGAAGGGATGTGAAGTGGAAAACATGGCTGAAACGGCTTGAATTTAAAGAAACGGCCATATCGTCCATTCCAATCGCAAAATCGTCCAGGATGATATGGTACAATAATTACATACAGGCCGATTGGTCAAAAAGGTGGTCCGATCGGCCGGGCCAATCATATATCCGCCAGGCCGATTAGACACAGGCGATCGTCCCGAGGAGTCAAGCCGGACGACCGTTGAAAAAGCAGATCATCCGGGCCGATTAGGTGTATCGTCTAGGACGATGCATAATAATGTTTTAAATCTGTGCCACGTGTAACGTCCAGGACGAACAGTGGATCGGCCAGGATGATTGTCTAATAATGGATCGTCTGGGGCCGATTTTAAGGATTTAAACATGCTAACACGTGGATCGTTCAGGATGATCTAGTGTATCCGCCAGGACGATATTCATAAAATGCATCGGCCAGGCCGAAATATGTTATCGGCCAGGACTATCATCATGATTGCAACAGAGTTCGATCAAATCGTCCAGGACGAAGAGTTGTAGTAAGCACAGAAAAGTTCAGCAGATGGAAATTTGAAGAGAATTTGTCCTATCGTCCAGGACGATAAAAGTATCGGCCAGGATGATGTGACTAGAATTTGAAAATCAATGAAGGATGGTGATGATCAAAGCCCTCAAAAATAAAACAAAAGAAAAGCAGAAGAAAAGAAAAAGAACATCGATAAAAAGAAAAAAAAAACAAACAAATCGAGAAGAAGTCAAATACATTTTTTTTTAAATTTTGCTATGTTTTATAATTTTTTTTTATCAAAGCAATTCATATGAGAAATTTTGAAATAATTTAAACTTTAGAGTTTCAAGAGATTAATAGGTTAACAAATTTCAATCGAAAGAAGGTAGAATATCCGATTCTATTAACCCTAGATCGGACATCCTTCAGGGTATAAATTGTCTTTTGAAAAATATAGGCCTAACTAAGAATAACTAAATAGGATAAAAAGAAGATCCATTCAAAACTTGTTTACAAAGAAAATATCTCATAAATAATATGTCAAAGTAATTTTTCTCAATCATGGAATTTGAAATCAAGCCTTTGAAAATCTCACATAACCCATAAGTTCTTCTAAGTTTTAAAAGTTTTAAAAAGAGATGATAGCTTGCTTTTTAGTGGGCTCATTTTATGCCTCTCGAATCTTTGATTGGCTCTTTGAGCATCTTTTGATTTTTGATATGCATTTATGTATATACTTTTTATTTCAATTTTGGCGTCTATGCCACTTTTCCTTTTTATCTTTTGCAAGCTCAATTCTATTTTGCAAACTCTTAAAAGAAGTTCTTAGTTTTGAGTATATCTTCTAAATATTAGAAAATAGGAGCACTCTCTCTAACATAGGGAAGAACTACCCACAAAAAAAAAAATAAAAATCATATGATCAGTGCAAAGGCAAGATCTCAATTAACTTAAGAGATATATAAGAACTTTGGATATTACGCACAAGATAGATTTTTGTAGCAAGATAAAAAGAATCTTAGTTTCAAAAACCATTGGTTAAAATGAGTTAGACTTTTGTTTAGAGAAGAAAATTATACCACTAAACAAGGTTAGAAGGAGGGAAACCATCAACGGTATTCCTCCCTTTAACCGATTTAGAAATGCTAAACATAATCTCTAAAACTCCAAAATTTAAAAGCTTAAAAATAATCATATAGGAAACCAAGCATAAAAATAAAACGAAAACAAAGCAATCTAGAACAACACAAAGCAAGCACACAACAAAAATAACACAAAACTTATTAAAGAAAAAACATTTCAAGAAATTATGAAGCAGCGAGTTTAAGCGATTATCAGCTACGAGCCTCCATATGTCCAATTATCCTGTGCTCCCACGAGGTCTTTGGTGAGAGCACACCTGCAAAAACTCAACAACAGTCAGATTTAGGAACCCAACCTAGTTTGGGTCCCTCCTTAGGAAAAGTAGAATGCAATGCAGGTGTGGTATGCTGTGAATCTTGAACCTTAGGTCTCCACACCCAATGTGTACTACGGTGAATAGTGCAAGTGTGTGAGATGTGTCCTAGCATGCCACATGAAAAACATCTAACTCCAGGAAAAGGATTTCTTAAATGGTTTGAGTTATAATGCCTCTTCTAGGTCTTGGCTTTAAATCAAAAGTGGGTGTCTCCCAATTTCCTTTAAGTGAATCCAATTCTTTCTTTAGTCTCAAGTTTGTATTTTCCAAAACATTATTATCAATCCTCAACTTTTCTTCTATCTCTTAAGATTTCTTAAACTTAGACTCAAGTGAGGTGTGTGAAGCTTTCAATACAACATGCTCATCAAATAATTCCAAATTCTTTTTATTTAAATCATCAAATTCATCAAGTAGAGTCATGTGATTTGAATCAATCGTAGAATGATCTTTGAGAATAATTGCATACTCTTTTTGTAAATTAGAAAGATCTAACTTTAAACTAGCATGAGTCTTTTTAAGTTTCTTGTATGATGCATGAAATTTCTCACAAATTTCAAACAATTCATCATAGGTTGGTTTACATACCTCTTCCTCATCACTTTGCTCAAGATGATCTTCCCCCATTAAGCACAGGTTTATAGTCTCTTCCTCTTGTTCAGTCTCAGAGGAATCAGTACCAGATTCTGCCCAGAATGCCTTTTGGACTCTCTTCTTGTCCTTCTTAAACATAGGTTTCTCCTCACCTTTTTCCTTTTCTTTGCTCATGTGATCTTGAAGTGTAGGACAATCGGCTTTCACATGTTCAAGCTTCCTGCATTCATAACAAACAACATCAGAAGATCCTTTAGAATGTTTATGATCCCTACATTTTCTCTAATGATGCTTTTGCTTCTTCCTTAGGAAGCTTTTGAATTGCCTTGTGATGAAGGCAACTTCATCACTTTCAGACCCAGAAGATTCAGAATCTGATTTGTACTCCTTTAGTGCAACCGTTTTTTCCTTCTTTTTCTCACTTGCATCAAGATTTTTTTTATTCACCCCTTGCTCGTAAGCAATGAGTGAGCCAAGTAAGTTATCAATAGAATAAGTGTTCAAATCCTTAGATTCAGTGATTGCAGTGATTTAGCATCATATGACGAAGGCAAGCATCTCAGAATCTTGTTTACTTTTTCAAAGTTTGAAAGTCCTCTTCATAGGGCATGCAATGAAGTAACTATCTGAGTAAACCTAGTATACATGTCAGAAATTGATTCATGAGGTTTCATATGAAAAAAGTTCATAGTCATGCAAGAGAATGTTCAAACGAGATTGTTTAACTTCATTAGTGCCTTCATAAGTGATACACAATTTATCCCAAATTTCTTTACCAGTTTTGCAAGTGGAGACACACATGTAATCCTCAGATTTTAAAGCATAGAAAAAATAGTTCAAACATTTTGCATTTAATTGGGCTAAATCTCTTTCATAGAAAGTCCATTCAGTAAAAACAATTTCCGTTTTAACAACATTAACTTCACGAGAAGGTGGAGAATAACCTTCTTTGATAAGCATCCATATGCGATAATCAGTAGATTGTAAAAACATCGACATGCTGGTTTTCCAGAAATCAAAAGGTAGGTTATCGAACAGGGAGGTCGGGTAATAGAATACCCTTCCGTAGTGTTACAATTCCCAAGATTAGCCATGAATCAAAATTCAAAAAGTTTTCAAACTAATTTTTTTTGAATCCCGCTCTAATACAACTTGAAAGTTTGTTAGGTATGTTAAGCCCTAAGAACTTAGTCCCAATCTAACCAAGAGGGGGGGTGAATTGGTATTTTAAAATTTCTTTTCAACAAAAGCAATATCACAAACCAAAACCAAATCACACCACAAGACAAAACAATGCGGAAATTAAAGTGCGGAAGCAAGAAAACAATAACACAAAAATTTATAGTGGTTCGGTCAACTTGACCTACGTCCACTCCTTGGAGGCACCCTCCAAGTAATGCACTACAAAACATGTCTCTCCTTTAGCCCCCATAGCTAGGCGGAGAAGCCCTCACAAAGAACTCCTTTTTGTCACCCCGGTAAGGAAGAGAACCTATCTCCTTTTGCTTCCTCCTGAAGCTGACAGAGAACCACGATCCGTTGCTGAAAACCTTACCTCTACCGACCCTTCCATGGACAAGAAACTCTTGACAAAGAAGAAGAAGAGAGATCCTTGAAGCTCCCTTGTGAATCCCATCATAAGATCCTCTCTCTCTCTCTCTCTCTCTCTCTCTCTCTCTCTCTCTCTCTCTCTCTCTCTCTCTCTCTCTTTCTCTCCTCAAGGTCTTCTCAGGTCAAGGTAGCAGCAAAAGATTGTTCAAAATGTTGAACAAGAGCTCTTAAATTGAAGAGCTTCAAAGGAGCTCATTAATTGCAAGTTGCCGACAATATCGTCCAGGCCGATATGGACATCGTCCTGGCCGATCAGTATAAATCTCAGAAGATTAGCCAAAGCATCGCCCTGAATGCAAGCTGGACGATTTAAAATTGGCTTGATCATCCAGGACGATCTCATGATCGTCCTGGCCGATCAGTTCAAATCAGAGGAAAATCGTCTAAAGCATCGCCCTGAAATTGTGCAGGCTGATATTTATCATCCAGAAGTAACTAAGGTTTTTGAATAGATCATCCTGGATGATACTGCGATCGTCCAGGACGTTATGATCGTATCAATCATCCTTAATTACTCCCTTGATTTGTCTGATTAATTAAGGCATAATTGTGAATCTCGTCCAGGCCGATCCAAGATCGTCCTGGCTGATTACCAAAAATTACATAATACCTTAATTTTTTATGGCGGCAACTTCTTTCTGTTTTGAGCTTATTGTCCTGGCCGATACACGTATCATCCAGGACGATCTGTTAATGATGGTTGCCATAATTAAGAATCCCGAATAAAATCTCTATTTTAAACTAAATCGTCCAGGCCAATAAAAAATATTGTCCTGGCCGATATGAGTAAAAACAGAAATTCTAAGTCTCTCAAGTGTGTGTGTGTGTGTGTGTAGGGTTGCTTAGCATCAGTCTTTTTGAACATTACAAATAGACTCAAGAAGAGAAAAAATAGATTACAAACTGACTCAACCCTAACCTACGCAATCTTGAATTGGCTTCATTTGTTCGTCCGATCTTCGATTCCTGAAAAGTTAGAAATAACAGGCAGTCCAAGAGAATCAATAGAGTTGTCAATCATCAAAACATAAGTCATAAAAAATAGATTTGCAACACTTTACATTTCTGATTTTAGTCTCAGCAAAGAATGTTACATCATCTGCATAAAGCAAATGTGTAATTCTTGGACTATTGTGGCTCACCCGGACACCAAAAGCTTCCTTCCCAATAATAGTGTTTGATAGAAGCTGAGAACAGAGGATAAAAAGATAAGAAGACAAGGGCAACCTTGTCTAATCCACAATTGGTATTAATCCAGTTAGAAGGCTTCCCATTGATCAAGATAGAGAAGGTTGGATTTTGAACACATTCCATAATAAGTTTGGAAAATAAATTAGGAAACCCAAAATAATCCAAAACTTTATTTAAACAGGGCCATCCCATAGAGTCGTAAGCTTGTTCCATATCAAGCTTGATAGAAACCAGACCCTTAGCATCTTTAGCATGTTTGAACTTGTGAATAAGTTCATGAGCAATAAGTATGTGTCCTTGTATTAACCATCCCTTGATGAATGCAGCTTGTTCTAAGGATATAAGCTTAGGAATTACATCATTAAGCCTAATGAGAAGAGCTTTGGCAATAACTTTATAAACCGTGTTACAGACACTAATCGGCCTGAAGTTCTTGGGATAATTGGGATTGTTGATTTTTGGAATAAATAAAATCAAGGTTTTTTTTTCTAGTTTTCATTCATAGATGCTAAAGAGAAGAAAAGCTGAACCGCATTCCAGAAATACTTTTTGATAATTGGCCAGTAATGTTTAAGAAATGTATATGTGATCCATCCTCACCTGGTGCAGAAAAACCAGTAGATTCTTTAATAGCCGTTTCTACTTCCTCAATCAAGAAATCCTTACTAAAAGGTTTCTGTCTTCACTCCCCAACCATTACTGTTCACCGGCCAGTCCTCTAGAATGCATCTTCTTTCCCCCATTTTCTTTGAAGAATTGCATAAACACTTCCTCCATCTGATTTTGCTCTTCCACTTCATTACCATACTCATCTTTAATGCTTGTAAGAAAATTCAATTTTTTCCAGATACTAGCCGCTAAATGAAAAAATCTATTGTTTTGATCTCCTTCTAAAATCCATCTGATTTTAGCTCGTTGTATCCACCAGGTGCATAAATGAGCCAAAGTAGAATTTAATTCTTCTTTTTTATACTTCAATAAGCAGGTTCCCACAGCAGACAACAAACCTTCTTTAGCTTCTTTAGTTTGAAGTTGTAAAATTTCTAATTTGAGAGATTCCTTCAACTGATTCAAGTTTTTTAATTTGGCTTTTCTCTAAAAGAATAGATATTTCAGAGATCTCTTCAGTTTTTTGATTGAGAATATCATCTGCAGAGCCATTATCAACCCTCTCCCAAGCTTTCTTCCCCACAGCAAATGAAGCCGGGTAGGAACCCAGATATCTTCAAATTTAATGGAGCTTTTCATTTTAAGAGCTGAATCAAACAAGTTGAGGAGAATTGGACAGTGGTCCGATGCAATTCTAGGGAGTTGTTTCACTACCAAATTTTGATTTGAATTAATAGCAGTGGAGTTGATGATCATTCTGTCAAGCCTTTCCATGATCCTATCCACCCCTTTTTTATTATTAGTCCATGTGAACTTAGGACCAACAAAGCCAAGCTCATGAAAATCATTAGAATTCATGAAAGACATCATTTCTTTAGGCCCAAAACATGAATCTCCTACCTCCTTTTTTATCTTCTTTAGAGAGAATGCAATTGAAATCACCTCCAATCACCATAGGCCAATCCGATGAAGTATACTTTTTCCAGATCATTCCAAATTTCTCTTCTTTTGTGAATTTCTTTGCTGCCATAGATCGTGCCGATCCTCCATTTACCCTTCCTAGGAATTTTCAAATCTCCTAATATGAATTGAGAGAAATAATCAATCATACAGAAGTTAGCTAAGTTGCTCTTCCACAATACAAGTATCCTCCTGAAAGCCCAGCCGAAGGAACAAAGAAAAAATCAGATTTAAAATTTCTAATTACAAGTGTTAAACAACTATTTAAATTTTGAAAAGGACTACGATTTTTGATGTAGATAATTCCATTACAATCTAATTTAATGCACTGATGAAGATTAAATAATACTAAAATTTCAAAAAATTTACCACATTTCAATAACAATCAATATGAAAACAGTGTGAATGCATTGATTTTATATGAAAAGGATTCAATTTCACCAAGCTAAAAACAAACATAAAATAAAAGTACAAATACCTAATTTAACACAAAAACATTAACATAACAAAAAAACATGAGTAAACAATACAACAACACCAAAAATAATACACACAAGACTACAAACACACATAAAAAAAATCTTCTCTACGGTTCGGGAGAGGAGGAGGAGGAATGCCACGAAAAAGGTTAAAGTAGGAGGCCTTCAACTTACTTTGGATTGAGTATCTGTACTTCATTTCTAATAAACCAATGTCATGTTGTTGTGCTACAAGTTGAGCATTCAAAATTGATCAATTCTTTGATCAAATATGAGCTCTTAAACGATCATAAACTCTCCATCGTTTCTGATAATCTGCACTGAGGTGCAGGAGGATATGGCTCTCCTTCTCTCTTTCTTTCTTCTTCTGAAGCAATGTCATGTGCTTTCCTTTTTCTTTTCTTCCTTGAAGAGCAGTGAATGATGTAATTGGTTATAGTAACTGGCTCTTCATATTCTTATCAGGATGCATATATTGTATTTCTTCTCAAAATATAGGTAATCTTAAGTGCCCATAATGAATGTTTTCTTTTTCTTCTGATCAGGCATGTCTATTCTGAAGTATAGTATGATTCTATGATGAGTTGGGCTTCATAATTAGGATGTCTTGACATTATTAAATAGGTTAGACAAGAAAGGAGAGGAGTGATGTTAATCCTCATCCATGCTTTAGGAAGAATAGGGATAAGGATTGTTGGATGATTCGGGCATCTTGGGTCATACCTGAGTTACTAGCAACATGATTGTAAATTGATTTCCTCTAATTACCCTAGTTTTTAGAACCATCTTGAAGGAGTTTTCTGCACATGTAGGGTGTGGGCTCTGTTATCCTCAGTCTTATAGTTTAAAATGCACTCAAGATCGTGCTTAGTGATCTCACTTTTTTCTTAAAAACAAAAGAACTATTGATAGAGTGGGTCAGAATGTTGAACTAATGTTGGCAAGGAAGTAATGGTAGGTTTGTTTAGTTGTAGAGGTAAACGAGAGAAAGAATGCATAACTGAATTTGGTTGAGGCGAAGAGGTGCATTACCGATATTTCAACTCTGCAGGGGTAAGAATGCGAGACGATGGTGATTTTGCATGAAGACAAAACGAGGACAAAGATTCTCATTTTCCTTTACGAAAGACAAGTTGTTGGGGCCATCCTGTTTTTTTCTCACCAAAACCTTTGTCTTTTGCTAGAGGACGGCTTTTGATTTGAAGTTGAAGGGGATTGAAAAAGAAATTTGAAAGTGTGATTTTCAAGTTTTGAATAAGCCTTCATATTTAATAGGAAAAGAAAACGATACTTTCGTCCTGGGACGAAATATTCGTCCTGACGAACTAATATCGTCTGCCGTATAGATTGTACAGAACGATCCAATTCCGTCCAAAATGTAAGGTCTTTCGTATTCATCACAATTACGATTGCAGTCCTTCGTACAGGCTTTTTGACTTGACCGATCGTAAGACGCAAACTATTTGTACAGACGATCGAAAGTATTCGTTGTTATGACTCTTGAACAAACCGTCCCTACATATGAACGACCATGTTCGCTGGACGAACGCAAAATTTCGTACGCGACGAAGTTCGTATTAAAAACTATCTTATCACTCAACCGCTGATTCCAGATCGTCCGACGTTTTGAGAGACAAAAAATATTTGTCCTGGACGATCACAGATCGTACAGACGATCCAATAAAAACTGCTCTAAACTCGTTTAAAATTTTCGCAAATGTTCTTTACACATCGTCCCGTACGGAAAATATTCGTCCTGGACGATTTCCTCCAAAATAATGATTTGATTTTTTTTAAATTTTTAACTTAAAAAAAAATCAACAAAAAACAATCAGAAAACACAGAAACACATAACAAAATCATAAATCCAAAAACAATTCTATTAAAAAAAACACACAATATTCAACAAATTTCAAAAACAAAACATAACAAGTATCAATGTTGCAAAGAATTTGAGTTAAGCATTCAAATCAATACCACCAATGACCTTGTTCTTAAAGAACTGACAGGAATCAAAGGCTTAAAAGGTTTTTGTAAAAATGTCTTGCAAGTTGATTTTCAGTTGAAAACATGGTATGGAGGTTCAATTTCTCCTTGGATACGTGATCCCACATCTATGGAAAGATGCCCTTATTATCGAGTGTTTGGTTCTAGAATGTTGAATAGGATTTTTTGAATATACAAATAGCACTTAGTATTAGTCTCATAAATTGGAATAGTGCTATGTAATCCTAAGTCAATCAACTAGTTGTTTTAACCAAGAAGTACTTGGCCACACAACTTCCTATTGCAAATGTATTCTGCTTCTTGAAGTAGATAGTGCCACTGAATTTTGTTTTTACTAGACCATGAAACTATGAATTTCCAATGATTGGACTTGTTCCAGAAGTGCTTTCCTATCCACCTCTACAGCCTGCAAAGTCAGAAATTGATGTAACAATAATTTCAAATGAAGAGCTAAACCCTTTTTGGGTTATCACAAAAATCCATAATTCAGTTTTGAGTTCCTAGTGTAATCTTAAAATCCTTATTTATGATGTCAAATGTGATCTTTTGGATCTGATTGAATATCTAGCACATAGGCAAAACACTAAACATTATATACGGTCGGTTGCAGTCAAGTAAAGTAAAGAATCCCATTATTCCCCTGCTATATTTGCTTTGATCAACAGATTTTCTCCCTTAAGGTCTTTTCCAACTGAATGAGAACTCATTGGTGTTACTTAACAGGTTAGCATTGTGCATTTCAATTATTTGTTTGAGGTGTCTTAATATATTTGTTTTGACTAAGAAAGTACCTTCCTCAAGTTGCTTAATGTAATCCTAGTAGAAAATGTAATTTATATCTCCCATTAGACCTCTTTCAGAATTCATTACTCTTGTTTTATGAAAAATACATCGACAAGATGTTTTTTTGAAGGGATCCAAAGATGATGTTCACCCATATAAATTGGAACAATAAGTTTATCTTTCCAATTTTCTTAAAAAGAGAGTTGTTATCACACTTCCTTTTTCAAAAGATCTTTCAAAGTAGAGGTGCTTAACCTCTCTATACCAAGCCCTAGGTGCTGTTTCAAGCATATAATGCTTTTTACATTTGAAAACATGATTTCGGAATTTGATTTTCAACCTGGAGGTTTTTACATAAAACTTTCTTCCAATTTACTCATTTAAAAGGCACTTTTAAATCCATTTGAAAACAATTTTAAATACCTTTAAAACAGGCAAAGGCAGTAAAACCCTAATTGTTCAAGTCTGACTACAGGGGCTAAAGTTTCTCAAAAAATCAATTCCTTCAATTTTGATATACCCCTTAGCTATAATCTAGCCTTATTTCTAATGGACACTCCTGAGTCTTCCATTTTATTTTTGAAACACCACTGGTTTACAACAACACTTGATCTTTTGGCCTTGTAGTTAGTTCCAAACTTTTTTTTACAAATTGATTTAACTCTTCTTTGCATGGCCATTATCCAAAAGTCATCTGAAAAGTGCTTGATGAATGTTAAGTGGTTCAATAGTGAAATGAGGCTGAATGATTGACTTCTTGTTTAATCACGCCTAGTTCTAACACCCCTCATTGGTTCACCTATAATTATATTCTTTGGGGATTTTTAGAGAATTCAAATCTCTAGGGCAAAGGGTCTTCTCTTTCTATATTTTCTTCCACATTTTCTTCCAAATTTAAATCTTCAATCTTTTGGAGTTTTCTTCAATTTATTTTTTACTCTTCAACAGAACTTTATGGCTTTCTTGTTGTCCATTTCATCAAAAAACAACTATGTGTGGTTTCTTCAATTGACTTAAAGTTCTTTTGTTGAATCTCTATAAGATTTTCCAACACTTGAATATCCAACCAAAATTCCTTCATTGATTTTGGATCAAATTTTTCCTAAGGCAGATTTTCACATTATTATGTAATGAACACCACTGCACCATTATACATGTAAATGCACGACAAATTTTGGTGTTCTACATTTTTACCATTCATAGGGTTGTTTTTATTCAATTTTGATCTCAATCTTACCCTATTCAGAACTTAGCTATGCAGTGCTAAACCGCCTCAGCCCAAAATCATTAGCTTAGGGAAGAGAGTATTCTGCTAACATGGCGGACGGCTTATATTAAATGTGTTCTGTTCTTTCTTTTCACTACTCCATTTTGTTGAGGAGTTTGTGCAGGAAAAAGTTGTGATCAATCCTTTCTTTTACTGAATATCTTCATAATCTTTCATTTTCATATTCTCCTATGGTTCACTGTTGTGTAGAAAAGTTATTTACACATACTAGTTTTTTTGTATCCAAGTTGAAAAATTCTGAATTCTTTCAAATGATCATCTTATGGAAAAAGAATTTAACCAGGTGAATCTTGAAAAACATCTACTATTACAAATCCATATACCTGTCCTCCTAGGACTAAAACCGTGCTACAGGTCCCTAAATGATCCATGTCGTGAAATTCTAAAGGTTATTCTGGTCCTGAAGGATTCTTTTTGGATTAAAATAAGAGGACTTACTTGTTTTCCTAAATTGACCTGCATCACATAAGTGGTTCTTAGAAAAGTCTAGTTTAGGTATTCTCTAACAAATTCTTTTGGGTAATCTTTCTAAGATTTTTCCTATACTAGATATGACAAAGTCTTCCTATGCCAATGCCATGATTCATCAGAACAAGTTTTCAAACAAAGCAGTGGAGAGTGAATAAAATTTACATCTAGCAATGTAGACATGGTTCCCCTTTTTCCATTCTAAAACACAATTTTCCATTTTAGGCTTATCTATGCAGCTAGTGGTAAAAATTTTCACATTATAGCCCTTATCACATAGCTGAAAGTATGCTAAGCACTATTATGTTTTAAGCTCTTAACTATAAACATTTCTATGAAAAAGTTTTTCAAAATTTCCAATCATACCTGATCCAACCACCTTCGTTTGTGGTATTTTCTCCATGTGTTAACCTTGCTCTCCATCCTGGCTTCCGACGTTATTGAATTGAGCAGTATCTCGTCATGTGGCTTTGAAATCCGCTGTCCCAGGTACCTATATACTCTCTCACGAGGTCTTGTGTGAGAGTATTCCTGCAAAATTTCAATTGTTAGACCTGGGAACCGCAAAATAGTTTGGGTTCACACCTTATGAAATTATATCAGATGCATGTGTTATGTTAGGTTTATGCATCTTAGTTCTCCACCAAATTAGGTTTTCATCTTTAAAGTCAGGTGTAGATTTATGTCCAAAAATCCACAATTGTTATTACATTATTACATTAGGAAAAATATTCCTGTGGTTTTCTTTCATATGGTTGTATTCTAAGGGGATTTCACTGCAATTTTGGATAATATTTAGGATTTGTAAATCTTCAAGTTTAGGGGGTTCTATTATCCTGAGAGCTCTTATAGTAAGTTTGTATAAGAATTCATATCCTCCAAGATTCGATTTGTATAATTGATTCTACTATGTCTTGCTGCTCTGATTCCTTCCTTAAAATTTCTTAAATTCTTTTTCCAAGTTCAGCATAGGATGATTTAAATTTTCAAATTTTTTATCAATTCTATCATATTCATCAAGTAGGTTTCATGTGGATGCTCACTTCATGGCTGATCTTTCCTAAGGATTTCGTGTTTCTTATTAAGCTCTTCCAATTCTAAAAAACTAAACTAGAATGCATCTTTTTACGTTTTCCTAATTGCTCATGCAATGCTGTTCAGAAACTTCAAACAGTTTCATCATATGTTGTAATCACATACTCTTCTTGATCTGATTGTTAGCTTATCTGCCATATGAGCAAAGGTTGGTGATTCGTCTTCGTTTTCAGTCTCAGATGAGTTCTGAGCTGAGTCCGCCATAAAAGCCTTTGAAAACTTCTTCTTGCCCTTTTTTACCATGGTTTCTCTCTACCTTCTCTTGCTATGAGTGGCTTTAAGTTTGTGACAATTCAGATTTTTATATTACCTGTTTCCTGCATTCAATAACAAATCAATTCATTAGAAACCTGCCATTTTTGTTATTACTTACCTCTATTCACATATTGCTGGCGTTCATCTGCTTCCCTCTTTAAAAAGCTTCATGAATTGTCTAGTCTTCAGTGCTATATCCGGTCTTTCGTCCTCAGGTTCGTGAGTGTTCACTTTCTGACTCTTTCCACATTTAATGCAGATTCTTCTGTCCTTTCTTGGTTCACCTACATAAATCTTTCTTGATTACTCCTTGCTCGTAAGCAAATGAGTGAACAAGACGATGTCATGATAAATGTTCAGTTCTTTTGGAACTCTGTAATTGCGTATATTTTTGCATCGTATGTAGTGGTAAACACAGAAGAATCTATTTCCATTTCCAGCATTAGTCTTAATTCCCTACCAGTGCATGCTCATGAGGTGCAAATTTGAGTGTATATCTTGTGTATACATGTCAGATATAGATTCATTAGGTTTCATGCGAAAACAGTTTGTTGTCATGTAACAAGATATTGAGTTTTGATTGCTTAACCTATTTGTCCCTTCATAAGTAATACAAAGCCAAATTGTTGTTACTCCCATTGTCTTTCCGCTTTTCAAGTGGAAATCGCAATGTTAGTTTCGATTTTAAGCACAACAAGAATACTATTTAAACATTCGCATTTTGTGCTAAGTCACGTTCTTCTATAGTCAATCTGCATAGGGTTGTATCTACCCTATTTCCATGAAACTAATCTAGTTGGTTTTGTGTCCTTCTGGACTTGCATCTCAATGCGATATCAATGGACTGTAGACAGTAGCATTGCGTGTTTTCCAAAAATCAAAAGGATATTATTCAAATCAGCTGGATGGTATGTGATAGAGTAACCCTCAGGTGTGTTTCGGTTTCCAAATTGTAGCCATCTACGTTAATAAAAAGTAGTTCAAAACTTTGATTTTGAAACTTCTGGCTTATACCCATCTTGTTGAGTCCAGTCATAAATTAGGTTGTTAGCTAAGTAAGTGTCCAAGGCTACAAGAGGGGGGTGCAATATTGGTAGGTTTTTAAAATTTAAACCCTCTTAAATAAAGTTGAATCGATATAAAATTTTCTTTTTTTTTTAAGTTAGTTAGATAAAGATTTGTTCTAACCACAATTGTTGTTAAACTGAAATTTTAATAAGTGCGGAATACGTAAAAGCTTATAAGGTAAATGCCCGATTTATAGTGGGTTGGTCTATAGCAGTCTACATCCATCCTCAGGGCTCACATCTGTGTATTGCCCTAATACAATAGTGGACTCTCCGTTTGCACCCCACAGCCGGCGGAGAGCCCTTAACACACACTCTTTTCACAACTTCCCAGTGCGGTAGACGAAACCGTCGCCTCCTTTTACGACAAAACCCAGTGTCGGGTGACGGCCCACTCCAATGAGGAGAAACCTTCGTCCTTTCACCCTCTAAGTTGTACCGGCCAGCGAACCCTTCGTACTTTTCCAACTCTCTAGTTGTGGGCAGAGAACCTTCGTCCTTTCACACTATCCTAGTGTGGGCAGAGAACCCTTCGTCCTTTTCAACTCACTCTCTAGTGTGGGCAGAGAACCCTTCGTCCTTTCACTACTCATCCTAGTGTGGGCAGGAAGACCTTCGTCCTTTCTACACTCTCATAGTGTGGGTAAGAGAACCCTTCGTCTGTTCTCACACTCTCACTAGTGTTGGGCATAGAGGAACTTCTGTCTCGAGTGTCGGCGGTTACAGCACTCTTGAATGATCTTCTCAAAGAATTGCAAGGAAGAAGAAAAGAGTGAGAAATCCCAATTTCACAAGTATGAGACTCTTACTTAGAATCCAAGTGATAGCCTTCTTACGTCCGTGGTAGGAATCTCCTTTGAAGCTCTCTTCACTTCTCTCCTGCTTATTCTCTCAAAAAGGCACGAAACGCATCAATAGACAAAAAGATTGGGTGGAAGTCTAAATTGGACTATTTAATACAAAGACACAGTGACAACACGCCAAAAATCTGCAATTTTCCAATTTGTAGCTAGTGGATCTCCTGTACGATCTGGATCGTCCTGGACGATTTTACTTAAACGATCTGAAAGACCCCCACATTTGTAATTGTGTACGAACTGACTTCGTTCATCTGTCGTCCTGTTACGTCATTGGTTGTCAGTCCGAAACGGTTTAACAAGTCGGTCTAGAAAACTGCTGAAAACTGTTTAAGTCGTTTGTCGTTTTTGAACGAAAAAAATTGGTCGTTGGACGAAATTTTCTTAGAGAGCGAGTCGTCCTGGGACCGATTATTTATTTTCGTCATGGACGACAATTTTCCAGAGTACCTATCGCCCGGACGCTAATTGTTTTCGTCTGTAACGAAAAAAGTTACAGAGAGCTGATCGTCTCCTCCTCATGTACGTTATTTATTTTCGTCGGGACGAAATATTTTCCAGAGGACTGGTCGCCTCGTACGATGGTAACATTCGTCTGGACGAAAATTTTGCAGAGAACCCAATCGCCTGAGACGATTGATAAATTTGTCCTGGGCACGAATAGGAACCTAGAAAATTTTTCAAGGCACAGTTCTATTCGTTCCAAGTGCTCTATAGGAGATAACTGACAGATCGGTCCAGTACGAATAAATATGTCCTGTACGATCTGTATTAGATTTCAAGATTCCTTATATTGTGTTGTGTGTGTGGAGATTTTATTCACATTTCATTACAATCACTCCCTTTCAAGTTAAATTCAAAAAAAGATAACATCACATTATTACATAATATCTATCTGTTATGTTGAATTGAATTGAAGTTTTCGTATAGTCTGGAGTCTGATTTTTCTGACAATGTTTAGTACACTACAAGAGCAGACTGCAAATCTTTGAAATTGTTAGAGGAGATAATCTTTACATTTGCTCAATAATGTTTGGATATCATCAAAACTTAATAAGGCATAAAATATAACTCATTCAAATAGCAACTATTCAAACAATAACATAGAATTTAATATAGGAGTTAAAGTTCACAATCTTCTAAAGAGACTAAATCACAAAGAGTGATCATTATCATAAAAATTATTGGTTATTATGATTTTTTAATAGAAATGAGAAGGTCACAGTTTTGCACTTTATTTTTTTCATTGTTCCATTAATGATATGAAAACAATTGGATGTTCTATTATATGCTAATTACACAAAATGTAGAATAGGTATGCATCCCGTGATTGTGGTAGGTAACATGTTTCTGGACCTTATTTTGTTTTTTTATTATGAGGGGTTTATGTACACTAATTATGTCTTTCATAATCAGCATGTCAAATTAATGAACTATCAGGTTATGCAAAGTGACTTTCTATTGAAGCATTATTTTGTCTCATTTGGATAGGCTCATGCATAAGTGCTTGAACATAGTTATCGCTGATTGGTATGTTGTCTCATATCATAAAATTTTATGCTAGTAAGAAATGAAAGGTATTAAATATTTTCTGGCTCTCATTATTGCACTAAACTTTATAGGAGCTTTAAATTGTTATAGTCCTCATGGGGATTTTATGAGGACATAAGAAAAAGATACTATCAGTGCTTAGTAGGCTATAAAAAAAATATTTGTTAGGTTAAAGCATTGTGCTGATGAGTACCACCTACGTGTTGAGGATTATTTTTCCAATAAGAGATTCTTTCTATAAGAACACCTCTTTTGAAAGGTTTCAGTTATGGAATTTCTAGTCTCCTTCCACTCTCAAGGAAGACCCAGAGGGCATATCTAGCAGTGCTTATAAAAAGTTTTTGTGGTTAAAGCTACCTAAAGTCATGAGATACATGTTCTACCATGGTTGGACCTGATACAAGTTAGTTAACTATTTTACTTTTGTATTGGTACACCTTTGCTGGTTTGGATGTTTTTTGGTGTGTGAAAATGTTTCTAGTGTTCTAGAATAAGTTAAAGGGTTTGTGAGTAAATTTGGGACAAAGATTACGAAATTTTACTTTTTAAGCACCAAAGGTGTTAGATGTCTGTAGCACTCGCGACCAAATTGTGATATTTCTATGCTTTAAGGTCTAAAAAAATTATAATGTTTGAACAACATGCGTAATGTTGTTGGTAGCATCGCCAGTGCTATGCCACCTATGTACGAACTTCATATCTATTTTTATAAACCATTATTCCACTATTTTGATTGGTGTGATAAGCCAGCGTTTAGAGAAAGAATAGAGTGAGGATTTTTTATAGAGAAACTTTATTTTGAAGTAGCTTCTAGTCAATTTTAACAGTCAGGTTAGTTGGGAAGTTGTTTGGCTTGAGATCTGTTATGTTTTGCTTTGTCATTTGCAATAATGTCTATTTTTAAAGATTTTTTGATTAAACATTTTTATTTTTTACCGGAAAAAGTGTGATAACTTTGTATTGATAATTTTTCTTGCTTACCTTTTATACGTTATATAGATTGAGATTCTTAAAATCTATTGAGTATTTTCTTGAAATTTTCTCTGGTGAATTTGGTTTTATACAAATTTTATGAATAGAAAGAATCAAAGCTCAAATAATATGTTGTGGATAATTTAAGTCTTATACACAATATTTACATAATCTTTGATTAATTATTGTTATATATTTGAAACTGTGAAATGTATGCTCGGTAATATTTCCTATTACCCATCATTAAGACATTTAGATATACGGTTTGAGTCATCTTCTTTGTTTATTCTTCAGTAGGGGCTCTACTGTTGGTGTATGCATTAGAAGTTCTTTGTTCTGGTACTTCTCCAAACTATGATTTATGGGTTTGAGTCTTCGCCATAATTGCTAATGGATGACTTGTGCAATTTTGGGTCATATCCAAATTTGTTGTGTAATTAAGGCTCTATCTTATGTCATTCTTGTGTTTGTCACTAGATAAAGGGAAGCTAAAGGTATTTAGTTCAATAGTTAAAAGCTTCATAAAAATAGTCGAAAAATAATGTTATAAAAGAAGATGGAAGTAGAGGCATGGATTTAAAGTGGAGATGAAAGATATGATTGAGGCTTTGGATGGTAGATAGTTTCCTTGCACAAACTAATACGCATTTGGGCTTTACTTGGACGAAGATGACTTGATGAGTTGTTGAGCATTTTTCTGAATAGAGATATGTAGTGAATTAGCAGAGGACATGTAAATGAATGATTTTGTCTAGAGTGATTTGAAACAAGATGGGATTGGTCCAGTGATAGATTTTATCAAAAACTTTGAGGCAGTCTTTTCTCATTGAAGGCTTCATTTGAGCTCAAACTAAACTAATCCAAATCAAACCTTTGAAGAAATCTAGATCTTCATTTTATTTTGCAAGATAAAAAGAATTCAAGCAAAGATAATTACATTAATTTTGAATATTTAATCTGGTGATTAATTATGAAAATCAATATGGTAATGGTTTTCTAATATAATTTTATATATTAACAATTAGGTTTACTATACATATATATATCATATTATATTATTATAATATATTTATATATATATATATATTAAAATAGTTTCTTGTGATTTTTTATGGTTGCCTAATTTAACGCACAAAAAGGTTTAAATCAACTATCTTTTTTCACAACTCTTCGTATCTCGTTATCAAGCTTTTATATCTCAATATGCAGGTTAGATTGTGGAAAAATGATGGTGATCGGAGGATCTGATATTATGCACATCAGTCATGCGTTATTCAAATTTGTTCAATTGCTTTATTTAACATTTTCTTAGGCAAGTTTGAAATAGAATTGTGGGGCAAAGTGTGAAAGGCCATCTTGACCCAACCTACTTCATGGTTTAAGACCTCTTAGGAGGCCATCTTGGCTAAGTTTTGTTTGCATGTCTAGGGATTTGCTTAGTGGTTGACTGATAGTCAAGCCATATCAGTCTTTTTTAGGTTTGGCATTCTCTATAAGAAATTCTTTATGATGAGAATGAAATGATGATCTTCACTGAGAGAATATTGCAACAGCAAGAACAACATCATGAGCTTGCAGTACTATGGTTTGAGACTTTTTTATATCTGATTTAAATATAGATAAAATCTAATTCGTGGACTATGACTACAATGAATGTTGTGCATGCATCTCATTACTTGGTAGAACGTGTGATACAATTTTTTTGACGTTTAAAGCTTTATTTAGCTTTTCTTCAAAATCCTTTACGTGCTGTATCCGGTACTATGAAAAAAATGAAAATTAATTTTTCTTCATTCATGCATATTTCAGAAGTGCATTCTGTGGATATTTAAGCAATCAATAACTTTACTTAAACAACTAGCTCATTGAGGCCTATATTTCTGCTGTTGTGGCACTATTTTGATCTTAATTGTATAAAATACATGAGGAAATTGAACTAAATTTGGAACTTAAGAGATCAAGTATTGTTGTATGACTAAGGTCATGCATCATAATGGGAATAATGACATCTCCAATGAGTGAGTTCTGATACAATTACTCCGATACTAGTCTAGGCTGTTATGAATTGCTCAATCATTCATTAAAATATGCATGATTTGCATGTTGCATTATATGTGACAGGTAACACAATAATTGTCGAACATCATAACTTCTCTAATGATGTGATATGATGTATATTGAATTTAAAACTGGTAATTAAGTCATTATGCATTATATCACATCATCCCCATTGCATTTATACTTTTGTGCTGTATTACAAATTATAAAAAATTATTTCAAGCAAATTGCTATTTGCAGTGTTCCTGAGCTAATATCAATAGGTAAAGTTTACATATATAGCGCACGAAAACAACAAACATCAATTATTTATTCCACTATGTAGGGTCAGGTACATGTATCCTTTTTCTCATATTCTTGTTAAAAGTTAATATTATCATTGTAAATTTCTGAAAGAATGTCATTTTCAATATTTTCCTAACCAAGTCTTTTTAGTTATACCTCTACATTCTTAACATATTCATATCTATATACATCTTACTTTTATTACCGGGTTCATTCGGAAGGTTGTCGTTTTAGTGTACAATATCTAAGGTGACTTCTAATTTTTTTTTCCTCTAGAGCTACTCCTACCTTTTTCACGTATATTGCTCATTCAGATATGTCTCTAAGAGCAAGGCCACTCATCTACTTGAGCATCCTCTTCTCTGCAACCTTAATATTATGCTTCTCTGTTTAAATGGCCATCGATTTCTGCACATAAAGCAATGCAGGTCAACCACCACCTTGTGAATTTTCCTGATAGATCAACCAAAAGTCCATATGCCCTCATAAGAAAAACTAAATTATTACTAAAATTAATACCTATCATAATATTTAGATTTGATCTACTTCAAACGAAAAGTTTTTAGACTAAGGTTGACCTCTTCACTATCAATGTTTACCTTCAAACTCCATCTCTAGTCTTATCAGTAGAAAAATATCATTCAGCAAAGTATGTGTACCAGAGGTTAAATCTCTTGCAATGTACAGTGGAGAACATCCATGACTAAAGCAAAAAGTAAGGCTTAATGCTGATCCTTGATGTTAATCCAACTAAAAATATGGAAATATACTTGTTCAAACCACTTGTGTCTAAACACAAGTTAACAACTTCTACATAAGATATCCTTTATGACTTGAATATAGCATTATTAACCCTTTCTTTCACAACTTCTTTTCGTTAAAGCTGTCGTACTTCGATTTCACTAATACGTCGATAAATTTTTTTTTTTTAATTAAGTAGTGTAAAGGGTTACTAATCGTGTCGCATTCTAATAATCTTCATTAAGTGGTTTATAAAATTATCTCATTTCACCTTTGCTGAATATCCTTTCTTAATATAGCTTTTTTTATCTTAATCCTGATATACCACTTCACTTGAAATAAATCTTTATTACTTTATTCTCTAGGTTTGACTAACTTATATATCTATCATTCGTTCTCCTTTATTATCCTAATATATTATATTAAATCATTAAAGCTAAAATCATTGCATGCAATAGTTGCTTTCATTTGACATCTTAAGAAGATTGTATATCTTCCCAATAATTATAATTTTTAACATCTAAACTAATTTTTCATAATTAAATCATTCTTATTTTTTTTTTCTTTCTTGACTTTTCCGATTTTCCACCAATTATTTTTTTTTATTAGAGGCTTTCCCTTCGATACTCCAAGCAAATCTTTTGCATAATTTTTTAAATCATATCTCTATTTTTCATAACATTTTACTTCCTTCATGCACAAACAAAATCTTAAGAGATAGTATCTTATTCGCAAAAAATATTTTATTTTTAATATTTTTTAAATAAGTCTCATATTAAATCTAGACAAATATTTTACTTTATTTTTTTTATTTCTGCCCCTTCATCGTTAAGTTCAAATATATAGTGATTTATGTAAATTAATTTTTAAATGGATTAATTTGACAATCTTTGGAATAATATATAAGTATATATATTTTATTGATTAGAAATAATCATCTGCGTATTTACAATAATCTGATTCATAGTGTGATGAGATGCTGTAAACAAAGTAAGTAATCTAAAAGTGTTTGCACGCATTTTGATGATATCCCCTGAAATTTAAGTGAATTTTAAAACAGTCATCGAGTTGATGAAATAATTTATAAAAGTTATACATAATTTTTAAAAAAAATCAGTATAAGCGGACCGTTATAGTTGAATTTGCACATAAATTTGAAAATAAAAATAGCTGAAGTTATGATTGGAATCATAAATATTACTTAAGAACCCTTGAAGATCATTAAAGCGAAGTTAAGATGAAAGGGCAATTTAGACATTTAGATTTTCCCCTCAAAACCTCCCCTTTAGGGGACGAATATCCATTTGGTCCCCTCATTCGCTCGGTTGTTTCGTTTGGCAAACACAAAGAGGCGGACGTGCAAGGGCACGGAGTTCGGGCGGCAACTTTGACGCGCGTTTACAATGGCCATATCTTGGGGGAAAGTGTAGAGGGAGACAAGGGAAGACTCAACGTATTATTTTATATTTAAGGATCCTCTATTTTTCTCTATAGTTTTTTAAAAAAGGGAAACTTTCTAGGGTCTTCACCATAAACTTAGAATTTCTTTGCAAAATTGTTAGAGGAATTTAAATATATCCTTTTATAGTGAGAGGAGTATGTGAGAAATTGGGAGAGATTATGTAGAGATTGTTGAGATGAGAACAATGAGTGAAGGAGAGTAATAATGGGAGGAAGGGGAAAGAGAGAGGAGAGAAGAGCAAGAGGATAGAGTGAGATAAAGGAGTGGAGATAGAGGGTGAGGGAGAGAAACAATGGGAGCAAGGAGATGATTTCAGGAAAGGTACAAAAAATTTAGAATAACTTACACATTGATGAAAGTGTTTGAGAGAGGGAAGAAGAGGAAAGATAGTGTTGACGTCTGCATTTTGCATTAAAAAAAAAAGATGCAAACTAGTTTACAAGTAAATTCTCAAGTAAAGAAACTATACCCTATGCCTAGCTCTCCTCAAAAACAATAACAAAACGATTGAGGGGAATGCCTAGTATTTCACATCATAAAAGGAAAACTTTCAAGAAAAGCTAAATGGGCATAGTAACAGAGGGCCTATTATTGTCCCTATTTATATAACTGAAAGTTTCATCACATAATCCTCAATAAATAATATGCGTCCAGTCTTCACCCCTAATGTGGATCTCTTTATTCTAGAAATCTTCATATTCTGAAGCATCCTGATTGCATTCTGCAATCAACCTTCAATGATCATCCCCCTCCATTTCAATCATCCAATCTAGCATCATCTCACGGAAGGCTAGCAACAGCTATAACTCTGCTTTAGAAAAACATTCCCAGGCTCCATACTCTTGCCCAGCGCAAGAACAGGTTTTGGCTTGTTCCCGAACGACTAAACACGAAGGACCAATCGGAATAGATGGGCTTAAATGCTACATCAGTCATTAAATTTTATATCCAAACCTTGAGGGGAGGGGACCAAAACTTATAAGAAGGACAGCCCAACGAGCTGGTTAGTGATACTAGTTGTTTCCAGATTGGAGATTATAACTACAGGGTATAAGAGAAAGCATAGTAGCTATAATAATGGATGGGGAACGTGATTCCTGCCTCGATCGCTTCATTCCATCTAGTCTGCCACACCTGATAATTGCAGATTAGCAAATTCATCCAAGGACTCGGGTTTTGTCAACAATAGAAATTAGATATACATCAACTCATCCAAAGAGTAACAGTAGGCGAATTATATAGCCTGATTTTGCGCGATATATCGAACACCTCTTTAATCTTTTTACATTTAATTAGGTACAATGGTCCAAGGTTTCATCAGCTACTATATCCCCAGACATAGTGGGTATTAGAAAAGGGGGGGTATCCTCCTGAAAACAACCAATGGTTAGTAGGAATTGCTTTCCTAAGATAGTCTCCACTAGAAGAGAACTCCCTTTTTTTTTTTTTTTTTTGAAATCAGCAAAGAGCTTATTAAATAAAAAGAGAAATGGAAAAAGCCTACAAAGACAAGCTAGAGTTATTCTTCAAAGACAATCCAATAAATGAGAAGGAAACCATTTTTCAAGGTAAGGAGGTCTCTCCCATATAGAACTCAAGAAAAAATACCACAAAATCTGCACAAAGGTCCGCACTAACTTATTACAACTCTTTAATGCAATTTAAAAATAACTAACTTGAAATCATAAAATAAAGGAAAAATACTTTCAATGTTTATTTACTCCTTTCCTTAGAGCTTTATGACTAAAGTTGATGATGTTTCGCATTATCCAATTTTCATATGATGATTCCTTTGGAAGTCATGATTCAATCTTTAATGACATCTTGATGGATTAGTATGGCCAGAAACTCAAGATAAGAGATGGCCCATTATGTATTACGGTTTACGAAAATGCTTATCTAACCTTACCTTTGTGTCTTAAATAACTCCTCCAATGCTCTTTGTAAGTTAGGTAATAATCGTTGCATCGACATTAACCTTTAACCATTCGGGGGAGGAGAGTACCAACGATATCCAAACAGCATAAAGTGATTAGTATTACAGGACGTCGAATTATATAGGGAACAAAAGAGTTCACCGTATGTCTAATGCCTCAGTTGGCAATGTAAATCCCGCACTACTAGCCAATTCCATGAATAATCTCATTTCTTCCTATCCATTGACAAGATAACAAACATTATAAAAAATTTTGGTAGGAAAGCATTGTGCGAGTTTCAAGCCAGTTTAGAACTTCTTCTTTCGAATTCATACCCAGGAGATCGCCAAATCACTCATTTAGTTTCAACTGCTGATAACATCTTTGATCTTCGGCACATTTACAGATCACTGATCTATAATTTTCTACTCATCTACATTCTTGGGCATTGATCTTCATGGATTCTTTATAATGACAAAGAAGAGTTTGTAAGGTAATGCATTACTAAGATCCCCTCCACCAGAAATGTATCAAACCGGGCATTAGTTTATGTTTTATAAGCACTTTCCTTTTGACAATCAGTCTGAATAAAGAGAGAGTTCACCATCAGCAATGCTGAAATATCGTTGCCCAGGAATTTTTGTAAATAAGCTCAAGATGGTTTCTTGAGAATCAAAATTTATTTAATGCTATGGAATAAAGATTCACGAGCTCTCACCATAAACTTTTTCAAGTTTTAGTATGATCCATTGCTATCTAAAATGAAATTGTTACTAGTCATAGATTCAAGATCTTTACCTATAGAGTCAAAAAATCAGGCCATTTGCCATAAATTTTTGTCCAGGTCCAAATTTCTCAAGAAACATCCACTAAATTTCCATTAGCTTACTTCCCATCTTCAATTGGTTTAAGATGTAAACCATCCTTTTGTAAGCTTCCGGTTACAGAAACCGGAATGGTTTATTACCTGATTCCAAAGGCTATACATACTTTGGTAAACGATTTTGTGCAATATGAACTTCATACTTCTGTATCTCCAAGTAGTTTGGCTCTTAAAGGTCCAGTTTTTTGGAACTGAGTGAAGCCCATACCACCCATAAGGTTGGCTCAAATAATTTGCCCCAACTCACATAATGCAGATCCATGGGCTTTATTTATTCTATTCTCGTATAAACTCAAGGATAGCCTTTTTCAATTTCTCAAGAATTGCTTTTGGATTAGAGATATAGTCGAATGAAATGTGGATATAGGAGAGTATTATTGATATAATCAAGGTAATTTTGCTAGGTAAGAATAAGAGCTTCGAATTCCAACCATTCATCTTCATAAGAAATTTTATTAAATGAATTAGTAAGTTTATAGAAATTTCGAGAGCCATTTAGGACCAAGCTAGGATTAATTCCTTGACTTCTTTAAACCCAAAATTCCTTTAATTTCCATTTTGATCTTGGCTGGTAGCTTTCCCAACCAAGGATTCCAGATTTGCTTAGTGTTTAATAGCTTGCCTCAGTCCAACTACAATTCTTATTGTTAAATGCGACTTTATAAATCTTTATGAAAGTTCGTTAGGGATTGTTAAGCCTTATGAATTGTCCAAGCTAAACGAGAGTGGGGGGGGTGTGAATTGGTATTTTTAAAAATTCTTTTAACAAAGCATATCACAAACTCCAAAACAATCACACCACAAGGACAAACATGCGAAAATTACAAAGTGCGGAAGCTAGAAAAACAATAACACAAAATTAATAGTGGTATCGTAACTTACATCACTCTTTGAGCACCTACTACAGCGTTTCCCCTTTCCCTCAGCTGGGGTAACACCCGTTCGCACGCCACAGCTCAATATTGTTGCCACACCTCATGGCAATGTGCCTAATAAGAAGCTTCTGTCACTCTCCTCGCGCAAGCAGATTAAAGTAGGATAAGCATACACCGCCAAACACTCTTCTCGTTGTTAGACTAGCGTACGTTAGACCTACTGCCTACACAGATGAAACTGCCCCGCGGACAGAACGATATCTCCATATAGCTTCCGCCGATGCAGTTACCACCATGGAAAACTTCTCTACCGACCTTACGACAAGACTCATACCATCGATCAAAGCAGAAGCGCACGATCCATAAAGCACCCTTGTGAATCCTCACAAGCTCTTCCCTCACAAGATTCTCTCTCTTCTCTCTCTCTCTCTCTCTTCTCTTTCTCTCTCTCTCTCTCTTTCTCTCCTCAAGGTCTTCTCAGGTCAAGGCAGAGAAAAGATTGTTCAAACATGTTGAACAAGAGTCTCTAAATGAAGAGCTTTAAGGAGCTCTTATATTGTAAGTTGCGACAATATTGTCCCAGGCAGATTGGACATTCGTCCTGGGCCGATCAGTGCAATTCTCAGAAGTATCGGCCAGAGCCTTCGCCCTGAATGACAATATGGATTGATTTAAAATTGGATTGATCGTCCCTGCGATCTAGTTTCAAATCAGAGGAAAATCGTCTAGAGCTGCGCCCTGAAACTATTGCAGGGCCGATATTTACATTCTGGAAGTAAATAAGGTTTTGAATAGATCATCGCTGGACGATAAAGTTGCGATCTTCTAAGACACGATATGATCTTATCAATCATCCCTTAACATCATCCTGATTTTTCTATTTTTAAGCATAATTGTGAATATCGTCAGGCGACCAAGATCACTGGCCGATTTACCAAAAATTCTACAATATCTTAATTTGGTTTTGGAGGCAACTTCTTTCTGATTTTGAGCTTTATTGTCCTGGCCAATCATGTATCATCCAGGACAATTTGTTAATGAAGCATTGCCTTAATTCAAGAATCCGAATAGAATCTCTATGTTTTAAACTAATCTCAGGCTCTGATAAAATATCGTCCTGGCGATATGAGTAAAAACAGAAATTCTAACATCTATCAAGTGTGTGTGTAGCGGTTTGTTACGCATCGTCTCTTTGTACATTACAAATTGACTCAGAAGAGAAAAAACATATTACAGATGACTCAACCCTAAACCTACGCATTTGATTGGATTCGTTTGTTCGTCGATTCTTCATCCTAAAAAGTTAGAAATAACAGCACCCCCCCCCACGCCATGTCCAGAGAATCAATATGTTTGTCAATCATCAAACATAAAGTCATAAAAAATAGATTTGTAATAATCTCCCATTTTTAAGTATGGCAAACACTAGTAGGAAAAAAACGTATAAAAATAGGCAAGGTTCATTTTAAAATTTCAAGTTACAAGCACATCACTTTTTCCACACTATCTACTCCCCCTTTATGTCATACAAAAAGATGGTCTAAACACACAAAAGAAAAAGGAAAACCAAACAAGAAGAACGAAACTAAAACAAAATATAAGATAAACAATAAGAAACAGAAAACGAAAAAAAGCTACGACAATATGAGGGACCCTGATCATGAGATGGGGTCGTGGAGGTGGATGTGAAAATAGCTGGCAAGCGTAAGTAAACTGAGTAATTGATACCAGGCGATGAAAATGGTTTGTCGTGGACCATCGAAAGTATGCTCAGTATCGTGATGAAAAAAATTACAGTGCAAGCTTATCTGAGTAGGTGGATAGCTGTACAGTTCAATCACAGTCCTGAGTTTGTGATTTGATAGAGTCGATTCACTAGAGGTGGGCTGTTTAAAGTAGGATTATTTATTGCAAAGGTTTGCGAAGAATTCTTGAAGAAGGCTCAGTATTAAAGGGGAAAGTGAGAGCCAGGAATGAAACAATGGGAAGTGTGAGCGAAAATGATCCATTACGGGATACGATAGTGGGTAGGATTGATGATTCTGGAGACAATTATCTCACATTCTTTATCGATGGTAAGCAGCCTGACTCTGCCTCTAGAAATCGAGGGTCCAGCAGTAGTGGCCACCGAGGGAACTTCAGAAAGAGCTGTGTAATCATTTCCACCAAGCCTATAGATAAGGAGTTAAGCAAGAAACACAAGAGGGAGAAGGATCGTGAAGTGGAAAAAACCATTGTGAACGGCTGTGAATTGTAAGAAGAAACGGCATATCGTCCATTCCACATCGCAAAAATCGTTTCCAGGATGGATATGGTACAATAATTACATATGGCGATTGGTCAAATAAGGGTGGTACGATCGGCCGGGCCAATCATTACCGCCAGGCGATTAGACACAGGCGATCGTCCGAGGAGTCAAGCCGGTACGACGTTTGAAAAAGAGATCATCCGGGCCGATTATAGGGTATCGTCTAGGACGATGCATAATAATGTTTTAAATTTTGCCACGTGTTAACGTCCGTAGGACGAACAGTGGATCGGCCAGGATGCATTGTCTAATAATGGATCGTCTGGGGCGGATTTTTAAGGATTTAAACGTGCAATCAGGGACTCGTTCAGGATGATTAGTGTATCCGCCAGGACGATATTCTTAAATGATCGGCCAGGCCGAAATATGTAATCGGCCAGGACTATCATCATGATTGCAACAGAGTCTCGATCAAATCGTCCAGACGAAGAGTTGTATAAGCACGAAAAGTTCAGCAGATGGAAATTTGAAGAGAATTTGTCCTTATCGTCCAGGACGATAAAAAGCTATCGGGCCTGGATGGATGATTGTGATAGAATTTGTAATATCAATGAAGGATGGTGATGATCAAAGCCTCAAACAAATAAACAAAAGGAAAAGCAGAAGAAAGAAAAAAGAACATCGTATAAAAAGAAAAAAAAAACAACACAATCGAGAAGCAGTCAAATTAATGTTTTTTTTAATTTTGCTATGTTTTATAATTTTTTTTAGCAAAGCAATTCATATGAGAAATTTTGAAAATAATTTAACTTTGAGGTTTCAAGAGATTAATAGGTTAACAAATTTAATCGAAAGAAGGTAGTTATCGATTCTATTAACACTAGATCGGACATCCTCAGGGTATAATTGTCTTTTGAAAAATATAGGCTAACTAAGAATAAACTAATTAGGATAAAAGAGATCCTTTGCAAAACTTGTATTACAAAGAAAATATCTAGCCATAATTAATATGTCAAGTAAATTTTTCTCAATCATGGAATTTGTAATCAATGCTTTGAAAATCTCACTAACCCATAAGTTCTTCTTAAGTTTTAAAAGTTTAAAAATTGAGATGCTTGATTCTTTTTAGTGGGCCTCATTGTATGCCTCTCGAATCTATTGATTGGCTTCTTTGAGCATCTTTTGATTTTTGAGTATGCATTTTATGTATATACTTTTTATTTCCAAATTTTGTTAGCGTTATGCACTTTTCCTTTTTACTTTTGCAAGCTCAGTTCTATTTGCAACTCTTAAAAGAAGTTCTTAGTTCTTGAGTATAATCCTTCTAAATATTAGATAACATAGGAGCCTCTCTCTATCATTGGAAGAATAACCCAAAAAAAAAAAATAAAAAATCATGATGATCAGTGCAAAGGCCAGATCTCAATTAACTTAAGAGATATGATAAGAAACTTTGGTATCTACGCACCAGATAGATTTTTGTGCATTGATTAAAAGAATCGTAGTTTCAAAAACCATTGGATTAAAATGAGTTAGACTTTGTTTAGAGAAGATTATATACCACTAAACAGGTTCAGCGAAGGAGGGAAAACCATCAACGTTTATTCCTCCTTTAACCGATTTAGAAAATTGCTAATCATCAATCTCTAAAATACAAATTTTAAAAGCTTAAAAATAATCATATATGGAAACCAATGATAAAACTAAAACGGAAAAACAAAGCAATCTAGACAACACAAAGCAAGACACCATCAACAAAAATAACACAAAACCTTCTATTAAAGAAAGAAATATTTCAGAAATTATGAAGCAGCGAGTTTAAGCGAATTTCAGTACGAGCCTCATATGTCCAATTATTGTGCTCCACGAGGTCTTTGTGTGAGAGACACCTGCAAAAATCAACAACACGTCAGATTTAGGAAACCCACCTAGGTTTGGCGTCCCTCCTTTAGGAAAAAAAAGTAGGAAATGCAATGCAGAGGTGTGGTATGCTTGTGAATCTTCGAAACCTATAGGTCTCACACCCAATGTGTACTACGGTGAATAGTGCAAGTGTGTGAGCTGTGTCTAGCATGCCACAAGAAAACCAATTCTTAACTCAGGAAAAGGTTTTTAAATGGTTTGAGTTATAATGCCTCTTTCTACGGTCTTGGCTTTAAAGTCAGAAAAGTGGGTGTCTCCCAAATTTCCTTTAAGTAAATCACATTTCTTTCTTTAGTCTCAAGTTGTATTTTCCAAAATCATTAGTTATCAATCTCAACTCTCTTCTATCTCTTAAGATTTCTTAACTTAGACTCAAGTTGAGGTGTGTGAAGCTTTAATACAACTGCTCATCAAATAATTCCAAATTCTTTATTTTAAATCATCAATTATCAAGTTGAGTCATGTGATTTGAATCACTCGTTAGATGATCTTTGAGAATAATTTGCCATACTTCTTTTGTAATTAGAATGATCATAACTTTAACAAGCATGGTCTTTTTAAGTTTCTTGTATTGATGCATGAATTTTCTCACAAAATTTCAACAATTCATCATAGGTTGGTTTACCCCACTAACCTCTTCCTCATCACTTTGACTCAAGATGATCTTCCCCCATTAAGCACAGTTATAGTCTCTTCCTCTCTTGTTCAGTCTCAGGAGGAATCAGTACGGATTCATGCCGAATGCCTTTTTGGCAACTCTTTCTGTCCTTCTTAAACATGACGTTTCTCCTCCCTTTTTCCTTTTCTATTGATCATGTGATCTTGAAGTGTAGGACAATTCGGCTTTCACCATGTTCAGCTTCCTGCTATTCTAACAAACAACATCTTTCAGAAGTTCCTTTTAGAATGTTTTTATGATCCCTACATTTTTTCTAATGATGCTTTTGCTTTCCTTAGGAAAGTTTGATTTGCACTTGTGATGAAGCGTCAACTTATCACACCTTTCGACCCAGAAGATTCAGAATTTGTTTGTACTCTTTGTGAACGTTTTTTTTCCTTCTTTTTTCACTTGCATCAAGATTTTTTTTATATTCACCCCTGGCTCGTAAGCAAATGAGTGAGCCAAGTAAGTTTTCATTAGAATAAGTGTTCAAAATCTTATGATTCAGTGATTGCAGTGATTTTAGCATCATATGACGTAAGGCAGCATTATCAGAATCTTGTTTACTTTTCCAAAGTTTGAAAGTCCATCTTCATTAGGGAATTGCAATGAGTTACATCTGAGTAAACTCTAGTCTACATGTTCAGAAATGATATTATGAGGTTTCATATGAAAAAAGTTTCATTAGTCATGCAATGAGAATGTTCAAACGAGATTGTTTAAACTTCATTAGTGCCTTCATAAGTGATACACCAATTTATCCCAAATTTCTTTACCAGTTTGCAAGTGAGGACACTACAGTAATCCTCAGATTTTAAAGCATAGGAAAATAAATGTTCAAAACATTTTGCATTTAAATGGGCTAAAATCTCTTATCATAGAAAGTCCATCAAGTAACAAACAATTTCCGTTATATACTACACTACAACATTTCAAACCTCACGAGAAGGGGAGAATAACACCTTCTTTGATAAGCTCCATATGCGTGAATCAGTAGATTGTAAACATCGAACATGCTGGTTTCGACAGAAATCAAAAGGTAGGTTATCGAACAGGGGAGGTAGGGTATAGAAACCCTTCCGGTAGTGGTTACAATTCTCCAAGAATTAGCATGAATCAAAAATCAAAAAGTTTTCAATACATAATTTTTTTGAATCCCGCTCTAATACAACTGTGAAAGTTTGTTAGGTATGTTAAGCCCTAGAACTTAGTCCTCAATACTAACACCATAAGGGGGGGAGAATTGGTAATTTTTAAAATGATCTTTTCAACAAAAGCAATTATCACAAAACCAAAACCAAATCACACCACAAGACAAAACAATTGCGGAATTAAAGCTGCGGAAGCAAAGAAAACAATAACACAAAAAATTTATGAGTGTTTCGGTCACTTGAAACCTAGTCCCTCCTTGGAGGCACCCTAAGTAATGACTACAAAACATGTCTCTCTTTATAGCCCCATAAGCTAGGCGGAGAGAGCTCACAAAGAATCTCTTTTTGGTCACCCGCCGTAGGAAGAGAACCTATCTCTTTTGCTTCCTCCTGAATGCTGACAGAGAAACCACGACTTCGTTGTTGAAATACCTTCCTCTACGACACCTTCATGGACAGAAGGAAACTCATGACAATGAAGAAGAAGAGAGATCCTTGTGAAGTCCTTGTGTATCCCATCATAAATCCTCTCTCACTCTCTCTTGCTGCTACTCTCTCTCTCTCTCTCTCTCT
Organism: Dendrobium nobile; assembly: GCA_022539455.1. Lineage (NCBI taxonomy): Eukaryota > Viridiplantae > Streptophyta > Magnoliopsida > Asparagales > Orchidaceae > Dendrobium > Dendrobium nobile. Next base: position 28,518,326 of record CM039734.1, read on the forward strand.
CTCTCTCTCTCTCATCTCTCCTCTCTCTTTCTCTCCTCAAGGTCTTTCTCAGGTCAAAGGGTAGCAGCAAAAGATTGTTCAAATGTTGAACAAGAGCTCTTTATAATTGAAGAGCTTCACAGGAGCCATTAATTGCAAGTTGCCCGAGGACATATCGTCCAGGCCGATATGGACATCGTCCTGGCGAGATCAGTATAAATCTCAGAAGTTAGCCAAAGCATCGCCCTGAAGCAAGCTGGACGATTTAAAATTGGCTTGATCATCCAGGACGATTCATGATGTCAATGGACCGATCTGTTCTATAATCAGAGGGAAAATCGTCTAAAGCATCGCCCTGAAATGTTTGCTGGTGAAATTTATCATCCAGAAGTAACTAAGGTTTTTTTGAATAGATTCTCATGGTTGAACTGCGATCGTCCAGGACGCACAAAACCCAGTGTCGGCAGAGAACCGTCGTCCTTTCACACCCTCCAGTGTAGGCAGAGAACCCTTCGTCCTTTCACACTCTCCTAGTGTGGGCAGAGAACCCTTCGTCCTTTCACACTCTCCTAGTGTGGGCAGAGAACCTTCGTCCTTTCACACTCTCCTAGTGTGGGCAGAGAACCCTTCGTCCTTTCACACTCTCCTAGTGTGGGCAGAGAACCCTTCGTCCTTTCACACTCTCCTAGTGTGGGCAGAGAACCCTTCGTCCTTTCACACTCTCCTAGTGTGGGCAGAGAACCCTTCGTCTGTTCACACTCTCCAAGTGTCGGCAGAGAACCGGACCTTCTTGAATGATCTTCTCACAAGAATCTAGAAGGAAGAAAGAAAAAGAGTGAAGAAAATCCAATTTCACAAGTAGAGACTCTTACCTTAGCAATCCAAGTGAAGCCTTCTAGCTCCAGTGGTAGGAATCCTCCTTTGAATGCTCTCTTCCACTCTCTCCTTGGCTATTCTCTCAAAAGGCACGAAGATCAAATGACAAAAAGATTGGGTGGCAGTCTAATTTGGACTATTTATATAAAAGACAAGTGAAACCGCCCAAAAACTGCAAATTTTCAATTCTGTACGCAGTGGATCGTCCTGTACGATTCTGGATCGTCCTGGACGATTTTACTTAAACGATCTGAAACGACCCAATTTGTATATGTGTACGAACTGACTTCGTACATCTGATCGTCCTGTACGAACTTGGTTCGTCCAGTTCGAACGGTTATTACAAGGTCGGTTTTCTAGAAACTGCTGAAAACTGTTCTAAGTCGGTTTGTCGTTTGAACGAAAATGTGGTCGTCTGGACGAAAATTTTCCAGAGAGCCGATCGTCCTGGACGATTATTTATTTCATCTGGACGAAAATTTTCCAGAGAACCTATCGCCGCGGACGATAACTTGTTTTCGTCTGTACGAAAAAAGTTCCAGAGAGCTGATCGTCCTGTACGATATTTATTTTCGTCGGGACGAAAATTTTCCAGAGGACTGGTCGCCTCGTACGATGGTAAACATTCGTCTGGACGAAAATTTTGCAGAGAACCATCGCCTGGGACGATGATAAATTTCGTCCTGGACGAATAGGACTTAGAAAATTTTTCAAGGCAAGTTCCTATTCGTTCCAAGTGCTCTATAGGAGATAACTGACAGATCGTCCAGTACGATAAATATCGTCCTGTACGATCAGTATAGAATTTCAAGATCTCCTTATTTGTGTGTGTGTGTGAGATTTTATTCACTCAATTACAATCACTCCCTTTCAAAGTTAATTAAAGAAAAGATAAACATCAATTATACATAATATCTCATGTTGAATTTGAATTGAAGTTTTCGTAGTCTGGAGTCTGATTTTCCTGAAATGTTAGTACACACAAGAGCAAGTGCAAATCTTCTGAAATTGTTAGGAGATAACTATACATTTGAACAATAATGTTTGGAATCATCAAAACTACATAAGTTGCATAAATATAACTCATTCAAATAGCAACTATTCAAACAATCTCCCCTTTTTGATGATGGCAAAACAATTATTATTAGTATGGTTTCAAGTTAAAACACATTTTTTATCTCCTAAACTCCCCCTGAATTTATGAGTACATTAAAATAAGGAGGCATTAAAGAACAATTTTTTTTTTTTTTTTTTTTTTTTTTTTTTATTTTTAAAAAAATTGCAAACAGAACACTAAAAAAGATAAAACACAAACATACACAAACTACTAATTTCTCCCCCTTTTTGACAGCAACAAAAAGTGAAGAAGAAAAAGACCAGAAATGTAAATAATTATATGAAATTCATTGTTAAAATTTAATCTAAATGGTGATTGACATAGGGTATGCAATTTTAAACTAAAAACATTAGGTCAATCATAGAAATTCAGGAGATTTAAAAAGTGATATAACATTGTAAGTAAGAAGAATTTAGCAAAGACATGATTCAATTTAGACATTTGAATATAGAAAATCATTACAAGAGAGATGAAGAAAAAATTCTATATTTCAAAATTCAATAGAATATAAATGAACATAAGATCAATTTGAATTAAGAGATTGAAAGAATTTGGAAAGAAGAGAATTACCACATGTGGCGCTTTGCGCATCTTTTTCAACTTTTTGAGCACATTTTTGTGCATCTATTGATATTGAGGTGATTTTGTGCCTCTTTTTCATATTTGCGAACCATTGCGCATTTCTTTTGATTTTTTGTACTTTTTGTACAATTTTCAAGAGTACTTTACACCAATTCTTTCCAAAATCAATAATCTAAAATTTCAAATATTTCTAAGTACATAAATATTATTTGAACAAAGAAATACAAAATAAGTAAACATCTAAATTGCAATAATAATTTTAAATTTTATGTAGTCTAAATGAATAGACATGAATTTAAAAATTCTAATTACAACAAGTTATAAACAACTTTTAAATTTTGAAAGACTAGATTTTCTAATGTAGATAATCTCCAATTACAATCTAATTTAAGCACTATGAAGATTAAATAATACTAATGAAATTCATAAAAAATTAACCACATTTCAATAACAAATCAATACTGAAACAAGTGTGAAATGCATTGATTTATATGAAAAGATTACATTTCACAAAAGCTAAACACAACATAAAATAAAAGACAAATACCTACATTTAACAAAAAACATTAACATAACAAAAAAAATGAGTAACAATCACAACAACACAACAAAAAATACAACACAAGTACTACAAAAACACATAAAATCATCTCTACTGTTCTGGAGGAGGAGGAGGAGGAATGCCACCGAAAAGGTTAAAGTAGGAGGCCATCAACATTACATTGGTATTGATATCATGTACTTCATTTCTAATAACACCAATGTCATGTTGTTGCTGCACAAGTTGAGCATCAAATTGATCAAATCTTTGATCAATATGAGTCTCTAAACGATCAAATCTCTCAATCAGATTCTGATAATCTGACTGAGGTGCAGAGGTATGCTCTCCTTCTTCTCTTTCTTCTTCTTCTGAAGCACTGTCATGTGCTTTCCCTTTTTCTTTTTCTTCCTTGAAGAGCAGTCTGAATGATGTATTGTTATAGTAAACTGGCTCTTCATATTCTTCATCAGGATGCACTATATTGTATTTCTTCTCCAAAATATAGGTAATTAAGTGCCCTAATGAAATGTTTTTCTTTTTCTTCTGATCAGCATGTCCTATTTCTGAAAGCCTATAGATATGATCTATGATGAGTTGGGCTTCATCAATAGGATGTCTTGACATGATTAAAAAGGTTAGACAAGAAAGGAGAGGAGTGATGTTAATCCTATCACCAGCTTTAGGAATAATTGAGGATCTAAGGATATGCTGGATGATTCGGGCATCTTGGGTCATACCTGAGACTCTAGCAACATGATTGTCAATTGCATTTCCTCTAATTACCCTATTTATTTCAAACCATTTGAAGGAGTTTTCTGACATTAGGGTGTGGGCTCTATATCCCTCAGTTCTTAAGTTTAAAAATGCACCAAGATCGTGCTTGGTGATCTCAACTTTTTTCTTAAAAACAAAAGAACTAATGATAGAGTGGTCAGAATTGAAACTCATGTTGGCAAGGAAGTAATGGTAGGTTTGTTTGTTGTAGAGGTAAACGAGAGAAAGAATGAACTGAAATTGGGTTGAGGCGAAGAGGTGCATTACCCGATATTTCAACTCTGCAGGGATAAGAATGCGAGACGGAGTGATTTTTGCTGAAGCAAAACGAGGAAAAGATTCCTCATTTTCCTTAGAAAGAAAGTTGTCTGGGGCATTCCTGTTTGGTTTCTTCACCAAAACCTTTTGTCTTTTGCTAGAGGAGGCCATTGTTGATTTGAAGTTGAAGGGGATTGAAAAAGAAATTTGAAAGTGTGATTTTCAAGTTTGAAAAGCCTTCATATTTAAAGGAAAAACGATACTTTCGTCCTGGACGAAAATATTCGTCCTGGACGAACATAATAATTCGTCTGGACGAAACATGTTCGTACAGACGATCCAATTCGTCCAAAATGTAACGGCTTTTCGTATTCAACACAACTTACGATGCGTCCCTTCGTACAGGCTTTTTGACTTGACCGATCGTACAGACGAAAACAATTTCGTACAGACGATCGAAAAGTATTTCGTTTTAATGACTCTTGAAAACCGTCCCCTACAATGAAACGACACATGTTCGTCTGGACGAACGAAAATTTCGTACAGACGAAGTTCGTATTAAAAACTATCTTATCCACTCAACCGCTGCATTCAATCGTCCCGACGTTTGAGAGAAAAAAAATTTCGTCCTGGACGATCACAGATCGTACAGACGATCCAATAAAAAACTGCTCTAAAACGGTTTAAATTTTCGCAAACTGTTCCTTTACACATCGTCCCGTACGAAAATATTTCGTCCTGGACGATTTCCTCCAAAAATTAATTTTGATTTTTTAAATTTTTAAATTAACAAAATCAACAAAAACAATCAGAAACACAGAAAACATAAAACAAAATCATAAATCCAAAAACAATTCATTAAAAAAAAAACACACAAAATTCACAAAATTTCAAAAACAAAACATAACAAGTATCAATGTTTGCAAAGACATTTGAGTTAAGCATTCAAATCAATAACACCAAGCCTTGTTCTTAAAGTACTGAAGGTATCAAAGGCTAAAGGTTTTGTAAAAATGTCTGCAAGTTGATTTTCAGTTGAAACATGTATGAGTTCAATTTCTCCTTTGGATACGTGATCCCTTATGAAATGATGCCTTATATCGATGTGTTTGGTTCTAGAATGTTGAATAGGATTTTTTGAAATACAAATAGCACTAGTATTGTCACAATAAATTGGAATAGTGCCTATAGTTAATCCTAAGTCAATCAACTGTTGTTTTAACCAAAGTACTTGTGCCACACAACTTCCTAATGCAATGTATTCTGCTTCTGCAGTAGATAGTGCCACTGAATTTTGTTTTCTACTAGACCATGAAACTAATGAATTTCCAATGAATTGACATGTTCCAGAAGTGCTTTTCCTATCCACTCTACAGCCTGCAAAGTCAGAATCTGAGTAACCAATAATTTCAAATGAAGAGCTAAACTTAGGATACCAAATTCCTAAGTTTTGAGTTCCTAGTAGATATCTTAAAATCCTTTTTACTGCTGTCAAATGTGATTCTTTTGGATCTGATTGAAATCTAGCACATAGGCAAACACTAAACATAATATCTGGTCGGCTAGCAGTCAAGTAAAGTAAAGATCCAATTATCCCTCTAAATTTCTTTTGATCAACAGATTTTCCCTTAAGGTCCTTATCCAACTGAACTGAAGAACTCATTGGTGTACTAACAGGTTTAGCATTGTCCATTTCATATTTTTTGAGGATGTCCTTAATATATTTGTTTTGACTAAGAAAAGTACCTTCCTCAAGTTGCTTAATGCTAAATCCTAGAAAGTAATTTAAATCTCCCATTAGACTCATTTCGAATTCATTACTCATTGTTTTAGAAAAATCATCACAAAGATGTTTATTTGAAGATCCAAAGATGATGTCATCCACATAAATTTGAACAATAAGTATATCCTTTCCAATTTTTCTTAAAAAGAGAGTTGTATCCACACTTCCTTTTTCAAAAGATCTTTCAAGTAGGAAGGTGCTTAACCTCTCATACCAAGCCCTAGGTGCCTGTTTCAATCCATATAATGCCTTTTTTAATTTGAAAACATGATTTGGAAATTTTGAATTTTCAAAACCTGGAGGTTGTTCTACAAAAACATCTTCTTCAATTACTCCATTTAAAAAGGCACTTTTAACATCCATTTGAAACAATTTAAAACCTTTAAAACAGGCAAAGGCTAGTAAAACCCTAATTGCTTCAAGTCTAGCTACAGGGGCAAAAGTTTCCTCAAAATCAATTCCTTCAATTTGATTATACCCCTTAGCTACTAATCTAGCCTTATTTCTAATGACTACTCCTGAGTCATTCATTTTATTTTTGAACACCCACTTGGTTCCAACAACACTTTGATCTTTTGGCCTTGTAGTTAGTTCCCAAACTTTATTTCTTACAAATTGATTTAACTCTTCTTGCATGGCCAATATCCAAAATTCATCTGAAAGTGCTTGATCAATGTTAGTGGGTTCAATAGTTGAAATGAAGGCTGAATGATTGACTTCCTTGTTTAATCCACGCCTAGTTCTAACACCCTCACTTGGTTCACCTATAATTAATTCCTTTGGGTGATTTTTAGAGAATCTCAAATCTCTAGGCAAAGGGTCTTCTCTTTCTATATTTTCTTCCACATTTTCTTCCAAATTTAATCTATCAATCTTTTGGGAGTTTTCTTCAATTTCTTCTTCAACAACTTTTGGCTCTTCTATGTTTCCATTTTCATCAAAAACAACATGTGTGGTTTCTTCAATGACTAAAGTTCTTTTGTTGAATACTCTATAAGATTTTCCAACACTTGAATATCCAACAAAAATTCCTTCATCTGATTTTGGATCAAATTTTCCTAAGGCAGATTTTCCATTATTATGTATGAACACCTTGCAACCAAATACATGTAAATGAGACAAATTTGGTGTTCTACCTTTTACCAATTCATAGGGTGTTTTATTCAAATTTGATCTCACATTTACCCTATTCAGAACATAGCATGCAGTGCTAACCGCCTCAGCCCAAAAATATCTAGGAAGAGAGTATTCTGCTAACATTGCTCGGGCGGCTTCTATTAATGTTCTGTTCTTTCTTTCAACTACTCCATTTTGTTGAGGAGTTCTAGGTGCAGAAAAGTTGTGATCAATCCCCTTTTCTTTACAGAAATCTTCAAATCTTTCATTTTCAAATTCTCCTCCATGATCACTTTGTATAGAAATTATTTCACATCCTAGTTTTCTTTGTATCCAAGTTGAAAAATTTCTGAATTCCTCAAATGATTCACTCTTATGAAAAAGAAATTTAACCCAGGTGAATCTTGAAAAATCATCTACTATTACAAATCCATATACCTTTCCTCCTAGACTAACCGTGCTTACAGGTCCAAAAAGATCCATGTGAAGAATTTCTAAAGGTTTACTGGTCCTAAGATCTTTATTGGATTTAAAAGAGGACTTCACTTGTTTTCCTAATTGACATGCATCACATAAGTGGTTCTTAGTAAAGTCTAGTTTAGGTATTCCTCTAACCAAATTCTTTTGGGTAATTCTTCTAAGATTTTTCATACTAGAATGACAAAGTCTCCTATGCCAAAGCCATGATTCATCAGAAACAGTTTTCAAACAAAAAGCAGTAGGAGATTGAATACAATTTAAATCTAGCATGTAGACATTGTTCACCCTTTTTCCATTTAAAACAATTTTCCCATTTAGGCTAATTATGCAGCTAGTAGGTAAAAATTTTACATTATAGCCCTTATCACATAGCTGACTTATGCTAAGCAAATTATGTTTTAAGCCTTCAACTAATAAAACATTATCTATGAAAAAGTTTTTCAAATTTCCAATCATACCTGATCCAACCACCTTCTTTGTGGTATTATCTCCAAGTGTAACCTTGCCTCCACTCCTGGCTTCCAGCGTTATGAATTGAGCAGTATCTCCAGTCATGTGCTTAGAACATCCGCTGTCCAGGTACCATATACTCTCACGAGGTCTTGTGTGAGAGTATTCCTGCAAAATTCTCAATTGTTAGACCTGGGAACCCAAACTAGTTTGGGTTCACCTTTATGAAATTTATAATCAGATGCATGTGTGATATGTCTAGGTTTATGCATCTTAGTTCTCCACACCAAATTAGGTTTCATCTTTAAAGTGCAGGTGTGAGATATATGTCCCAAAAATCCACAATTGTTACATTTAACATTAGGAAAAATATTCCTATGTTTTCTTTCATATGATTGTCTTCTAAGGGATTTCATGAATTTAGGATAATATTTAGGATTTGTAAAATCTTCAAGTTTAGGGGGGTTCCTATTATCCTCGAGAGCTCTTATAGTAAGTTTGTAAAATGAATTCATATCCTCCAAGATTCGATTTGTATAATTGATTCTATATGTCTTGTGCTCAGATTCATCCTTAAATTTCTTAAATTCTTTTTCAAGTTCAGCATAGGATGATTTTAAATTTTCAAAATTTTTATTCAAGTCATCATATTCATCAAGTAGTTTCATGTGGTTGCTATCAATTAAAGCATGATCTTTCCTAAGGATTTCGTGTTCCTTATTAAGCTCTTCCAATTCTAAAACTAAACTAGAATGCATCTTTTTAGTTTTCCTATATGCATCATGCATGTGTTCAGAAACTTCAAACAGTTCATCATATGTTAAATCACATACCTCTTCTTGATCTGATTGTTCAGCTTTATCTGCCATCAAGCAAAGGTTGGTGACTTCTTCTTCGTTTTCAGTCTCAGATGAGTCTGAAGCTGAGTCCGCCCAAAAAGCCTTTTGAAACTTCTTCTTGCCCTTTTTTACCATTGGTTTCTCCTCTACCTTCTCCTTGCTAGGAGTGGCTTTAAGTTTTGGACAATCAGTTTTTATATGACCTGGTTTCCTGCATTCATAACAAATCAATTCATTAGAAACCCTGCCATTTTTGTTATACTTACCTCTATTCCATTGCTGGCGTCTCTTCTGCTTCCTCTTTAAAAAGCTTCTGAATTGTCTAGTCATCAGTGCTATATCGTCTTCATCCTCAGGTTGTGAGTGTTCACTTTCTGACTCTTCCACATTTAATGCAAGATTCTTGTCCTTTCTTGGTTCACCTACATCAATCTTTCTTTGACTTACTCCTTGCTCGTAAGCAATGAGTGAACCAAGAAGATTGTCAATAGAATAAATGTTCAGATCTTTTGACTCTGTAATTGCAGTAATTTTAGCATCGTATGTAGTAGGTAAACAACGAAGAATCTTATTTACCATTTCAGCATTAGTTAATTCCCTACCAAGTGCATGCAAAGAGGTGACAATTTGAGTGAATCTTGTGTACATGTCAGATATAGATTCATTAGGTTTCATGCGAAACAGTTCGTAGTCATGTAACAAGATATTGAGTTTTGATTGCTTAACCTCATTTGTCCCTTCATAAGTAATACAAAGTCTATCCCATATGTCTTTTCCGCTTTTACAAGTGGAAACTCGCATGTAGTCTTCAGATTTTAAAGCACAAAAGAAACTATTTAAACATTTCGCATTTAATTGTGCTAAGTCACGTTCTTCTATAGTCCAATCTGCATAGGGTGTATCTACCCTAATTCCATCAACTAATCTAGTTGGTTTTGTGTAACCTTCCTGGACTAGCATCCACATGCGATAATCAAGTGACTGTAAGAAAGTAGACATGCGTGTTTTCCAAAAATCAAAAGGAATATTATCAAACAGTGGAGGTCTAGTGATAGAGTAACCCTCAGGTGTGTTTCGGTTTCCAAATGTAGCCATCTACGTTAATCAAAAAGTAGTTCAAACTTATGATTTTGAAACTCTGCTCTGATACCACTTGTTGAGTCCAGTAATTAGGTTGTTAAGCCTAAGTAAGTGTCCCAAGGCTACCAAGAGGGGGGTGAATTGGTAGTTTTTAAAATTTTAAACCCTCTTAAAAATAAAGTTGAACCGAAATAAAATTTTCTTTTTTTTTTAAAGTTAGTAGAAAAATATTTTTCAACCACAGAGTTGTTAAAACTGAATTTTAAAAGTGCGGAAACGTAAAAGCTATAAAGTAAATGACACCAGATTTATAGTGGTTCGGTCTATAACCAGACCTACATCCACTCCTCAGAGGCACCCTCTGAGTATTGCACTAATACCAATAGTGACTCTCCTTTTGCACCCACAGCAAGGCGGAGAAGCCCTTACAACACACTCTTTTCACCACTCCCAGGTGCGGTAGAGAACCGTCCGTCCTTTTACACAAAACCCAGTGTCGGCAGAGAACCGTCGTCCTTTCACACCCTCCAAGTGTAGGCAGAGAACCCTTCGTCCTTTCACACTCTCCTAGTGTGGGCAGAGAACCCTTCGTCCTTTCACACTCTCCTAGTGTGGGCAGAGAACCCTTCGTCCTTTCACACTCTCCTAGTGTGGGCAGAGAACCCTTCGTCCTTTCACACTCTCCTAGTGTGGGCAGAGAACCCTTCGTCCTTTCACACTCTCCTAGTGTGGGCAGAGAACCCTTCGTCCTTTCACACTCTCCTAGTGTGGGCAGAGAACCCTTCGTCTGTTCACACTCTCCAAGTGTCGGCAGAGAACCGGACCTTCTTGAATGATCTTCTCACAAGAATCTAGAAGGAAGAAAGAAAAAGAGTGAAGAAATCCAATTTCACAAGTAGAGACTCTTACCTTAGCAATCCAAGTGAAGCCTTCTAGCTCCAGTGGTAGGAATCCTCCTTTGAATGCTCTCTTCCACTCTCTCCTTGGCTATTCTCTCAAAAGGCACGAAGATCAAATGACAAAAAGATTGGGTGGCAGTCTAATTTGGACTATTTATATAAAAGACAAGTGAAACCGCCCAAAAACTGCAAATTTTCAATTCTGTACGCAGTGGATCGTCCTGTACGATTCTGGATCGTCCTGGACGATTTTACTTAAACGATCTGAAACGACCCAATTTGTATATGTGTACGAACTGACTTCGTACATCTGATCGTCCTGTACGAACTTGGTTCGTCCAGTACGAACGGTTATTACAAGGTCGGTTCTAGAAACTGCTGAAAACTGTTCTAAGTCGGTTTGTCGTTTGAACGAAAATGTGGTCGTCTGGACGAAAATTTTCCAGAGAGCCGATCGTCCTGGACGATTATTTATTTCGTCTGGACGAAAATTTTCCAGAGAACCTATCGCCGCGGACGATAACTTGTTTTCGTCTGTACGAAAAAAGTTCCAGAGAGCTGATCGTCCTGTACGATATTTATTTTCGTCGGGACGAAAATTTTCCAGAGGACTGGTCGCCTCGTACGATGGTAACATTCGTCTGGACGAAAATTTTGCAGAGAACCCATCGCCTGGGACGATGATAAATTTCGTCCTGGACGAATAGGACTTAGAAAATTTTTCAAGGCAAGTTCCTATTCGTTCCAAGTGCTCTATAGGAGATAACTGACAGATCGTCCAGTACGATAAATATCGTCCTGTACGATCAGTATAGAATTTCAAGATCTCCTTATTTGTGTGTGTGTGTGAGATTTTATTCACTCAATTACAATCACTCCCTTTCAAAGTTAATTCAAAGAAAAGATAAACATCAATTATACATAATATCTCATGTTGAATTTGAATTGAAGTTTTCGTAGTCTGGAGTCTGATTTTCCTGAAATGTTAGTACACACAAGAGCAAGTGCAAATCTTCTGAAATTGTTAGGAGATAACTATACATTTGAACAATAATGTTTGGAATCATCAAAACTACATAAGTTGCATAAATATAACTCATTCAAATAGCAACTATTCAAACATAACATAGATTTAATATAGGAGTAAAAGTTCACAATCTTCTAAAGAGACTCAAACACAAAGAGTGATGAAAATTCATAAAATTATTGGTGATTAGATTTTTTAATAGAAATGAGAAGGTCCCAAGTTTTGCACATTTTATTTTTTTCATTGTTTCATAAGATATGAAACAATGGATGTTCTATTATATGCTAATTACCAAATGTATAATAGGTATGCATCCCGTGATGTTGGTAGGTAACATATTCTTGTGACCTTATTTTTGTTTTTTTATTAGAGGGGTATATGTACATAAATATGTTCTTTCATAATCAGAATGTCAATTAATGAACTATCAGTTATGCAAAGTGACTTTCTATTGAAGCATTATTTTGTCATCATTTTGGATAAGGCTCATGATAAGTGCTTGAACATAGATATCCTGATTGGTATGTTGTCTCATATCATAAAATTTATGCTAGATAAGAAATGAAGGTATTAAATATTTTCTGTGCCTCATTATTGCCTAAACTTTATGGAACTTTAAAATTGTTAATAGTCATCATGGGAATTATATGAGGAACATAAGAAAAAGATACTATCAAGTGCTATTAGTAGCACTAAAAAAATTATTTGTTAGTTTAAAGCTTGTGCTGATGAGTACCACCCTACGTGTTGAGGATTATTTTTCCAATAAGAGATTATTTCATAAAGCAACACCTCTTTTGAAAGTTTCAGTTAGGCAATTTCTAGTCTCCTTCCACTTCTCAAGGAAGACACCAGAGGGCTATCTAGCACAGGCTTATAAAAAGTTTTTGTGGTAAAAGTACCACTAAAGTCAGAGTACAGTTCATACCAGGTTGACCTGACTACAAGTTAGTTAACATATTTTACTTTTGTATTTGGACACCTTTGCTTGTATTTGGAAGTTTTTTGGTGTGTGAAAAATGTTTCATGTGTTCTAGAATAAGTTCAAAGGGTTTTGAGTAAATTTTGGCAAAGATTACGAAATTTTACTATTTAAGCACCAAAGGTGTTAGATGTCTTAGCACCGCGACCAAATTGTGATATTTCTATGCTTTAAGGTCTAAAAAAATTAAATTTTGAACCAACATCGTAATGTTGTATGGTAGCATCGCAGTGCTATGCCACCAACTGAACTTCATATCTATTTTAAAACCATTATTCCACTATTTTTGCTGGTGTGATAGCCAGCGTTAGAGAAAGTAATAGAGGGTTTTTATAGAGACAAACTTTATTTTGAGTAGCTTCTAGTCAATTTTAACAGTCAGGTTAGTTGGGAAAGTTGTTTGGCTTGAGATCTGTTATGTTTTGCCTTTGTCAATTTGCAATAATGTCATATTTTTAAGATTTTTTGATAAAATTTATATTTTTTTACCGAAAAGTGATGATAACTTTGTATTGATAATTTTTCTCTGCATACCTTTTTATACGTTATAAAGCTTGAGATTCTAAAAATCTTTGAGTATTTTCTTGAAATTTTCTCTGGTGAATTTGGAGTTTATACAAATTTTATTGAATAGAAAGAAATCAAAGCTCTAAAAATAATGTTGTGGTATAATTAAAGTCTTATAACAATATTTTACATAATCTTTGATAATTTTGTTATATTTTGAAACTGTGAATGTATGCTCGGTAATATTTCTATTACCCATCATTAAGACATTTTAGATACTACGGTTTGAGTCATCTACTTTGTTTATATTCAGTAGTGGCTCTATGTTGTGTATGCATTAGAAGTTTTTGTTCTGGTACTTCTCCAACTAGATATTAGGGTTTGAGTCTTGCCATAATTGCTTATGGTATGACTTGTGCAATTTTGGGTCATATCAAATTTGGTTGTGATAATTAAAGGCTCCTATCTTATGTCATTCTTGTGTTTGTCACTAGATAAAGGGAAGTAAAGTATTTATGCAATAAGTTAAAGAAAGCTTCATAAAAATAGTCTAAAAATAATGTTTAAAAGAAGATGGATAGTAAGAGCATGGATTTAAAGTGGAGATGAAAGATAATGATGAGGCATTTGGGATGGAAGATAGTTTTCCTTGCAACAAACTAATACGCTTTGGCTTTACTTGGACGAAGATGACTTTGAAGAGATTGATGAGCATTTATCAGAATCAGAGATAAGTAGTGAATTAGCAGAGGACAATGAAAATGAATGTTTTGTCAAGAGTGATGAACAAGATGGGATTGGTCCAGTGATAGATTTTATCAAAAATCATGAGAGTCTTTCTCCATTGAAGGCTTCATTTGAGGCTCTAACTAGAAATAATCCAAATCAAACCTTTGAAGAAAATCTAGATCTTCATTCTACTTTGAAGATAAAAGAATTCAAATCAAAGCTAATTACATTAATTTTGAATAACTTAATCTGGTGATTAATTAATGAAATCAATATTGGTTAATGGTTTTCTAATATTATTTTATATATATAACCAATAATGGTTAATATATATATATATATATATATATATATATATATATATATATATATATATATATATATTAAAAAGCTACTTGTGATTTCATCGTTAGCCAAATTTAACCGCACAAAAGGTTTAAATCAACTATCTTTTTCACAACTCTTCGTATTCTCGTTCTCAAGCTTTTATATCCTATATGCAGGTTAGATTGTGAAAAAGAATGGTGATCGGATATGAATATATATGCACATCAGTCATGCGTTATTCAAATTTGTTCAATCTGCTTTATTTAAATTTTCTTAGGCAAGTACTTGAAATAGAATTGTGGAGGCAAAGTGTGAAGGCCATCTTGACCAACCTAACTTCATGTTTAAGACCTCTTAGGAGGCCATCTTGGCTAAGTTGTTGTTTGCATGTCTAGGATTTGCTTAGGTGGTTGACTGATAGTCAAGCCATATCAGTCATTTTTTAGGTTTGATTCTCTATAAGAAATTCTTTATGATGAATGAAATGATGCATTTCCATGAGAGAATATGCAACAGCAAGAACAACATCATGAGCTTGCAGTACTATGGTTTGTGACTTATTTTATATCTGATTTAAATAATAGATAAAATCTACATCTGTGACTATGAACTACAATGAATGTTGTGCATGCATCATTACTTACGGTAGAAAGTGTGCAAACATTTTTTGAGTAAAGCTTTATTTAGCCTTTTCTTCAAATCCTTTACGTTGTATCCGGCTACTATGAAAAAAAATGAAAATTAATTTTCTTCATTCAGCATATTTCAGAATTGCATTAGTGGATATTTAAGCAATCAAAACTTTACTAACAACTAGGCTCATTGAGCCTATATTTCTGTGTGGCACTATTTTGATCTTAATTTGCTATAAAAATACATGATGGACAAATTGAACTAAAATTTGGAACTTAAGAGATCAATTATGTTGTATGATTAAAGGTCATGCATCATATTGGGATATGACATCTCCCATGAGTGAGTTTGCATACAATTCATCCGATACAGTCTAGGCTTTATGAATTTGCACAATCATTCATAAAACATATGCATGATTTGCATGTTGATTATTGTAGAAAGGTAACCACTAATTACGACATCATAAGTTCTCTAATGATGTGAATAAGATGTATATAGAATTTAAACTTGGTAATTAAGTCATTATGCATTATATCAATCATCCCCATTGCATTATACTTTTGTGCTGATTATTACAACTTAAATATTTCAAGCAAATTGCTATTGCATGTGTCCCTGAGCTACTATCAATAGGTAAAGTTTACATATATAGAGAACAACAACAACATCAATTCTTTATTCCACTATGTAGGGTCAGGTACATGAATCCTTTTTCTCCATTATTCATTGTTAAAAGTTAAATTATCATTTAAATTTGATAAAGAAATGTCATTTCTAATATTTTCTAACCAAGTCTTTTTAGTTCTACCTCTACATTTCTTAACATAATTCATATCTAATACATCTACTTTTCTAACCGGGTCATTGGAAGGTTGTCGTTTTATGTGATCAATCCATCTAAGGTGACTCTCTAATCTTATCTTCCACTAGAGCTACTCCTACCTTTTCACGTATATGCTCATTTCAGATCATGTCTCTAAGAGCAAGGCCACTCATCTACTTGAGCATCCTCTTCTCTGCAACCCTTAATATTATGCTTCTCTTTTAATGGCCAACATTCTGCACCATAAAGCATTGCAGGTCTAACCACCATCTTGTAGAATTTTCCCTGACTAGATCAACCAAAGTCATAATGCCCCTCATAAGAACTATTATTACTAAAATTATACTTCATATATTTAGTTTTAGATCTACTCAAACGAAAGTTTTTAGACTAAGGTTGACCTCCATAATTCAAGTTTACCTTCAACTCCATCTCTAGTCTTATCAGTAAGAAAAATATCATCAGCAAAAAGTATGTACCAGGGTAAAACCTCTTGCAAATGTACAGTGAGAACATCCATGACTAAAGCAAAAAGATAAGGCTTAATGCTGATCCTTGATGTAATCCAACTAAAAATATGAAAATACTTGTTCAAACCACCTTGTGTCTAAACACAAGTAACAACTTCTACATAAATATCCTTTATGACTTGAATATAAGCATTATTAACCCCTTTCTTTTCACACTTCTTTTTCTTTAAAGTCTCTGTAACTTCGATTTCACTAATACGTCGATAAATTTTTTTTTTTTAATTTAAAGTGGTAAGGTTACTAAAGTCGTCGCATTCTAATAATCTTCATTGAAGAGTTTATAAAAATATCTCATTTACCTTTGCTGAATATCCTCTTCTAATATAAGCATTTTTTTATCTTCATCCTTAATACACTTCACTTGAACTAAATCCTTATTACTTTTATCTCTATGTTTGACTAACTTATAAATATATCATTCTCTCTCCTTATTATCTAATATATTATATAAATCATTAAAAGCTAAAATCATTGCATCGCATATTGCTTTCTTAGACTCCTTAAGAAACTATGTATATCTTCCCAATAATTATAATTTTTTACATCTAAACTAATTTTTATAATAAATCTTCTTATTTTTTTTTTCTTTTCTTGGACTTTTTGATTCTACCACCAATTATTTTTTTTATTAGAAGCTTTTCCCTTCGATACTCCAAGCAAATCTTTTGCATAATTTTTAAAATCACTATCTACTATTTTTCATAAAACATTACCTTCCTCATGCACAAACAAAATCTTAAGATATAGTATCTTACTCGCAAAAATATTTTATTTTTAATATTTTTTAAATACGTCCATATAATCCTAGAACAATATTTTACTTTATTTTTTATTTTCTGCCCCTTCATCTTAAAGTTCAAAACTAATAAGTGATGTTATGTAAATAAATTTTTAAATGGAATAATTTTACAATCTTTGGAATATAAATAATATATATATTTTTATAAGAAAATAATCAATCTGCGTATTACAATATCTATTCATATTGGTGATGAGATGCTTGTAAAACCCAAAAAAGTTAATCAAAAGTGTTGCACGCATTTTGATGTATCCCGATGAAATTTAAGTGAATTTTAAAAGTCATCAGATTTTGATGAAAATAATTTTATAAAATTATACATAAATTTTTAAAAAAATCAGTATAAGGGACTTATAGTGAATTTCACATAAATTTGAAATTAAAAATCGCTGAAGTTATGATTGGAATCATAAATTACTTAAGAACCCTTGAAGATATTAAAGCGAAGTTAAGGCATGAAAGGGCAATTTAGACATTTTAGATTTTCCCCAAACCTCCCATCCTTAAGGGGACCGAAATCCATTTGGTCCCCTCATTCGCTCGAGTTGTTTCGTTTGGCCAAAACACAAAGAGGCGGACGTGCAAGGGCACCGGAGGCTTCGGGCGGCAACTTTGACGGCAGTTTACAATGGCCAATCTTGGGGGAAAGTGTAGAGGGAGACAAGGGAAGACTAACGTATATTTTTATTTAAGGATTCCTCTATTTCTCTCATAGTTTTTTAAAAAGGAGAAACTTCTAGGGTCTTACATAAACTTAGAATTTCTTTGAAAAATTGTTAGAGAATTTAATATATCCTTTTATAGTGAGAGGAGTATAGTGAGAAATAGGGAGAGATTATGTAAGAGATTGTGAGAGAGAAACAATGAGTGAGAGAGTAATAATGGGAGGAAGGGGAAGAGAGAGAGAGATAGAGCAAGAGATAGAGTGAGATAAAGAGAGTGAGAGATAGAGGGTGAGTGAGAGAAACAAAGGGAGCAAGGGAGAGATTTCAGGAGAGGTACATAAAAATTTAGAATAACTTCAAATTGATGAATGTTTGAGAGAGGGAAGAAGAGGGAAAGATAGTGTTGAACGTCTGCATTTTGCATTAAAAAAAAAGATGCAAACTAGTTACAAGTAAATTCTCAAGTAAAGAACTATACCCTATGACTATCCTCCCTCAACAATAACAAAAGAGTTGAGGGGAATGCCCTATTATTCACATCATAAAAGGAAAAACTTTCAAGAAAGCTAAATGGGCATAGTAATCAGCAGGCCTATTATTGTCCCTATTTATATACTGAAAGTTTCCTACATAAAATCCATCAAAAATAATAGGTCCAGTCCTTCACCCCTAAAGTGGACCTTATTCTAGAAATCGTTCATATTCTGAAGCCACCTGATTGCATTACTGCAATCACCTTCAATGATCATCCCCTCCATTTCAATCATCCAATCTAGCATCATCTCACGAAAGGCAGCAACAGCTATAACTTCTGCTTTAAAAACATCCCAGTGCTCCATACTCTTGCCAGCCGCAAGAACCAAGGTTTTGGCTTGATCCCGAACGACTAACCCAAGACCAATCTGAATAGATGGCTTAATAGCTACATCGTCATTAAATTTTAACCAACCTTGAGGGGAGGGGACCAAAACTTATAAGAAGGCAGCCCAACGAGCTGGTTAGTGATCTATTGTTCCAAGATTGGAGATATAAACAACATGGGTATAAGAGAAAGCACTGTAGCTATAATAATGGATGGGGACCTGTGATTCCTTCCATGCTTCATTCCATTCCTAGCTCGCCACACCTGATAAATTGCATAATAGCAAATTCATCCAAGACTCGGGTTCTTGTCAACAATAGAAAATAGATATGACATCAACTCATCCAAAGAGTTAACAGTAGGCATTATAAAGCCCTATTTTGCACGAATATCGAACACCTCTTTAATCTTTTTACATTAATTAGTACAATGGTCCAAGGTTTCATCATCACTATATCCCCACAGACATAGTGGCGTATTAGATATCCTCCTGAAAACAACCAATGGTTAGTAGGAATTGCTTTCCTAAGAAGTCTCCACTAGAAGAAACTCTCCCTTTTTTTTTTTTTTTTTTGAAATCAGCAAAGAGCTTTATTAAATAAAAAGAAGCAAATGGAAAAAAGCCTACAAAGAACAAGCTAGAGATTCCTTCTTCAACAGATCAATAAATGAAGAAGGAACCTTATCAAGTAAGAGGTCTTCCCATAAGAACTCAGAAAAAACCCCAAAACTAGCACAAAGGTCCGCTAACTTATTACAATCTCTCTTAATGCAATTAAAAATAACTAACTTGAAATCATAAAAAAAGGAAATACTTTCAATGTTTTTACCTCCTTTCCTTAGAGCTTTATGAATAAAGTTGATGATGTTTGCATTATCACTTTCAATGATGATTCCTTTGAAGTCATGATTCCAATCTTTAATGACATCTTTAATGGATAGTATGGCAAGAAACTCAAGATAAGAGATGTCCCAATGTATTAACGGTTTACGAAAAGCTGCTATCAACCTTCCTTTGTGGTCTCTAATAACTCCTCCAATGCCTCCTTTGTAATTAGGTAATAATGTTGCATCGACATTAACCTTTAACCAATCGGGTGGAGGAGAGTACCAACGATCATCCAACAGCATAAGCTGATTAGTACTTTATCAGCCCGTCGAATTATAATTAGGAATAAAAGCAGTTCCCGTATAGCTTAATGCCTCAGTTGCAATGTAAACCGCACTCCTAGCACAATTCCCATGAATAATCTCATTTCTTCCTATCCATGACAAGAAAACAACATTATAAAACAAATTTTGTAGGAAAGCATTGTGAGATTCAAGCCAGTTATAAACTTCTTCTTTCGAATTCAACCCAGGAATCGCAAATCCCCATTTATTCAACTGCTAGATAACATCTTTGATCTTCGCACATTTACAGATCACATGATCTATATTTTCTACCTCATTACATCCTCTTGGGCATTGATCATACATATGGATTCTTCTATAAGACAAGAAAGAGTTTGTAGGTAATGCATTACTAAGATCCCTCCACCAGAAATTATCAACCCGGGCATTAAGTTTTATTTTTTTAAGCCACTTCCATTTTGAACAATCAGCTGAATAAAGAGAGAAGTTCCCATCAGCCAATGCTGAAATAGTATGCCCAGAATTTTTGTAAATAAGCTCAAGATGGTCTTCATGAAGATCAAAATTAATTTGAATGCTTGGAATAAGATTCACGAGCTCTACACCAAAAAACTTTTTCAGTTTAGTATGATCCCATTGGCTATCTAAAATGAAATTGTTAATAGTCATAGATTCAATCGATTTATCTATAGAGTCAACAAAAGTAGGCCATTTGCCTAAATTTTTGTCCAGGATCCAAATATCTTCAAGAACATCCACTAAATTTCCATTAGCTACTTCCCATCTTACAATTGGTTTAAGATGTAAACCACCATTTTTGATAAGCTTCCAGGTTACAGAACCGGAATTGGTTCTATTACCAGATTTCCAACAGGATACATACTTTGGATAAACGATTTTGTGCAATAATGAACCTTCATCCTTCATGTATCTCCAAGCTAGTTTGGCTCTTAAAGGTCCAGCTTTTTTGGAACATGAGTGAAGCCCTCTACCACCCATAAGTGTTGGCTCAAATAATTTGCCCCAACTCACATAATGCAGTCCATGGGCTTTATTTATCTTATTCCGTATAAACAACCGGCATAGCTTTTCAATTTCTTCAAGAATTGCTTTTGGAATAAGAGATATAGTAGAATGAAAAGTGGATATAGAGAGTATTATTGATTTAATCAAGGTAATTTTGCTAGGTAAAGATAAGAGCTTCGAATTCCAACCATTCATCTTCATAAGAATTTTATCTAAAATGAATTGAAAGTCCTTTTAGAAAATTTTCGTAGAGCCAATTTAGGACCAAGATAGGTTAATTCCTTGACTTCTTTATAACCCAAAATTCCTTTAATCTTCCATTTTGATCTTTGGCTGGTAGCTTTCCCAACAAGGATTCCAGATTTGCTAGTGTTTATAGCTTGCCCAGTCCAACTACAATACTTATTGATAATGGACTTTATAATCTTTATGAAAGTTCGTTAGGGATGTTAAGCCCTATGAACTTAGTCCCAAGCTAACCGAGAGAGGGGGGGGGTGAATTGGTATTTTAAAAATTCTTTTCAACAAAAGCAATATCACAAACCAAAACCAAATCACACCACAAGACAAAACAATGCGAAAATTAAAGTGCGGAAGCAAGAAAACAATAACACAAAAATTTATAGTGGTTCGGTCAACTTGACCTACGTCCACTCCTTGGAGGCACCCTCCAAGTATTGCACAACAAAACGTTTCTCTCCTTTAGCCCCTACAGCTAGGCGGAGAAGCCCTCACAAAGAAATCCTTTTTGCCACCCCGGCAAGGGAAAGAACATATCTCCTTTTGCTTCCTCCTGAAGCTGGCAGAGAACCACCATCCGTTGCTGAAAACCTTACCTCTACCGACCCTTCTACGGACAAGAAACTCTAGACAAAGAAGAAGCAGAGCGATCCATAAAGCACCCTTGTGAATCCCCTCACAAGCTCTCCCTCACAAGATTCTCTCTCTCTCTCTCTCTCTCTCTCTCTCTCTCTTTCTCTCTCTCTCTCTCTTTCTCTCCTCAAGGTCTTCTCAGGTCAAGGCAGCAGCAAAAGATTGTTCAAAATGTTGAACAAGAGCTCCTAAATAGAAGAGCTTTAAAGGAGCTCATTAATTGTAAGTTGCCGACAATATTGTCCAGGCCGATATGGACATCGTCCTGGCCGATCAGTACAATTCTCAGAAGATCGGCCAGAGCTTCGCCCTGAATGCAATATGGATGATTTAAAATTGGCTTGATCGTCCCTGCCGATCAGTTCAAATCAGAGGAAAATCGTCTAGAGCATCGCCCTGAAACTGTGCAGGCCGATATTTATCATTCTGAAGTAACTAAGGTTTTTGAATAGATCATCCTGGACGATACTGCGATCTTCTAAGACGATATGATCTTATCAATCATCCTTAATCACTCCCTTGATTTTTCTGATTAATTAAGGCATAATTGTGAATATCGTCCAGGCCGATCCAAGATCATCCTGGCCGATTACCAAAAATTATAAAATATCTTAATTGTTTATGGAGGCAACTTCTTTCTATTTTGAGCTTATTGTCCTGGCCAATACATGTATCATCCAGGACAATTTGTTAATGACAGTTGCCTTAATTAAGAATCCCGAATAGAATCTCTATTTTAAACTAAATCGTCCAGGCTGATAAAAATATCGTCCTGGCCGATATGAGTAAAAACAGAAATTCTAAATCTCTCAAGTGTGTGTGTAGGGTTGCTTAGCATCAGTCTCTTTGAACATTACAAATAGACTCAAGAAGAGAAAAAACATATTACAGACTGACTCAACCCTAACCTACGCAATCTTGAATTGGATTCGTTTGTTCGTCCGATCTTCGATTCCTAAAAAGTTAGAAATAACAGGCAGTCCAAGAGAATCAATATAGTTTGTCAATCATCAAAACATAAGTCATAAAAAATAGATTTGTAATAATCTCCCCATTTTTAATGATGGCAAACACTAGTAGGAAAAACGTAATAAAAATAGCAATTCATTTAAAATTTCAAAGTTACAAGCACATCAACTTTTTCCAACCACATCCTACTCCCCCTTTTGTCATCACAAAAAGAGGTCCTAAACACACAAAAGAAAAAGGAAAAACAAAGAAGAACAGAAACTAAAACAAAATATAAGATAAACAATAGAAAACAGAAAACAAAAAAAGCTAGAAAAATGAGGGACCCTGATCATGAGATGGAGGTCGTGGAGGTGGCTGCTGAAAATAGCTGGCAAGCGTAGTAAACTGAGAATTGAACCAGGCGATGAAAATGGTTTGTCGTGGACCAATCAAAATCAGTATCTGAAAAAATTAAGTGCAGCTTATCCTGAGTGGTGGATAGCTGTAAAAGTTCAACACAGTCCTGATATGTGATTTCGACCTAGCGTCGATTCACATAGAAGGTCAGGGCTGTTAAAGTAGGATTTATGCAAAGGTTTGCGAAGAATTCTTGAAGAAGCTCAGTATTAAAGGGGAAAGTGAGAGACAGAATGAAACAAAGGGAAGTGTGAGCGAAAAGATCCATTACCGGATACGAAATGTGGGTAGGATTGATGATTCTGGAGACAATTATCTCACATTCTTTATATCGATGGTAAGCAGCCTGATCCTCTGCCTCCCTGAATCGAGGGTCCAGCGTGGCCCTCGAGGAACTTCCAGAAGCCTGTCGAACTCATTTCCCACCAGCCATAGTAAGGAGTTAGCAAGAAAACACAAGAGGAGAAGGGATGTGAAGTGGAAAACATGGCTGAAACGGCTTGAATTTAAAGAAACGGCCATATCGTCCATTCCAATCGCAAAATCGTCCAGGATGATATGGTACAATAATTACATACAGGCCGATTGGTCAAAAAGGTGGTCCGATCGGCCGGGCCAATCATATATCCGCCAGGCCGATTAGACACAGGCGATCGTCCCGAGGAGTCAAGCCGGACGACCGTTGAAAAAGCAGATCATCCGGGCCGATTAGGTGTATCGTCTAGGACGATGCATAATAATGTTTTAAATCTGTGCCACGTGTAACGTCCAGGACGAACAGTGGATCGGCCAGGATGATTGTCTAATAATGGATCGTCTGGGGCCGATTTTAAGGATTTAAACATGCTAACACGTGGATCGTTCAGGATGATCTAGTGTATCCGCCAGGACGATATTCATAAAATGCATCGGCCAGGCCGAAATATGTTATCGGCCAGGACTATCATCATGATTGCAACAGAGTTCGATCAAATCGTCCAGGACGAAGAGTTGTAGTAAGCACAGAAAAGTTCAGCAGATGGAAATTTGAAGAGAATTTGTCCTATCGTCCAGGACGATAAAAGTATCGGCCAGGATGATGTGACTAGAATTTGAAAATCAATGAAGGATGGTGATGATCAAAGCCCTCAAAAATAAAACAAAAGAAAAGCAGAAGAAAAGAAAAAGAACATCGATAAAAAGAAAAAAAAAACAAACAAATCGAGAAGAAGTCAAATACATTTTTTTTTAAATTTTGCTATGTTTTATAATTTTTTTTTATCAAAGCAATTCATATGAGAAATTTTGAAATAATTTAAACTTTAGAGTTTCAAGAGATTAATAGGTTAACAAATTTCAATCGAAAGAAGGTAGAATATCCGATTCTATTAACCCTAGATCGGACATCCTTCAGGGTATAAATTGTCTTTTGAAAAATATAGGCCTAACTAAGAATAACTAAATAGGATAAAAAGAAGATCCATTCAAAACTTGTTTACAAAGAAAATATCTCATAAATAATATGTCAAAGTAATTTTTCTCAATCATGGAATTTGAAATCAAGCCTTTGAAAATCTCACATAACCCATAAGTTCTTCTAAGTTTTAAAAGTTTTAAAAAGAGATGATAGCTTGCTTTTTAGTGGGCTCATTTTATGCCTCTCGAATCTTTGATTGGCTCTTTGAGCATCTTTTGATTTTTGATATGCATTTATGTATATACTTTTTATTTCAATTTTGGCGTCTATGCCACTTTTCCTTTTTATCTTTTGCAAGCTCAATTCTATTTTGCAAACTCTTAAAAGAAGTTCTTAGTTTTGAGTATATCTTCTAAATATTAGAAAATAGGAGCACTCTCTCTAACATAGGGAAGAACTACCCACAAAAAAAAAAATAAAAATCATATGATCAGTGCAAAGGCAAGATCTCAATTAACTTAAGAGATATATAAGAACTTTGGATATTACGCACAAGATAGATTTTTGTAGCAAGATAAAAAGAATCTTAGTTTCAAAAACCATTGGTTAAAATGAGTTAGACTTTTGTTTAGAGAAGAAAATTATACCACTAAACAAGGTTAGAAGGAGGGAAACCATCAACGGTATTCCTCCCTTTAACCGATTTAGAAATGCTAAACATAATCTCTAAAACTCCAAAATTTAAAAGCTTAAAAATAATCATATAGGAAACCAAGCATAAAAATAAAACGAAAACAAAGCAATCTAGAACAACACAAAGCAAGCACACAACAAAAATAACACAAAACTTATTAAAGAAAAAACATTTCAAGAAATTATGAAGCAGCGAGTTTAAGCGATTATCAGCTACGAGCCTCCATATGTCCAATTATCCTGTGCTCCCACGAGGTCTTTGGTGAGAGCACACCTGCAAAAACTCAACAACAGTCAGATTTAGGAACCCAACCTAGTTTGGGTCCCTCCTTAGGAAAAGTAGAATGCAATGCAGGTGTGGTATGCTGTGAATCTTGAACCTTAGGTCTCCACACCCAATGTGTACTACGGTGAATAGTGCAAGTGTGTGAGATGTGTCCTAGCATGCCACATGAAAAACATCTAACTCCAGGAAAAGGATTTCTTAAATGGTTTGAGTTATAATGCCTCTTCTAGGTCTTGGCTTTAAATCAAAAGTGGGTGTCTCCCAATTTCCTTTAAGTGAATCCAATTCTTTCTTTAGTCTCAAGTTTGTATTTTCCAAAACATTATTATCAATCCTCAACTTTTCTTCTATCTCTTAAGATTTCTTAAACTTAGACTCAAGTGAGGTGTGTGAAGCTTTCAATACAACATGCTCATCAAATAATTCCAAATTCTTTTTATTTAAATCATCAAATTCATCAAGTAGAGTCATGTGATTTGAATCAATCGTAGAATGATCTTTGAGAATAATTGCATACTCTTTTTGTAAATTAGAAAGATCTAACTTT
Source organism: Dendrobium nobile (assembly GCA_022539455.1). Taxonomy (NCBI): domain Eukaryota; kingdom Viridiplantae; phylum Streptophyta; class Magnoliopsida; order Asparagales; family Orchidaceae; genus Dendrobium; species Dendrobium nobile. The sequence goes on from CM039734.1 coordinate 28,544,310, forward strand.
AAACTAGCATGAGTCTTTTTAAGTTTCTTGTATGATGCATGAAATTTCTCACAAATTTCAAACAATTCATCATAGGTTGGTTTACATACCTCTTCCTCATCACTTTGCTCAAGATGATCTTCCCCCATTAAGCACAGGTTTATAGTCTCTTCCTCTTGTTCAGTCTCAGAGGAATCAGTACCAGATTCTGCCCAGAATGCCTTTTGGACTCTCTTCTTGTCCTTCTTAAACATAGGTTTCTCCTCACCTTTTTCCTTTTCTTTGCTCATGTGATCTTGAAGTGTAGGACAATCGGCTTTCACATGTTCAAGCTTCCTGCATTCATAACAAACAACATCAGAAGATCCTTTAGAATGTTTATGATCCCTACATTTTCTCTAATGATGCTTTTGCTTCTTCCTTAGGAAGCTTTTGAATTGCCTTGTGATGAAGGCAACTTCATCACTTTCAGACCCAGAAGATTCAGAATCTGATTTGTACTCCTTTAGTGCAACCGTTTTTTCCTTCTTTTTCTCACTTGCATCAAGATTTTTTTTATTCACCCCTTGCTCGTAAGCAATGAGTGAGCCAAGTAAGTTATCAATAGAATAAGTGTTCAAATCCTTAGATTCAGTGATTGCAGTGATTTAGCATCATATGACGAAGGCAAGCATCTCAGAATCTTGTTTACTTTTTCAAAGTTTGAAAGTCCTCTTCATAGGGCATGCAATGAAGTAACTATCTGAGTAAACCTAGTATACATGTCAGAAATTGATTCATGAGGTTTCATATGAAAAAAGTTCATAGTCATGCAAGAGAATGTTCAAACGAGATTGTTTAACTTCATTAGTGCCTTCATAAGTGATACACAATTTATCCCAAATTTCTTTACCAGTTTTGCAAGTGGAGACACACATGTAATCCTCAGATTTTAAAGCATAGAAAAAATAGTTCAAACATTTTGCATTTAATTGGGCTAAATCTCTTTCATAGAAAGTCCATTCAGTAAAAACAATTTCCGTTTTAACAACATTAACTTCACGAGAAGGTGGAGAATAACCTTCTTTGATAAGCATCCATATGCGATAATCAGTAGATTGTAAAAACATCGACATGCTGGTTTTCCAGAAATCAAAAGGTAGGTTATCGAACAGGGGAGGTCGGGTAATAGAATACCCTTCCGTAGTGTTACAATTCCCAAGATTAGCCATGAATCAAAATTCAAAAAGTTTTCAAACTAATTTTTTTTGAATCCCGCTCTAATACAACTTGAAAGTTTGTTAGGTATGTTAAGCCCTAAGAACTTAGTCCCAATCTAACCAAGAGGGGGGGTGAATTGGTATTTTAAAATTTCTTTTCAACAAAAGCAATATCACAAACCAAAACCAAATCACACCACAAGACAAAACAATGCGGAAATTAAAGTGCGGAAGCAAGAAAACAATAACACAAAAATTTATAGTGGTTCGGTCAACTTGACCTACGTCCACTCCTTGGAGGCACCCTCCAAGTAATGCACTACAAAACATGTCTCTCCTTTAGCCCCCATAGCTAGGCGGAGAAGCCCTCACAAAGAACTCCTTTTTGTCACCCCGGTAAGGAAGAGAACCTATCTCCTTTTGCTTCCTCCTGAAGCTGACAGAGAACCACGATCCGTTGCTGAAAACCTTACCTCTACCGACCCTTCCATGGACAAGAAACTCTTGACAAAGAAGAAGAAGAGAGATCCTTGAAGCTCCCTTGTGAATCCCATCATAAGATCCTCTCTCTCTCTCTCTCTCTCTCTCTCTCTCTCTCTCTCTCTCTCTCTCTCTCTCTCTCTCTCTCTTTCTCTCCTCAAGGTCTTCTCAGGTCAAGGTAGCAGCAAAAGATTGTTCAAAATGTTGAACAAGAGCTCTTAAATTGAAGAGCTTCAAAGGAGCTCATTAATTGCAAGTTGCCGACAATATCGTCCAGGCCGATATGGACATCGTCCTGGCCGATCAGTATAAATCTCAGAAGATTAGCCAAAGCATCGCCCTGAATGCAAGCTGGACGATTTAAAATTGGCTTGATCATCCAGGACGATCTCATGATCGTCCTGGCCGATCAGTTCAAATCAGAGGAAAATCGTCTAAAGCATCGCCCTGAAATTGTGCAGGCTGATATTTATCATCCAGAAGTAACTAAGGTTTTTGAATAGATCATCCTGGATGATACTGCGATCGTCCAGGACGTTATGATCGTATCAATCATCCTTAATTACTCCCTTGATTTGTCTGATTAATTAAGGCATAATTGTGAATCTCGTCCAGGCCGATCCAAGATCGTCCTGGCTGATTACCAAAAATTACATAATACCTTAATTTTTTATGGCGGCAACTTCTTTCTGTTTTGAGCTTATTGTCCTGGCCGATACACGTATCATCCAGGACGATCTGTTAATGATGGTTGCCATAATTAAGAATCCCGAATAAAATCTCTATTTTAAACTAAATCGTCCAGGCCAATAAAAAATATTGTCCTGGCCGATATGAGTAAAAACAGAAATTCTAAGTCTCTCAAGTGTGTGTGTGTGTGTGTGTAGGGTTGCTTAGCATCAGTCTTTTTGAACATTACAAATAGACTCAAGAAGAGAAAAAATAGATTACAAACTGACTCAACCCTAACCTACGCAATCTTGAATTGGCTTCATTTGTTCGTCCGATCTTCGATTCCTGAAAAGTTAGAAATAACAGGCAGTCCAAGAGAATCAATAGAGTTGTCAATCATCAAAACATAAGTCATAAAAAATAGATTTGCAACACTTTACATTTCTGATTTTAGTCTCAGCAAAGAATGTTACATCATCTGCATAAAGCAAATGTGTAATTCTTGGACTATTGTGGCTCACCCGGACACCAAAAGCTTCCTTCCCAATAATAGTGTTTGATAGAAGCTGAGAACAGAGGATAAAAAGATAAGAAGACAAGGGGCAACCTTGTCTAAATCCACAATTGGTATTAATCCAGTTAGAAGGCTTCCCATTGATCAAGATAGAGAAGGTTGGATTTTGAACACATTCCATAATAAGTTTGGAAAATAAATTAGGAAACCCAAAATAATCCAAAACTTTATTTAAACAGGGCCATCCCATAGAGTCGTAAGCTTGTTCCATATCAAGCTTGATAGAAACCAGACCCTTAGCATCTTTAGCATGTTTGAACTTGTGAATAAGTTCATGAGCAATAAGTATGTGTCCTTGTATTAACCATCCCTTGATGAATGCAGCTTGTTCTAAGGATATAAGCTTAGGAATTACATCATTAAGCCTATTGAGAAGAGCTTTGGCAATAACTTTATAAACCGTGTTACAGACACTAATCGGCCTGAAGTTCTTGGGATAATTGGGATTGTTGATTTTTGGAATAAATAAAATCAAGGTTTTTTTTCTAGTTTTCATTCATAGATGCTAAAGAGAAGAAAAGCTGAACCGCATTCCAGAAATACTTTTTGATAATTGGCCAGTAATGTTTAAGAAATGTATATGTGATCCATCCTCACCTGGTGCAGAAAAACCAGTAGATTCTTTAATAGCCGTTTCTACTTCCTCAATCAAGAAATCCTTACTAAAAAGGTTTCTGTCTTCACTCCCCAACCATTACTGTTCACCGGCCAGTCCTCTAGAATGCATCTTCTTTCCCCCCATTTTCCTTTGAAGAATTGCATAAACACTTCCTCCATCTGATTTTGCTCTTCCACTTCATTACCATACTCATCTTTAATGCTTGTAAGAAAATTCAATTTTTTCCAGATACTAGCCGCTAAATGAAAAAATCTATTGTTTTGATCTCCTTCTAAAATCCATCTGATTTTAGCTCGTTGTATCCACCAGGTGCATAAATGAGCCAAAGTAGAATTTAATTCTTCTTTTTTATACTTCAATAAGCAGGTTCCCACAGCAGACAACAAACCTTCTTTAGCTTCTTTAGTTTGAAGTTGTAAAATTTCTAATTTGAGAGATTCCTTCAACTGATTCAAGTTTTTTAATTTGGCTTTTCTCTAAAAGAATAGATATTTCAGAGATCTCTTCAGTTTTTTGATTGAGAATATCATCTGCAGAGCCATTATCAACCCTCTCCCAAGCTTTCTTCCCCACAGCAAATGAAGCCGGGTAGGAAACCCAGATATCTTCAAATTTAATGGAGCTTTTCATTTTAAGAGCTGAATCAAACAAGTTGAGGAGAATTGGACAGTGGTCCGATGCAATTCTAGGGAGTTGTTTCACTACCAAATTTTGATTTGAATTAATAGCAGTGGAGTTGATGATCATTCTGTCAAGCCTTTCCATGATCCTATCCACCCCTTTTTTATTATTAGTCCATGTGAACTTAGGACCAACAAAGCCAAGCTCATGAAAATCATTAGAATTCATGAAAGACATCATTTCTTTAGGCCCAAAACATGAATCTCCTACCTCCTTTTTTATCTTCTTTAGAGAGAATGCAATTGAAATCACCTCCAATCACCATAGGCCAATCCGATGAAGTATACTTTTCCAGATCATTCCAAATTTCTCTTCTTTTGTGAATTTCTTTGCTGCCATAGATCGTGCCGATCCTCCATTTACCCTTCCTAGGAATTTTCAAATCTCCTAATATGAATTGAAGAGAATAATCAATCATACAGAAGTTAGCTAAGTTGCTCTTCCACAATACAAGTATCCCTCCTGAAAGCCCAGCCGAAGGAACAAAGAAAAAATCCCAACCATTGCCAATCAAGGTTTCAACTTATTTACTATCAATAGAAGTTAGTTTAGACTCTAATAAAACAACAAAAAAGACATCATGTTCTTTGACTACTTCCTTAAGGTATAGAGAAACTTTTCTCTTTCTAGCTCCTCTACAATTCCAAAAAATTATAGAATTCATTTTTGGATAAGAGGGGAATTCCTCCCCACTTTCTCCTTATCTTCTCCACCTGATCTTCTGCTTCTAGATAACAGTTTCACTGGCCCTAGATTATTCAATTGTTTACTACCTTTTTTCTTACTTGTAGGTGCTTCTTCTTCAATAGCTATAGGATCTGCTGAGATTTTATTTGCATTGATCATTGCTTCCTCCTGAGTAATTGACTGGGCTTCTACAGAAACTTCTTCTTCTTCATTAATATCCTTCAGCACTACAAATTTATAATTAGAATCATCAGTTTTAAAAATTGGGAAATTATTGTCCTGTATTTCGACCAATTCAGAATAGAAATCCAAATTTGCTTGGCTGCTTTGCTCATTTGTAGAAATGGATTTCTCCTTGTCTCCTGAATAAATTCTTGTATAGTCTTGGCACGAACTAGTGTTCTTGAACTGATACTTGTCACAATTGTTCTCTTTATTGTCAATGACCCTGGAAAAATTGTCTTTCTCAGAGAATTTGTACTGTTTATTAATAAACTTTTTACCACCTTCCTTGACTGCTGGATCTTTATAACAAAAAATGGATGAAGTTTTGAAGGACTTTTTCTTTTTATAGTCAACATAAATCCAAGGACCATAACCTTTCTCTGTGTCTTCAATGGAAGTCTGAGCTACAACAGCTGGTAGAGGTTCCTTTACGCCTTCCTCCAGATTATTCTTATTGAGAATGTTTTCCAAATTAGGATTATTTAGAAAGTTGACTTTGTCCTTCTTTAAGCATTCATCATTCAAATGGCCAAGCTTTCCACAATTGAAACAAAATGTGGATAACCTCTCGTAGTCTATGCATTGATAAAATTTTCCCAGTTTTCCTTCCACCCAAACACCCAAGGGTAGCTTTTCATCAAGATTGATTCTCACATATACCCTTGCAAATTCTCTCCTACTCCATTGGAACATGTTTCCATCAATTAAATATGGAGTACCCACCATGGAGGCAATTCTACACACATTTACCTCATCCCAACAATGAAGAGGGAGATTGGGCATGCGAATCCATATGGGAGCTATAAGGCCTTTAAATGAAGATGGGGAAAAATCTGCTGACCATCTATCCATGCCCACTATTTTTCTGTTAACATACCAGGGACCAGTTGAGATTATTTCTTCCAAAGCTTCCGGGTCTTCAAAAGCACAAAGTACCCATCCTAAGCCCAGTTGAGTTAAATGGAATTTTCCAAAAATTCCCCATTGCCTCCTCAGCTCTATTCTATGATATGAAACAGAATATTGTTGCCAAAAATTTTAATCACCAGGGCCTTCTTCAGTTTATTGGAGTTCTCCATCTCTTTATCAGAATTCAATTTAACAACACCATTTTCTTCAATGAAGTTTGAGCCGAAGTCCAGATCTGAAACTTTAATATTTGTTTTCTTCTTCCATGCATTATTCCCATTATTTGAATTACCAAGATTAGCAATTCCAGCAGCCTTGTTGACGTTGCAATTCCCCAAATCTCCAGCATTACATTCCCTTATTCTAAAGAGATCAAATTTGGATTTACTAGCATTCATCCTGTTGTTATCAATAACAATAGTATTTGCATCTTCTGAAACTAGATCATCATTAATCTGGATCTTCTCAATTGCATTGTGAATTTCTTTAGGCACCAAATTCTCCTTTATTGCAGCATTACCACAGGAAGGTGGTATGCAAGATAAGAAATTATTCGAAATATTCATCTGGGCAAGCTGATTAAAGTCCTGAACTCCTGTAGGATGGAAACTAACATCGTTCTCGAACAAGATGTTCTCGCCTTTGCCAATGCACTCAGAGTTCTTGTTAGCAATCAAACCTCCTTCATTAATAATCAGAGGACATTCTTTGTTGAACCAAAATTTCATATCTTTATCACTCCTGTTTTCTCCAAAAGCTGGCAGAGAAGAGTTTGGATTGAAATGAGACAACATCCTGGAAGATGTTGACGGTGGTCTGACGGTGTTGGCGTTTCTGGCCAGAGGTGGCCGGCGAACCTCCGTCTCCATGATCGGGTTTACGAAAAACCTGGGATGAAGGAAATTCAAAATCGCCTACCAATGGAAATAACAGACGTTCTCTCTCCTCTGGATGCAAACTTTCAAATTAGATGAAATATCAAGAAACTCTCCCTTGGATGCATCTTAAGTCTACTTAACTAAGTAAACTGGTACTCAAATCCCCCGATCTTGGCCCAATAGGCCATTGCAGTTAAAGTCATACTCATCCAAGAATAAGTAAGTTCCAAACAATCCTCCCCATTTTCGGTGGTATTAATAGCAGTAATGAGTTGTGCTATGGTCTTACCAAAACACTTCTCCCCAAATTCTTCATTCCACAATAATGAGTCATTCAACAAATAGCTTACTTTAGAATTCTCCACCTCATCCACATTAATAAAAGTAGGCCATGAGGTGAATTCTCGGTCCAAGATCTTGCAGTCTTGCATCATATTTATGCCTTGACCATTGCCAATCTTACACCTTAAAATAGTTCTAAGCGCCTTGGCTCCATCATGAATGACCTTCCAGGGGATTGTGGCTTTCGGACATGCGTATTATTCCAAATATCCATCCCTTATTTGGCTTTCACCACCTCGTGCAAGAGAGATTCCAAATTTTGAATCACATCCCAAGCCACCAGAGCACATAAAGGTCCCAGCCAAGAATATAGAAAGTGAAAACTTAGACCCCCTTGGTCCCTAGGTTGGCACAAATCTTTCCAACCAATATAATGCGTTCCACTACTATTTGAATCTTTCTTCCAAAGGAATTTCCTTCCCAATTTCTCAATAGCATTAAGGACTCCACATGGGACAGCCGTATGAGTCATCACATACATGGGAAGAGAAAGAAGAGAGGTTCTAATCAATAAAGCCCTTCCCGCAAAGGAGAGATGCTTCTTAATCCAAAGATTCATCTTCTCATGGGCATGCTTAATCATTTTAGAGAAATCAGCCGCAACCAATTTCTTCATGACCAAAGGCAAACCAAGGTAATCCAGCGAATCCACCTTTCTATACCCCATCAGCTTAGCAAGCATCCTCTTCTTCCATCTTGGGCACCTCTTATTAAAGAGGATAGCTGACTTGGCGTAGTTGATTTTCTACCCCATCCAGTTGCAATAATCATTTAACAAACCCATTATCCGACTGACATTGCTCCTATTAGCTTCTACGAACACTAGAATATCATCAGCATACAACAAATGAGAAATTCTTACAGCATTTTTAACTGTTTATATCCTGAGCTGTCCTCCCCGCTATTTGAAAGCTTTGGTTAGATGTTCTAAACAATGAATGAATAGATAAGGTGACAAGGGGCATCCTTGCCAAAGACTGCTATGAGCATAAATCCATGAGGTCCTATTCCCATTGATCAAAAGGGTAAATTGAGGCCTAGCCACACACTGAATTACCCATTAAATAAACCGATCAGAAAATCCCATCTTCATCATTACCATATGCAGTGTCTCCCAAGCCGTACAATCATATGCTTTCTCCATATCCAGTTTCAGTGCCATAATTCCAGCTTTTTGAGAAGAGTACTGGAACTTACACATAATCTCCTGTGCAATCAGCCCATTGCTGGAAAAAGACCTCCCAGGGATAAAAGCTCCCTACTCTTCACTGATGATGTTTCCCAACACCGGTTTGAGATGGTTAATCAAAATCTTAGATACCACCTTATAGAAAGCTTGGCATAAGCTAATGGGTCTGAATTTAGCCAGCTGATTGGCATTATCTGTCTTTGGGATGAAAACCACCAAAGTATCCTTCCAGCTTTCACACATAGAGTTAGTGCAATATAAATGAACAATAGCACGAGTGACATCACCCGTAATAGTTTCCCAGCAAAATTTTTGGAAGGAAGATGTAATACCGTCTATACCTAGAGCTCAATTATTTCCCATACTAAAAATTGATTGCTGGACTTCGTGAGCAATGACATCCGCCTCCAATCTCACATTTAATTGTTCAGATATCATATCCTCACTCTAAATGCTAGGCTAAACTCTCCCTTTATGCATCAAAAAATTCAAGAAACCCTCCTGAACAACATGCGGTTCAGTGATCCCTCCCCACTCCCCACTCAGATTTTGTATTTCAACAATTCTGTTCCCACCCTGCTGTATCGAAGCAAAGGAATAGAAAAAAAAGAGAATTAGCATCTCCATATTCAATCCACTTTGCCATTGCTCTTTGTCTCCACTAGGTTGCAATGCGAGCCAAAGTAGCATTAAGTTCAACCGCCTTCCTTCGCAATTCTAGATCTTGCTCTTCGATCAGGCTATCATTAGAGCACTCAAGCATATGAAGCTCTTCAATGAGACCTTCCAATACACTCTTCAGCTCCCCAAGTTCTTTAACCAGTTATGACTCCATAAAAAGAAAGCTCTAAGGGTACTATTACTTTTGCGGTTGAGCACCTCCGTCGGCTGCCCATAATCATTCTTGGTCCAACTCTTCCAAACAATCTTCCACGTAGCAGGGTACATCATCCAGATGCCATCAAATTGTAGTCATTTACATCCTGCTCTCGGAATATTTGCAGAAAAAATCAATAATAATGGACAGTGGTCCGAAGCAATATAAAGTAGGTGTTTCACCAAAGACAAAGGAGCCAACTGATTACCTTCCGAGTTCATCAATACCTTATCCAGCCTTACCCAAATTTTATTGTTGCCAGTCTTACTATTTGACCAAGTTAATTTGGGTCCCAAGAAACCCAGTCATGAAGGTCGTTGTTGTTGAGTCTAGTAAATAGGTTGTTAAACCTAAATTAATGTCCTAAGGCTACCAAGAGGAGGGGTGAATTGGTAGTTTAAAAATTTTAAACCCTCTTTAAATTTATGTTGAACCGAAATGAAAATTTTCTTTTAAGTTTTTGTAAAAAACATTTTTCAACCACAGAGTTTTTAAAATCAAAAATAAAATGCGGAAAAGTAAAAACAGTAAAGTAAATGACACCAGATTTATAGTGGTTCGGTCTAAACAAGACCTACATCCACTCCCCAGAGGCACCCTCTGAGTATTGCAATAATACCAATAGTGACTCTCCTTTTGCACCCACAGCAAGGCGGAGAAGCCTTTACAAACACTCTTTTCACCACTACCCGGTGCGGTAGAAAACCATCATCCTTTTACACAATCCCCAGTGTTGGCAGAGAACCTTCCATCCTTTCACACTCTCCTAGTGTGGGCAGAGAACCCTTCGGTCCTTTCACACTCTCCTAGTGTTGGTAGAGAACCCTTCCATCCTTTCACACTCTCCTAGTGTGGGCAGAGAACCCTTCCATCCTTTCACACTCTCCTAGTGTGGGCAGAGAACCCTTCGGCTGTTCACACTCTCCAAGTGTCAGCAGCGAACCGTATCTCCTTGACAAATCTTCTCACAAGAAATCTAGAAGGAAGAAGGAAAAGAGTGAAGTAATCCCAATTCACAAGTAGGGATTCTTACCTTTGAACTCCAAGTGAAGCCTTCACGCTCCAGTGGTAGGAATCCTCCTTTGAATGCACTATCACACTCTCTCCTTAGCTATTCTCTCAAGAGGCACGAAGATAAAATGACAAAAAGATAGGGTGGCAGTCTAATTTGGACTATTTATTCAAAAGACAAGAAAAATCGCCCAAAAACTGCAAGTATTCAATTCTGTACGCAGTGGATCGTCCCGTACGATCGTGGATCGTCCTGGACGATTTTACTTAAACGCTTTGAAACGACCCTATTTGTATATGTGTACGAAATATTTTCGTACAAGCTGATCGTCCAGTATGAACTAAGTTCGTCCGGTACGAACAGTTATTACTAGGTCGGTTCTAGAAACTGCTGAAAACCGTTCTAAGTCGGTTAATCGTCTAAACGAAAATTGGTTCGTCTGGACGAAATTTTTACAGAGGCCAGATCGTCCTGGACGATAATTAATTTCGTCTGGACGAAAATTTTACAGAGAGCAACTCGTCATGTACGATAATTTAATTTCGTTTGGACGAAAATCTTACAGAGGACAAATCGTCCTGGACGATATTTAATTTCATCCTGGATGAATAGTGTTGCAACCCATGACCCCGAGTTTGAGATTTTGATGATGCCAAATAATGAGTGTTTTGGAACAACTTTTCATTGATTATTATTTTATTTGCTATTGTCTTTGAGTACTAACATTTCAGGAAGATCACAAGTGACTCAGGACGAAAGGAAGACTCAAAACCAGGTAGATTAGGAGTATGAGTCAAACATTATATTTTTCTATTTATTTTATTTTTACTTTATTGAGTCTGGCCACAAAATGCATAAGAGTAAGAGCAACCATGCACACACACAGGGGGAGAGTTTGTTTTAACTACAAAATGTTATAAAATTTCTTCTCTGGAGATCGTACTGTACGATTGTAATTCGTACCATACGATCCAAGCCATGTGGATGATTCTTTGAATAGATCGTACTATACGAATGTCTTTTGTACTGTACGATATGTTCAGATCCAAAACCCTAGCCGTTGTTTAGTTTAAGTAAGTGATTTTGCGCCGTTCATACTGTACGAACACGTTCATACTATACGATCTATTTTAAATACTTACTTAAATTAACCCGTGATTAGTGCATGTAATCCAGGCCTAATTAAATTTTGAACATCGTACTGTACGAACCTAATCGTACCATACGATGAACAGAGACGAAGTATGATCATCCCGGATATCGTCCTTGACGATCTCTTTGTTTTTGTCACATCGTACTGTACGATAGTAATCGTACCATACGATGAACATAGACGACATCTGATCGTCCAGACCATCGTCATGTATGAATATTATTTTGTGGATCGTACCGTATGATATTATATCGTACAGAACAAATTGTTTTTCAACTGTTCGTACATCTTCGTACCAGGATGACATCTGTTTATAAAGATCGTACTGTACGATGTTGAATCGTACTGTACGAATAGTAGCGGCTACTTTTGAAATCAGAGGGTTTTTGGAGCCGTTTTTAGATGTCAATCAAGTCCTTTTTCAGTAAGAATCACAGAGGGGGTGAATGTGGTTAGAGAGGGATTCCAAGGGAGAGAGCTGTAGAGAAGTTCTTGAGGGTTGAGAGAGGAAGGAGGAGGTGAGCGTTGTGAGGGAGAAGAAGTGTGAGGGAGATCACACGGTTGCTCCGAGCTTGCTGCATCTTGCTCCTCCTGTGGCCCTAGAAGGATTTGAGGGATGATCTCCAAGGGAAAGGCTCGTCTACATCCGTTACCTCGAGGTTCTCTGCCTTCTCCAGGAGGGAGAAAAATGAGAAGGTTCTCTGCCGTCGCCAGGAGGGCGAAAATAGAGGTTGGCACTCCGCCACGCCGGGTTGGTGAAAGGGAGGTTTGTAAAGGCTTCTCCGCCTTGTCGAGGGGGGCAAAAGGAGAACTAATTTGATAGTGAAAATCCCGGAGCGGAGGACTCCGGGGAGGAGACGTAGGTCATATTTTTTACCGAACCACTATAAAAATTCTTGGTGTGTTTTTTCCTTATCGTCATTTACTTTTTACTTGCATTTATTTTTCATAACTATTGCATGGTGAAATTTGTGGAAGAAAACTTGCTTAAAATTTTGTTATAAAGTTTCAAAAATAACAAAAAAATTAGAACTCTTCTTTAGGGTTATTTTTAGTAAGAAAAAGATTTTCATGATTCACCCCCCTCTTGTAATTTAGTAATTTCAATTGGTATCAGAGACTGTTTTTCAAAAATAGTGTTTTAGAAAACCTTGAAAAAACGATCATGTCGAATTTTGGTAATCGTAACACTGCGGAGGGTTATTCAATAACTCGTCCACCACTTTTTGATAACATACCGTTTGATTTATGGAAAATTAGAATGTCTACATTTTTGCAATCTATAGCTTACCGCATGTGGATGTTAGTAAATGATGGGTATGTTGCACCATTTAAAATTGTTAATGGTTTGAAAACTCCTGTACCTTTTATTGAATGGAGCAATGAGGATAGCGAGTTAGCCCAACTGAATGCTAAGTGCTTAAACTACTTTTTTTATGCATTAAAATCTGAGGACTATATGAGAGTATCTACTTGTGTTTCTGGTAAGGAGATTTGGGATAGACTGTGCATTACATACGAAGGGTTAATATTCTACTGCATGATTATGAATTATTCCGTATGAAACCTAGGGAAATAATTTCTGACATGTACACTAGGTTCACCCAAATTGTGACATCCTTGCATGCATTAGGTACAAATTTCAAATTTTGAGAAAGTAAATAAGATTCTTAGATGCCTACCTAGTTCCTATGATGCTAAGATAACTGCTATCACTAAGTCCAAAGATCTTAATTTTTATTCTATTGATAACCTCCTTGGGTCACTCATTGCATACGAGCAAAGTGTGAGACAAAGGCAAAGTGATGCAGGTGAAAAGAAAAAGGAGCGGACGGTGGCATTAAAAGCTAGCAACTCAGAAACTGAAAGCTCTGCAGAGGAGGAAGACGATGAAATAGCACTGATGACCCGACAGTTCAAAAATTTCTTGAAGAGAAAACAGAAGTGTCATCAGAACAGCTGGAATAAAGGTAAGAGCTCAAGGTCCAATAAGGTTTCATCTGATACAGTTTGTTTTGAGTGCAGCAAGCCAGGTCACCTTCGAGCCGATTGCCCCAATCTGAAGCGTCAACCAGCAAAGGAGAAAGGAGATGACAAAGCTAAATACAAGAAAGGAAAGACAAAGACACAGAAGGCTTTTTGGGTCGACTCTGTCTCAGAATCATCAGAAGAAGAAGTAGAGGAGGAGGTAACAAATTTGTGTCTTATGGCTAATGATAACCTTGATCAATTGGATCAGGATGAGGTATGTCAACTTTCATATGAAAAATTATTGCTTATTTCTGAGAATATTCATGACTTGTATAGGAAATTGAAAAAGATGCATGCTAAGCTTAATATTGAATTTAGTTCTTTACAAATTGAGCATGCTAACTTAGTTAAAGAAAATTCTGATTTAGATAAAGATCATATGTTGCTTGTTGATGAGTATGATGCATTAAATAAGAAGCATATTGAATTAACTGAAGAGCATGAAACCTTGAAAACAACTCATGTTGAACTAGAAGAAGCCTTTCATAGACTAAACAAACTTGCATTAGAAGTAGATCATAGTGAGCACTTGCTATTGATAGAAGTTGATGGATTGACAGCTCAAAATAAAACTTTTAGTGAGAGAATAAAAGAATTAGAAATTGAAATTGCATCACTCACATTAGGCCATCCTAGCAAAACCCCAACACAGCATGCATCACAAAACTTTAGGAAGAGGCACCACCACCCACATAGATTAGTAAACCTATTTCCTAGTGTTAGGTGTTTCTCTTGTGGCATGTTAGCTCACATAGCCCGCACATGCACAATTCACCATAGGACACACTTAGTATGGAGACCTAAACTGCATCCATCACAGCATAGCATGCATACATCTCATTCATGCAAGCATAAGGAGGAACCCAAACTCACTTGGGTTCCCAAATCTAATCTTTGAATGAAATTATAGGGATGCTCTCACAAAAGACCTAGTGAGAGCATGTGGTACCTGGATTGTGGCTGCTCGCGACACATGACTGGAGATATGAAGAAGTTCATCCTATTGGAGACCAAAACTGAAGGCAAAGTAACGTTGGGAGACAACACTACCAGGAAGGTGATAGGCTCAGGTATCGTTGGTAATGCTAAGAATTTTTTTAATTGAAAATGTTTTACTAGTTGATGGTTTGAAACATAATTTACTTAGCATTAGTCAACTGTGTGACAAAGGTTTTGATGTTAAATTTTTTACTGATAGATGCCTGATTAGTTTATTTGGTGAAATAATTTTAGAAGGAAAACGAATGAACAATGTTTACATGTTAGACCTTGATTGAGTTGATAGCTAAAAATCATTTTGTTTGAAAATAATAGTTGATGACTCATGGCTATGGCATAGGAGACTATGCCATGCTAGTATGAAAACTCTTAGAAACATCACTCAGAAAAACCTAGTTAGAGGTGTACCTAAGTTAGACTTTACCAAGGATCACTTATGCGATGCATGCCATTTAGGAAAACAAGTCAAATCATCCTTTCACTCAATTAGAGATGTGATAACCTCTAGGCCACTAGAAATTTAACACATGGATTTATTTGGACCCGTTAGTACAACCAGTCTAGGTGGAAAGAATTATGGATTTGTGATTGTAGATGACTTCACTAGATTTACTTGGGTAAGATTCTTAGCATACAAAAATGATTCTTTTGAGGAATTTAAAGTATTCTCCACATGGATTCAACGAAAATTAGGTTGTGAAATATCAGCAATTCATAGCGATCATGGTGGAGAGTTCCAAAATGATAGGTTTGAGTCATTCTGTCAAGAGATAGGAATAGAACACAATTTCTCGGCCCCTAGAACACCCCAACAGAATGGCATAGCAGAAAGGAAAAATAGAACTTTGGTAGAAGCTGCTAGGGCAATATTAGCGGAGTATACCCTTCCTAGATACTTTTGGGCAGAAGCAGTCAACACAGCCTGTTATGTTTTAAACAGAGTAAACATTAGATCGAAGCTGAATAAAACTCCATATGAACTCCTTAAGGGTAGGACCCCAAACCTTTCACATTTACATGTCTTTGGGTGTAAGTGCTTTATATTAAATAATGGTAAACATCCCTTAGGAAAATTTGATCCCAAGTCTGATGAGGGTTTCTTCTTAGGTTATTCTTCTGTAGGTAAGGCCTATAGAATTTTTAATAAGAGAACCCTTGTAGTAGAAGAATCCACCCATGTGGTATTTGATGAATCAGATATGCCCTCAGAATCTAAAACCGAAGATGATGAAATAGAGGCAATTCAAGGAGTAGAGACTATGACCTTAGGAGAAAGGGTCGAACCTCAGGAAGATTTGCCTAGAGAATAGAGATATTCTTCTAGTCATCCTAAAGATTTAATTTTAGGAGACCCTTCAAAAGGTGTAAGAACTAGGCATGGACTTAGGAAGGAGGTTAGTCACTTAGCATTCATCTCTATGATAGAACCTACAAGTATAGATCAAGCCTTAGGAGATGAATTTTGGATTCTAGCAATGCAAGAAGAGCTGAACCAATTCACCAGGAATGATGTTTGGGAGTTAGTCAAGAGACCTAAAGAACAAAGTGTTGTTGGAACAAAATGGGTTTTCAAGAATAAGGTGAATGATTCAGGAACAATAATAAGGAATAAAGCAAGACTAGTAGCTAAGGGGTACAACTAAATTGAGGGGATAGAATTTAAAGAAACCTTCGCCCCGGTTGCTAGACTATAAGCCATAAGAGTGCTCTTAGCCTTTACTTGCTTCAAGGATTTTAAGTTATATCAAATGGATGTAAAGAGTGCATTTCTGAACAGGGTAATTAAGGAAGATGTCTACGTTGAGCAACCCCCCGGATTTGAAAGTTCACAATTTCTGAACCATGTATTTAAATTAAAAAAGGCATTGTATGGATTAAAGCAAGCACCTAGAGCATGGTACGAAAGACTTAGCTCATTTCTTTTGGATAGAGGATTTAAAAAGGGTAGTGTAAATACTACACTCTTTTTACAAAAGGTTAAAGAAGAAATTCTCATTGTTCAAATATATGTGGACGACATCTTGTTTGGATCTTCAGATAAAAACTTATGCGATGAATTTTTAAAAATAATGAGTAATGAGTTTAAAATGAGCATGATGGGAGAACTTAATTACTTTCTTGGCTTTAGTGTAAAACAAATGGATAATGGAACTTTTCTTAGCCAATCAAAGTATATTAAGGATATTTTAAAGAAATATGAAATGGATAGTGCAAAACCCATGAACACCCCAATGAGTTCGACAATCCAATTAGATAAAGATCCTAGTGGAAAATCAATAGATCAGAAAAAATATAGAGGAATGATTGGATCCCATCTTTACCTGATTGCCAGTAGACCGGACATAATGTTTAGTGTGTGCCTTTGTGCCCGTTTTCAAGCCGATCCTAAAGAGTCTCACTTAACTGCTGTCAAAAGAATTCTTAGATATCTACTAGGCACCCCAAACTTAGGAATTTGGTATCCCAGACACAGCACTTCCATTGAAATCCTAGGGTACTCAGATTCTGACTTTGCAGGATGTATGATAGCTAGAAAAAGCACTTCTGGTACTTGCCAATTCATAGGACAATCACTAGTTTCTTGGTCCAGTAGGAAGCAAAACTCAGTAGCACTTTCCACAGTCAAGGAAGAATATATTGTAGTAGGAAATTGTGTTGCACAAGTACTATGGCTAAAATAATAAATTCTTGATCTTGGACTATCTGTTGGAACCATCTCGATCATGTGTGACAACACAAGTGAAATTTGTATCTCTAAGAATCCAATTCAACACTCTCGAACAAAACATATAGATATTAGACATCATTTCATTAGAGATCACGTCGCTAAGGAAGATATAGAATTACATTACATCGCTACAGGAGATCAATTGGCAGACATATTCACAAAACCTTATGCTTTCGACACCTTTAGCACCTTGAGGACTACATTAGGTGTCATAGATATAACCGCATAAAAAAAAAATAAAAAAAATAAAAAAACAAAACAAAAAACAAAATTTTTTGTTAATAGGGCTGTTCCTGATCATCACCCACTCACCACATAGAAACTCTGCATTGACTGTTCATCATACTGTACGATACCCATATCGTATCGTACGATACATCTAAATCTACATGGCATCCGCCAACAAGCAGATTTCGGCTCTTTTGACCGTATTGTACGACCTACATCATACAGTACGATATCCTTCAAATTTATTTCCTATCGTATTGTATGATACCTCTTCTTCGTATAATACGGTACACGTCAGCAACGGATTGGGATGAATTAAAACCGGTTGGTACGACATTTTTGATTATCATACTGTACGATTCATACCTTTCGTACGGTACGATACACATCAGCACAAGGGATAAATATGATTTAAAGCTATTTGGTATGATATTTATTATGTATCGTACTGTACGATACACCTGTTCGTACAGTACGAAACTTTTGGTCAAAAGTCGTACTGAGGGCCTCGGGACGATTGAAATTCGCCTGATCGTACTATACGATACATATCGTACAGTACGATTTGACTTCCTTTTCCCGAAACGACCGGTCAGAATATTAATTGGCTATCATACTGTACGATCCAAGATCGTACCGTACGATTTCTGAAGTTCCCTATAAGTACCCTTGCCTAGGCCGTTCTTCTCACTCAAACCTCTCCTCACTCAGCCTTTCACTTAGTTTTCGTGCCCTCTTGCAATGTCTAAACGAGGACGGATGACTGCTGGAAACTCGTCTTCGTCGAGTCGCCAGCCTGATCGCTTTCTGAATACTGAAAATGAGGAAGCCTACCACCGATATAAAGCCTGCAAAATTTCCCCTTCAAAAATGCTTAATCAGGCTGCTCTCAATTTCGAGGTAATGGGCATCTTTGCTTCCACCACCTTCCAATTCCTACTCACCCTGGCGTTTCCCTATAATTCTGAACTTATCTTTGAATTTCTTGCCAACCTCACCTACACCGTCGATAACACCACTTTTCACTCTTTTGTGTGTGGCCGCACCATTGAGATCACTAGAGCCGACATCGCCCAATATATTGGGTTGTCCATTGAAGGACCTATGGTTCGCTCATTTCTTACCGATGAATTTGATTGGAGCGATGTTAAAAGGATCCTTAGGAATAATGCTTTTCATCAACACCAACCTCTTGTTCAATCCTTAACTCGAAATGCCCGTATAATTCAACATGTTCTTTGAACCTCAATCATACCCAAAGGTGGCGACCGTATCAATCTGACCCCGACCTTATCCGTCGCTACCTATCTTATTATGTCCAACATTAAGTTTGATGAGGTTGATTTAATTAGCAACTATATTCGCCACATGACTTTTGTTCGTCTACCTACCACTCGACGGAAACAGAATCTGGCTCTTGGTCACCTAATAGGATATATCCTCCATAATAAATATCAATTATCCTACACTGGTGAACCCGACATTCTTCCTATTTTTTATACAGATGCTTCCTTCCGTATTCTCTTTCATCAGGGACACGAGCCTGAAGAACCAGTCTTTGATGAAGAAGAAGGAGAAGATGCCCCAGCCGCAGCTCCAGCTCGACCACGACGCCATGTCGCACCCCGAGCACCTGCACCAGCACCAGCACACCCTAATGATGATTTAGTCGCACGCTTCGACCAGCTGCAGACTCGTCTCGACATGCATATTCAAGAACAACATCAGCAACACGAGACTGATATGCAATGGTTTGGAGAACGTTTTACTGTAATTGATCACCACTTTGATACTCTATTTCAATATTTTCAACCAAATCCACCTCCACCACCAACTGATCAGGACCCGTCTGCTTAGATTGTTTGTGTTTGCAACGTAGTTTTTCTTCTTTTGTTTTTTACTTTTAGTTGCTCCTCCTTTTTGTGCTGTCAAAAGGGGGAGAAGTTTGTTGTACCAAGTTTGTTGTACCTGTTGTTATGCCTGTTATCTAAATGCATTCCTTTTTGTTTTGTACTTGCTTTTGGTATCCTATTTTTTCTTGTGTTTAATTTAAAAACAAAAAAAATATAAATACAAAAACTAAAAACAAAAAAAATGTTTTTCGTTCTCACTTGCAACAAATTATTTGACATCATCAAAAAGGGGGAGATTGTTGCAACCCATGACCCCGAGTTTGAGATTTTGATGATGCCAAATAATGAGTGTTTTGGAACAACTTTTCATTGATTATTATTTTATTTGCTATTGTCCTTGAGTACTAACATTTCAGGAAGATCACAAGTGACTCAGGACGAAAGGAAGACTCAAGACCAGGTAGATTAGGAGAATGAGTCAAACATTGTATTTTTCTATTTATTATATTTTTACTTTATTGAGTCTGGCCACAAAATGCATAAGAGTAAGAGCAACCATGCACACACACAGGGGGAGAGTTTGTTTTAACTGCAAAATGTAATAAAATTTCTTCTTTGGAGATCGTACTGTACGATTGTAATTCGTACCGTACGATCCAAGCCATGTGGACGATTCTGTGAATAGATCGTACTATACGAATGTCTTTCGTACTGCACGATATGTTCAGATCCAAAACCCTAGCCGTGGTTTAGTTTAAGTAAGTAATTTTGCGCCGTTCATACTGTACGAACACGTTCGTACTGTACGATCTATTTTAAATACTTACTTAAATTAACCAGTGATTAGTGCATGTAATCCAGGCCTAATTAAATTTTGAACATCATACTGTACGAACATGATCATACCAAACGATGAACAGAGACGAAGTATGATCGTCCCGGATATCATCCTGGATGATCTCTTGGTTTTTGTCACATCGTACTATACGATAGTAATCGTACCATACGATGAACAGAGACGACATCTGATCGTTCAGACCATCGTCCTGTACGAATTGTATTTTGTGGATCGTACCGTACGATATTATATCGTTCAGCACGAATTGTTTTTGAACTGTTCGTACATCTTCGTACCAGGACGACGTCTGTTTATAAAGATCGTACTGTACGATGTTGAATCGTACTGTACGAACAGTAATGGCTACTTTTGAAATCAAAGGGTTTTTGGAGCCGTTTTTAGATGTCAATCAAGTCCTTTTTTAGTAAGAATCACAGAGGGGGTGAATGTGGTTAGAGAGGGATTCCAAGGGAGAGAGCTCTAGAGAAGTTCTTGAGGGTTGAGAGAGGAAGGAGGAGGTGAGCGTTGTGAGGGAGAAGAAGTGTGAGGGAGATCACACGGTTGCTCCAAGCTTGCTGCATCTTGCTCCTCCTGTGGCCCTAGAAGGATTTGAGGGAGGATCTCCAAGGGAAAGGCTCGTCTACATCTGTTACCTCGAGGTTCTCTGCCATCTCCAGGAGGGAGAAAAACGAGAAGGTTCTCTACCGTCGCCAGGAGGGTGAAAATAGTGTTTGGCACTCGGCCACACCGGGTTGGTGAAAGGGAGGTTTGTAAAGGCTTCTCCGCCTTGTCGAGGGGGGCAAAAGGAGAACTATTTTGATAGTGAAAATCCCGGAGCGGTGGACTCTGGGGAGAGGACGTAGGTCATATTTTGATCGAACCAGTATAAAAATTCTTGGTGTGTTTTTTTCTTATCGTCATTTACTTTTTACTTGCATTTAATTTTCATAACTATTGCATGATGAAATTTGTGGAAGAAAACATGCTTAAAATTTTGTTATAAAGTTTTAAAAATAACAAAAAAATTGAACTCTTGTTTAGGGTTATTCTTAGTAAGAAAAAGATTTTCACAATTCACCCCCCCTCTTGTCATTTAGTAATTTCAAATAGGACTTAGAAAAATTTTTAAAGCCAGTTCCTATTCGTTCCATGTGCTCAATAGGAGATAACTGTCTGATCGTCCCGTACGATCTGATATCGTCCCGTACGATTAGTATAAATTTTATATAATCTCCTTATGTGTGTGTGTGTATATTTTTGTTCACTCAATTACAATCACTCCCTTTCAAATTTAATTCAAAAGAAAAGTACAAGCTTCAAATTTACAAAGTATTTCATGTTGACTTTGATTTGAAGTCTTCGTAGTCTAGAGTTAGATTTTCCTAAAATGTTAGTACACACAAGAGCAAATACAAATCTTCTAAAATTGTTAGGAGATAACTACACATTTTAACAATAATGTTTGGTATCATCAGAACTATATAAGTTACAAAAATATAAAGCATTCAAATAGCAACTATCTTAACAATCTCCTCCTTTTTGATGATGGCAAAACAATTATTGTTTGTATGGTTTCAATTTAAACAAATCTCCTAAACTCCCCCTGAATTGATGAATACATGAAAATAAGGAGGCATTTTGAAGCAAAGAATAATATTTTTATTTTTCAAAAAAAATTTTGACAAAATCAAAATGCAAACAATACAAACAAAACAATCAAAACAAAACAAAACATACAAACCCAAAAATAACAAAAACATACAAACACAATAATTTCTCCCCCTTTTTGACAACAACAAAAAGTGAAGAATAAATAGACGAGAAATGTAAGTAATGATATGAAAT
Organism: Dendrobium nobile; assembly: GCA_022539455.1. NCBI lineage: Eukaryota > Viridiplantae > Streptophyta > Magnoliopsida > Asparagales > Orchidaceae > Dendrobium > Dendrobium nobile. The sequence continues at coordinate 28,566,308 of CM039734.1, forward strand.
TCATTTGAAAATTTAATCTAAATGGTGATTGACATAAGGTATGCAATCTAAAACTAATAACATTAGATAAATCATAGAAATTCATAGAATTTAAGAAGTGATATAACATTGTAAGTAAGAAGAATTTGTCAAAAATATGATTCAATTTAGACATTTGAATATAGAAAATCATTATAAGAGAGATGAATAAAAATTCTATATTTCAAAGTTCAATAGAATATAAATGAACATAAGATCAATTTGAATTAAAAGATTGAAAGAATTTGGAAAGAAGAGAATTATCACAAGTGGCGCTTTGCGCATCTTTTTCAAAATTTTGGCACATTTTTGTGCATCTTTTGACATTGGGCTAATTTTGTGCCTCTTTTACATATTTGCGAACCTTTGCACATTTCTTTTGATTTTTGTACTTTTTATACAATTTTCAAGAGTAATTGAAACCAATTCTTTCCAAGATTAATAATCTAAAATTTCAAATTTTTCTAAGTGCATAAATATCACTTGAGCAAAGAAATATAAAATAAATAAACTTCTAAATTGCAATAATAATATTAACTTTTATGTAGTCAAAATGAATAGACATGAATTTAAAAATTTTAATTAAAACAAGTTATAAACAAAGTTTAAATTTAGAAAGACTAGATTTTCTAATGTAATTAATCTCAAATCACAATCTAATTTAAGCACAATTACGATTAAATAAGACTAATGAAATTCATAAAAATTAAGTACATTCCAAAAACAAACCAAAATTAAATCAACTACGACATGTACTGATATTAATGAGAAAGATTACATGATCATTTCATAATATCAAAACAATAACAAAAACAAGAAACATAAACAAACATAACTAAAACAAATACTAAAAAAAATACTAACACAGCAAACATTTAAAATAAACACAAGTACAACAAACACAAAATCATCTCTCATTCTTTATTCTTCTGGAGGAGGAGGAGGAATGCCACCAAAAAGGTTGAAGTAGGAGGACATCAATATAATATTGGTATTGATTTCATGTACTTCATTTCTGATACTACCAATGTCCTGTTGTTGCTGCATAAGTTGAGCATCAATTTGATCAAATCTTTGATCAACATGAATCTCAAGTCTATCAAATTTCTCAATCAGATTCTGATAATCTGATTGAGGTGTAAAGGTTTGCTCTCCTTCTTCTTCTTCATCAGAAGCACTGGCATGTGCTTTCCCTTTTTCTTCTTTGAAAATTGCTCTGAAGGAAGCATCATTATAGTAGACCGGCTCTTTGTATTCATCATCAGGATGCACTAAGTTGTATTTCTTTTCCAAAATGTATGTAACTAAGTGTCCTAATGAGATGTTCCTTTTTCTCTTCTGTTCTGCATGCCCAATTTTTGAAAGCCCATAAAGATGGTCTAGGATAAGTTGGGCTTCATCGATAGGCTTACGATCCATAATCAAAAATGTTACAACAGAAAGGAGTGGGGTAATATTGATCCTATCACCAGCTTTAGGAATGATTGAAGATCGAAGAATGTGCTGGATGATTCGAGCATTTCGGGTCATTCCTGAAACTCTAGCAACATGATATGTTAGGCCATTTTCTCTAATCACCCTATTGAATTCATACCATTTGAAAGTGTCTTCACTCATTAAGATGTGGGCTCTATATCCTTCAGTTCTTCAGTTTAGAAAGGCACCAATGTTGTGCTTGGTGATTTCAACTTTTTGTTTGAAAACATAAGAACTTATGGAGGAGTGGTCGGAATTAAAACTCATGTTGGCTAGAAAATAGAGAAAGGTTTGTTTGTCGTAAAGATGGACGAGAGAAAGAATGAATTCAAACTGGGTGGAAGCAAAAAGGTGCATTACCTTGAAATTTATCTCGCTTTGAATCAAAATGCGAGAAGGTGTTATTTTGGCTGAGGCAAAACGAGAAAAAGATTCCTCATTTGCTTTTGACAAGAAGTTTTTAGAGGCATTCCTGTGGGGTTTCTCGCCAACACCTTTTGTCTTTTGCTTGAGGAGGCCATTATCGATTTGAAGTTAAAAGGGATTGAAAGTGAAGTTTGGAGATTTGATTGTTAAGTTAGAAGCCTTCATATTTAAAGAAAATGATACGTTCGTCCTGGACGAAAACTGTTCGTCTTGGACGAAAACTGTTCGTCCTGGACAAAAATCATCGTTCGTCTGGACGAAAACGTTTCGTACAGACGATCCAATTCGTCCAAAATGAAACGGCTTTTCGTAATCAACACAATTTACGATGCGTCCTTTTGTACAGACTTTTGACTTGATCGATCGTACAGACGAAAAATTTTTGTACAGACGATCAAAAGTTAATTCGTTTTAATGTCAGTTGAAAACTGTCCCCTACAATGAAACGACGTCTATTCGTCTGGACGAACAAAAAGTTCGTACGGACGAACTTCACATTTAAAACTGCCTTATCCATTCAACCGCTGCATTCAATCGTCCCGACGTTTGAGAAAAAATAATTCGTCCTGGACGATAATTAGATCGTATAGACGATTTACATTAAAAACTGCTCTCAAGGCGTTTCATATCACGCAAACTGAATTTTACACACATCGTCCAGAACGAAAACTTTTGTCCAGGACGATTTTCACATTTTTGGATTTTTTGAATTTTTATCAAACAAGAACAAACTAAACATCCAAATCATAGAAAAACAATGACAAATCCATAGACTCTAAAATGAAATCACTCAAAAATAGTCAAAAATCACAAAAACAAAATAAAACAAACTACGAAAACATAAATATCAATGTTGCAAAAACATTTTTATTTAAGCATTCAAATCAATTACACCAAGCCTTGTTCTTAATGTACTGAAGATATCAAAGGCTAAAGGATTTGTAAAAATGTCTGCAAGTTGATTTTCAGTTGAAACATGTGTGAGTTCAATTTCTCCCTTGGATACATGATCCCTTATGAAATGATGCCTTATGTCAATGTGTTTGGTTCTAGAATGTTGAATAGGATTTTTAGAAATGCAAATTGCACTAGTATTGTCACAATAAATTGGAATAGTGCGTATAGTTAATCCTAACCAAAGTACTTGTGCCACACAACTTCCTAATGCAATGTATTCTGCTTCTGCAGTAGATAGGGCTACTGAATTTTGTTTTTTATTGGACCAAGAAACTAATGAATTTCTAATGAATTGACATGTTCCAGAAGTGCTTTTCCTATCCACTCTACAGCCTGCAAAGTCAGAATCTGAATAACCAACAATTTCAAATGAAGAGCTAAACTAAGGATACCAAATTCCTAAGTTTTGAGTTCCTAGTAAGTATCTTAAAATTCTTTTCACTGCTGTCAAATGTGATTCTTTTGGATCTGATTGAAATCTTGCACATAAGCAAACACTGAACATAATATCTGGTCGGCTAGCAGTCAAGTAAAACAAAGATCCAATAATCCCTCTATATTTCTTTTGATCAATAGATTTTCCCTTAAGGTCCTTATCCAACTAAACTGAGAAACTCATTGGTGTACTAACAGGTTTAGCATTGATCATTTCATATTTTTTGAGGATGTCCTTAATATATTTAGTTTGACTAAGAAATGTACCTTCCTCAAGTTGCTTGATGCTAAATCCTAGAAAGAAATTTATATCTCCCATTAGACTCATTTCAAATTCACTACTCATTGTTTTAGAAAAATCATCACAAAGATTTTTATTTGAAGATCCAAAAATGATATCATCTACATAAATTTGAACAATGAGTTTATCCTTTCCAAATTTCTTTAAAAAGAGACTTGTTTCCCCACTTCATTTTTCAAAAGATCTTTCAAGTAGGAAGGTGCTCAACCTCTCATACCAAGCCCTAAGTGCCTGTTTCAATCCATATAATGTCTTTTTTAACTTGAAAACATGATTTGGGAATTTTGAATTTTCAAAGCCTGGAGGTTGTTCAACAAAAAATATCTTCTTCAATTATCCCATTTAAAAAGGCACTTTTGACATCCATTTGAAACAATTTAAAATCTTTAAAACAGGCAAAGGCAAGTAAAACCCTAATTTCTTCAAGTCTTGCTATAGGGGCAAAGGTCTCCTCAAAATCAATTCTTTCAATTTGATTATACCCCTAAGCAACTAATCTAGCCTTATTTCTAATGACTACTCCTGAGTCATTAATTTTATTTTTGAACACCCACTTGGTTCCAACAACACTTTGATCTTTTGATCTTGTAGTTAATTCCAAAACTTTATTTCTTACAAATTGATTCAACTCTTCTTGCATGGCCAATATCCAAAATTCATCAGAGAGTGCATGATCAATATTAGTGGGTTCTATTGTTGAAATAAAGGCTGAATGATTGACTTCCTTGTTTAATCCACGCCTAGTTCTAACACCCTCACTAGGTTCACCTATAATCAATTCTCTTGGGTGATTTTTAGAGAATCTTAAATCTTTAAGCAAAGGGTTTTCTCTTTCCAAATTTTCTTCCACATTTTCTTCTAAATTTAATCTATCAATCTTTTGGGAGTTTTCTTCAATCTCATCTTCAACAATATTTGGCTCTTTCAAATTTCCAGATTCATCAAATACAACATGTGTGGTTTCATCAATGACCAAAGTTCTTTTATTGAATACCCTATAAGATTTTCCAACACTTGAATATCCAATAAAAATTCCTTCATCTGATTTTGGATCAAATTTTTCTAAGGCAGATTTTCCATTATTATGAATGAACACCTTGCAACCAAAAACATGCAAATGAGACAAATTTGGTGTTCTACCTTTTAGCAACTCATAGGGTGTTTTATTTAAATTTGATCTCACATTCACCCTATTCAGAACATAACATGCAGTGCTAACCGCCTCAGCCCAAAAATATCTAGGAAGGGAATATTCTGCCAACATTGCTCGGGCGGCTTCTATTAATGTTCTGTTTTTCCTTTCAACTACCACATTTTGTTGAGGGGTTCTAGGTGCAGAAAAGTTGTGATTAATCCATTTTTCTTTATAAAAATTTTCAAACCTTTCATTTTCAAATTCTCTTCCATGATCACTTTGTAAGGAAATTATTTCACATCCTAGTTTTTTTTTAATCCAAGTTGAAAAATTTTTGGATTCCTCAAATGATTCACTTTTATGAAAAAGAAATCTAACCCAAGTGAATCTTGAGAAATCATCCACTATAATAAATCTATATACCTTCCCTCCTAGACTCACAGTTCCTACTAGTCCAAAAAGTTCCATGTGAAGAATTTCTAAAGGTTTACTGGTCCTAAGATCCTTATTGGACTTAAAAGAAGACTTCACTTATTTTCCTAATTGACGTGCATCACAAAGGTGGTCCTTAGTAAAGTCTAGTTTTGGTATACCTCTCACTAAGTTCTTTTGGGTAATTCTTCTAAGGTTTTTCATACTAGAATGACAAAGTCTCCTATGCCAAAGTCATGATTCATCAGAAACAGTTTTCAAACAAAAAGCAGTAGGAGTTTGAATAGAATTCAAATCTAGCATGTAAACATTATTTACCCTTTTTCCATTTAAAACTTCTTTCCCATTTAGGCTTAATATGCAGCTAGTAGGTAAAAATTTTACATTATAACCCTTATCACATAGCTGACTTATACTTAACAAATTATGTTTTAAGCCTTCAACTAATAACACATTGTCTATGAAAAAGTTTTTCAAATTTCCAATCATACCTGATCCAACCACTTTCTTTGTGGTATTATCTCCAAGTGTAACCTTGCCTCCACTCCTGGCTTCCAGCGTTATGAATTGAGCAGTATTTATAGTCATATGCTTTGAACATCCGCTGTCTAGGTACCATATGCTCCCACGAGGTCTTGTGTGCGAGCACCCCTGCAAAATTCTCAAATGTTAGACCTGGGAACCCAAACAAGTTTGGGTTCACCTTTTAGCAATTTATAATTAGATGCATGTATGATATGTCTAGGTTTATGCATCTTAGGTCTCCACATCAAATTAGTTTTCATCTTCAAAGTACAAGTGTGAGATATATGTCCCGAAAATCCACAATTATTACATTTAACATTAGGAAAAATATTCCTAAGTTTTCTTCCATTTGATTGTCTCCTAAGGCACTTCATAAATTTAGGATAATATTTAGGATTTGTAAAATCTTCAAGTTTAGGGGGATTCCTATTATCCTCAAGAGCTCTTATTATCAATTTATAAAATGAATTCATTTCTTCCAAGAGTCTATTTGTATAATTGATTCGATATGTTTTCCTCTCAGATTCATCCTTAAAGTTTTCAAAATCTTTTTCAAGATCAGCATAAGATGATTTTAGATTTTCAAAATTTTTATTCAAGTCTTCATATTCATCAAGTAGTTTCATGTGGTTGTCATCTATTAAAGCATGATCTTTCCTAAGGATTTCGTGTTGCTTCTTAACCTCTTCCAGTTCTAAACTTAAACTAGCATGCATCTTTTTCATTTTCCTATATGCATCATGCATGTGTTCAGAAACTTCAAATAATTCATCATAGGTTAAGTCACATACCTCTTCTTGATTTGATTGTTCAACATTATCTTCCATCAAGCAAAGGTAGGTGACTTCTTCTTCTTTTTCAGTCTCAGATGAGTCTGAAGCTGAGTCTGCCCAGAAAGCTCTTTGAAACTTCTTCTTGCCCTTCTTTACAATTGGTTTCTCCTCTACCTTCTCCTTGCTAGGAGTGGCTTTGAGTTTTGGGCACTCAGTCTTGATATGACCTGGTTTCCTGCATTCATAACAAATTACTTCATTAGAAATCTTGCCATTTCTGTTAAACTTACCTCTATTCCATTGCTGGCGTCTCTTCCACTTCCTCTTTAAAAAGCTTCTGAATTGTCTAGTCATCAATGCAATATTGTCTTCATCCTCAGGTTGTGAGTGTTCACTCTCTGACTCTTCCACCTTTAGTGCAATATTTTTCTCCTTTCGTGGTTCACCTGCATCAATCTTTCTTTGACTTACTCCTTGCTCATAAGCAATGAGTGAACCAAGAAGAATGTCAATAGAATAAATGTTTAGATCTTTAGACTCTGTAATTGCAGTAATTTTAGCATCATAAGCAGTAGGTAAACAACGAAGAATCTTATTAACCATTTCAGCATTAGTTAATTCCCTACCAAGTGCATGCAAAGAAGTGACTATTTGTGTAATCTTGTGTACATGTCAGAAATAGATTCATTAGGTTTCATGCGAAACAATTCATAGTCATGTAACAAGATATTGAGTCTTGATTGCTTAATCTCATTAGTCCCTTCATAAGTTATACAAAGTCTATCCCATATGTCCTTTCCACTTTTGCAAGTGGAAACCCGCATATAGTCTTCAGATTTTAAAACACAAAAGAAACTATTTAGACATTTGATATTTAATTGTGCTAAGTCACGTTCTTCTATAGTCCAATCTGCAAAAGGTGTTTCTACCCTAACTCCATCAACTAATCTAGTTAGTTTTGTGTAACCTTCCTAGACTAGTATCCACATATGATAATCAAGTGACTGTAAGAAAGTAGACATGCGTGTTTTCCAAAAATCAAAAGGTATATTGTCAAACAGTGGAGGTCTAGTGATAGAGTAACCTTCAGGTGTGTTTCGGTTTTCGAATGTAGCCATCTACGTTAATCAAAAAGTAGTTCAAACTTATGATTTTAAAACAGAGCTCTGATACCACTTGTTGAGTCTAGTAAATAGGTTGTTAAACCTAAATTAATGTCCCAAGGGTACCAAGAGGGGGGGTGAATTGGTAGTTTAAAAATTTTAAACCCTCTTTAAATTTATGTTGAACCGAAATGAAAATTTTCTTTTAAGTTTTTGTAGAAAATGTTTTTCAACCATAGAGTTTTTAAAATCAAAAATAAAATGTTGAAAAGTAAAAACAGTAAAGTAAATGACACCAGATTTATAGTGGTTCGGTCTAAACCAGACCTACATCCACTCCCCAGAGGCACCCTCTGAGTATTGCACTAATACCAATAGTGACTCTCCTTTTGCACCCACAACAAGGCGGAGAAGCCTTTACAAACACTCTTTTCACCACTACCCGGTGCGGCAGAGAACCGTCGTCCTTTTACACAATCCCCAGTGTTGGCAGAGAACCTTCCGTCCTTTCACACTCTCCTAGTGTGGGCAGAGAACCCTTCGGTCCTTTCACACTCTCCTAGTGTGGGCAGATAACCCTTCCGTCCTTTCACACTCTCCTACTGTGGGCAGAGAACCCTTCGGCTGTTCACACTCTCCAAGTGTCGGTAGCGAACCGGATCTCCTTGACAGATCTTCTCACAAGAAATCTAGAAGGAAGAAGGAAAAGAGTGATATAATCCCAATTCACAAGTAGAGATTCTTACCTTTGAACTCCAAGTGAAGCCTTCACGCTCCAGTGGTAGGAATCCTCCTTTGAATGCACTATCACACTCTCTCCTTAGCTATTCTCTCAAGAGGCACAAAGATCAAATGACAAAATGATAGGGTGGCAGTCTAATTTGGACTATTTATTCAAAAGACAAGAAAAACCGCCCAAAAACTGCAAGTATTCAATTCTGTACGAAGGGATCATCCCGTACGATCAAGGATTGTCCTGGACGATTTTACTTAAACGCTTTGAAACGACCCTATTTGTATATGTGTACGAAATATTTTCGTACAAGCTGATCGTCCCGTACGAACTAAGTTCGTCCGGTACGAACGGTTATTACTAGGTCGGTTCTAGAAACTGTTGAAAACCGTTTTAAGTCGGTTAATCGTCTGGACAAAAATTGGTTCGTCTGGATAAAATTTTTACAGAGGCCAGATCGTCCTGGACGAAAATTAATTTCGTCTGGATGAAAATTTTACAGAGAGCAACTCGTCATGTACAATAATTTAATTTCGTCTGGACGAAAATCTTACAGAGGACAAATCGTCCTGGACGATATTTAATTTCGTCCTAGACGAATAGGACTTAGAAAAATTTTTAAAGCCAGTTCCTATTCGTTCCATGTGCTCAATAGGAGATAACTGTCTGATCGTCCCGTACGATCTGATATCGTCCAGTACGATCAGTATAAATTTTATATAATCTCCTTATGTGTATGTGTATGTTTTTGTTCACTCAATTACAATCACTCCCTTTCAAATTTAATTCAAAAGAAAAGTATAAGCTTCAAATTTACAAAGTATTTCATGTTGAATTTGATTTGAAGTCTTCGTAGTCTGGAGTTAGATTTTCCTGAAATGTTAGTACACACAAGAGCAAATACAAATCTTCTAAAATTGTTAGGAGATAACTACACATTTGAACAATAATGTTTGGAATCATCAAAACTATATAAGTTGCAAAAATGTAAAGCATTCAAATAGCAACTATCTTAACAATTGTCCACAAGGAATCCAACCATCTCCTGAGCCCCCACCGAATAACTATACCTTCTACCACCTTTCTTCTCAATCTGATCAAGACAACAATTAAAGTCTCCCCCCACAATCACAAGGAGGTCAGTGTTTATATTGGAACAAATAGCATTCCAAAGCATAAGCCTAGCATGAGTCTTTACTAGCATAGAGTAAAGTAATTATCCATTTCTGTAAATTTGGCAACATAAGATGGCCAATAAGAACCAGATTTAAAGTCATGATGACTTCAAACTAAATATAATCCCACCTCCATAAAGCTAACAGACCTCCCAATCTGCCTGTAGCTGTGAAGTGAAAGAAATCCCATTCACTCCTAATTAATCTATTCACTTCATGCCTATCAATATCTTCAATCATGGTTTCCACTATCCCAACGAAATACACCTCATTGCTTCCAATGAGGCTACGCAAGTAGTAACCCATTTGTTTCTTACAGGCACCCCTACAAATCCAAATCATAATAGATGATATTAATAAACTAAAGCGGAAGCATCCCAAAAGCAAGAATCATCAATCATCTCCTTGTTCTCTTCCTTGGGAATTCCTCAATGGGTCCCAATTGGCTATGCTCCTTCTCAATCTTATACCTATTAGTTCTAGGAATAATAGGTTTAATTCCTACCATAAAAGGTAAAGGTTGTTTGAAGCCCATTGTCATCTGCTTACGAGTTGGTTTCACATTGCTTTGGGGCTCCTTAACTTTGCTCAGATCCACCTGAGTGGAAGTATTCAGTTTATATTTACTTCCAATGCTCACATTATTTCTTCCTTGTGGACATGCATTCCTTCTTTGGCAAGGGGGGACTTGAATCCATGGTCGTAGTTGATCATCTATCTCTTGTGATCATTCTTCCCTAGCAGAGTTGTCAACCTTCTTTCCTTGCTGTAGTTCTGCACTTTTCTTATTTCATTACTATCAATAGGTTTCTTAGAATTGTCACCCTCTATTTTGACTACAGAGGGAATACTCTTCTTGGTTGGCTCCAAATCCTTCTTCTGAAAGGCACCACTGCCATTGTTTGAGCTGCTCTCTATCACTCCACCTTGCTTCATTTGCTCTCCCATTTTTCTCGTCACTGTCTCCCCTTGTCCAGCCATCTTAAATGGACATTACTCCTTACAGTGGCCAAATTTTCCATAGCCATAACATAGGATGCCAATTCCCTCATATTCCACCTTTTGATAAAATCTACCATTCAACCCATTGACCCAAATCCCCGCCTAGAGCATGTTGGAAAGGTTCATCTGAACACATACCCAAGCATAGTCCCTTCTACCCCAATTTCTCATTTGTGCATCAATCTAGAGAGGAACGCCAACCCTCAAAGGAATTCTGTATATATTACAGGCATCCCAATACTACAATGGGAGGTAAATCAATTGTATCCACACATGGTAAGAAAGGCCTTCCATAGAAGTTGGAGATAAACTTGGCGTCCACCTTTCCAATCCAATAATGTTTCAGCCAATAAACCATGGACGTCCACACAGGACAGCATCCCTCGCTTCAACTGAATCAAAAATGCACACAAAATAATTGAATCCCATAGTGGTTAATTGAAAATCTCCAAACCTACCCCACCATCATTGGAGCTCTAACTTCAACAGAAAATAAGATGCTCTTCTACCCACAATTTTCCCTATAATAGCTCTTTCCAGCAATGCCTAATTCTCCCTGACAAAATCCAAATTAAGATCAACTGAAATCCCATCCGAAGAGATCGAGCTTATCTCTTCCGGATTAAGAATTAGAATATGCTCAGGCTTTATCCATGCATTATTGACTCCTGCAAAGAAAAAATGACTTCTATTCATTGCCTTCTCACTAGAATTCCCCAAGATATTGAACACTTGTCCTGCAACAGCATTTCATAATTATCTACCATGCCATTTAAAGGAATGTTCATTCCAGTGGATCTAGAACTATCTCTTATCACCCCTCCAGTATTATCTACAACTATTCTGTCATATACTACTCAACCATCTCCTGCACCCACATTCTCAAAGACAGTATCACCCAGTGCTAGTAAATCCATACATACCTCCATCGGACTCTGAAATCTGAGAGTAGCAGTCTCCATATCAACCATTTCCTTCCTCGCACTAACCCGACCGGGCATAACTGCTTCCACATCGAACATCTCCTCCACGACTTCTACGCAATACTGGGTAGATTTGATCCCTTCCACCTCCACTGAAGAATTTAGTCCATTGATTGTCAGATTAAGCATCATGCTCAAATCCGGAATCAACTTCATCTCTAGCTTCGACTTAGGAGGAGAATCCTCCATTTTACTCCCACTAGCTCATATCTAACCGCTGCCGCTCTTAGCTATCTTCTATTGTAATTTAGGCTCAAGGTTATGAGGCTTGATCTACCACTGACCTTCCGAAGAACCCTCCACTCCAGATTTACCAGCATCCTGTACTTTCCCCTTTTTCTTGTTCATTGCGACCTTCCCATGAGAATGATCTCCTGGCATTTTCAATCCTCCATATCAGCCGTCCAATCATCACCGATCCTCGCTATCATCGCTCCCACCCCCGCTCGAGCGGGGAGGTGACCTTCGGTCACCCCCCGCCATTCCTATAGTTTCTCTCTCTAAGTTCTCTAGAGATAGAGAAAAATGGGTGAAATGATGCGATGAAGAGGGCAAGATAGTGAGAGAGTATAAAGATAGAATGGGAAAGAATTGGGAGTGTGAGAGAAAGAGAGACAAATAAAGTAAGTGAGAGAATGTGAGAAAGGTAAAGTGTGAGAGAATGTGAGAAAGGTAAAGTGGGAGTGAGAAAGGTAAAGTGGGTGAGAGAAAGATAAATGGACAGAGAGAGAGAGAGAAAGGTGAGGGTGTCCAAGATAGTGTGAGAGAGGGAGAGTGACAGAGAGAGAGAGAGAGAGAGAGTGGGATTGAAATAGAGTGTAGAACAGATAGAGATAGAGTGATAGAGGGGGTGTGAGATAAAGATAGGTAAAAGGAGAGAGAAAGATTAATATTAGAGGGAGAGAGGGACAAAGAGAGATAGGGGCATGATAGAGATAGAGTACGGGAGAGTGAGTGCATAAGAGGGGGAAAGAATGATGGAGAGATAGAGATCAAGATAGAGTGAGGTAGATTTTATAGAGAGAAATGGTGAGAGAGAAAAAGCTAGTGAGTTAGAGATGGTGGGGGAGGGAGAGTGAGATGGGGAGAGAGGTAGAGAGAGTAAGATTCATGGATAAAGAGGGTGAGAGTGAGTGAGTGAGAGAGAGAGGGAGAGGATGTGGGGGAGATAGAGATAGAGAGAGCAATAGATATTGGGAAAGAAGGGAAGGAGAGGGAGTGTATGAGAGTGTATGTTTGAGTTAGGGAGATATAGAGAGAGTAAGAGTGGTAGTGAGAGGGAGATTTTTGGATAAAGAGTGAGAGAGAGAGTGTGTGGTGTGAGAGAGAGGGAGATAAAGAGAGGAAGGGAAGGGGTGTACGTGAGGGGTTGTGAGAGAAGGATAGTTAAATGGTGATAGATAGAGTTGTAAATAAAGAGGAAGTACAACACATGTTTGTTGGAACCTAGAGAGAGAATGAGTAAAAGAGAGATAGAGCGAGCAGGATGGAAAGTGAGAGCATGGAGAGAGAAATAAGGAGAGAGTTACTAGTCATAGTAGAATCAAGAGAGTAGGTAGAGAGATAGATAAAGATAGTGAAAGAGTGAGAGAGGAAGAGGGAGTTATAGAGAGAGAGAAAGATATGGAGAGAGCTAAATATAGAGAGATAGAAGAAACTAAGAGAAAGAGAGTGGGGGTGATGGAGAAAGAGAAGCAATATGGAGGGATAAAAAGCAATAGAGAGAGAGAGGTAATATAAAGGGTGGAGAGAGATTGAATTAGAGAGAGAGAGAGAGAGAGAGAGAGAGAGAGAGTGAGTGAAAAAGAAAAGTGAGAGAAAGGGAGATAGTGATAAGGACACTAAAGAGAGTAAGTGATAAAGAGAAAAAAAGTAAGAGAGAGAGGATTTATTTTCGTACTGAAACACAGCCTAAGAGATAAAGTTAAACTAACACTTGTATTATTGATCTGAGGAAAGAAATGGTTTTTTTTTCGCACTGAAAGTCATCTTAGGGAATGTAACAATTATCCCGAGTGATAATTATCACATTCACCTATTGTATTAAATACAAAATCATCCCAGAATAAACTTAGTTGGCGTTAGAGATTTTCCCCTCTCTTTGCAAGCTAAAATAAGATTTTTTTATATTATGATATTCAGTTCCTATAGAGGTAAGCCCTTATAATCAATTACATATCCAAAGAGAAAGCTTTATATTAAAGTGGAGATTAAGTTCTAAACTTTTAATACAATCATATACATAAGCAACTTGCCTTAGATGTTTTGAAAATATTAATCATCCCTTTAAAAATATCATTAAATTTTATATAAAATATATTTATATTTAACATATGTATAAATTAATTATTTATTAGGATAAGAGGTGTGCAAATACCTCTGGGCTTCTATCTTCTTGGAATGAGATTTAGCATATACTTCACATTTCATAGGTACATATACAAACTCACAACAAAAATAAAATACCTAGAACTTGGAGCATTAACGACTTCAAGATAATCTACTCGTAAAGGAAGCATTTGTGTTCTCTATGTTCTTATTTCATTTCTTTTGATAAAGATCGTTTAGTTATTGGCTAAAATATTTTACATCAAAACAAAACATCAATGAAAGGCACCTATGTAGAATAACTGCCTTTTTAAAACATGACATCAATTAAAGCTCTCCCACTTACAGAAGCCACCTTTACTAAATTAGACATCAATCAATGATAGTTGCCTGTGAAAATAATTTCTTCAAAATGCTTGAGGAACTTGGGACACCAAGCCTTAATGACCAAATAATGATATGAGAACTCCTCAAGAGACCTTTTCTTGGGGAATATGCCCTACCCAGTCTCTCGAGTCTGCAATAACTAGCTGCAATCACCCACGTAGCGCAGGTTTGTCAAATCACCCTCGAAGCTCGAGCTGAAAGAAGTGATTGAACAACTTGCGGCAAAAAAAGGCCCCCCAAGCACTCGAAGCATAAGTGAGCATTTGAGCCACCAACATGAAAGAAAGTTATATTTCTAACAAAATTCACTTACTTTCCTTCCCCCTCTATCTATCTCTCTCTCTCTTTCTATCCCTCAACCTCATTTCTCTTGCACTCTTCCTCTCTCTCCTTCTATTTCCTACTCACCCTCTCTCACTCTTTCTCCTCTCTTTTTTCATCTCTATCTCCCACCTCTCTACTTCACATTCTCTCAATATATCTTTGTCCTCCTCTCTGTCTCTCCCAATTTCTTACCCTCTCTCTTATGCTTTCTCTTTGGCTCTTACTCTCTCTCTCTCTCTCTCAAAATCTTGCTCTCTCCCTCTCTCTTTATGCTTATCCCTTCTTTTTTCTCTCTCTAGCCCACTCATCCCTCACTTGATCTCTCCCTTTCTCACTATCTCCCTCACTCTCTTTTGCACTCTCTCTTGCTCTCTGTATGAAAAAAATATCTCTCTCACCCTCTTTCTTGGTTCTCTCAATCACTCTCCCTCCCTCATTCTCTCTCACTCTCTTTGTCTCCCTCTTTCTACTCTCACACACTCTCTCTCCCATCCTCTCTATCTATCTCTAGAACTCGCTCTTTATTTCACTCGCTCACTAACCCTCTCTCCCTTTTCTCTCATGATCTTTTTCTATCACCGTCTTCCTCTCTCTCTGTCACTCTATTTCAATCACTCTATCTTCCTCTTACCCTCTCTCCCCTTCACTTAAACTATCTTATCTCTTCCTTGATCACTATCTCTATAGCTTCTATCAAATAGATGTTTCACTCCCATTATAAGTATATCGCTCATTCTCTCACCCCACTATTGCTCTCATTCTCTTTCTCTGCAAACTCTCTTTATCTCTCCCACTTTCTATGGTATGCACTCTCTCTACCTCTCTTCAAATACATCTCTTTATCTCTCACTCACTCCCTTTCCCTCTCCCTATCTCTTTCTATATCGCTCTCTCAACCTCACGTATATTCTCCCTCCTTGTCCCTATTCTTTACACTCTCTCTACTTGCATTCTCTCTATCTCTCTTTCCCTCATGCTCTCACTCTCTCTCCCTCTCTCTTTCCATCTCTCCCACCCTCTCTCTCATATGTTCCTCTCTTGTATTGTACACCTACTCGCTCTCTCTTCCTCTCCCTTCCTCTCACTATCTATCTCACTCCTTCGATCTCCTCCCTCCCTCTCTCTCTCTCTCACAGTCTAGCTTGCTTCAATCATATATATGTTGTATTTTATCCCTCTTTCCTCTCTATATCTATATATCTCACTTCCTCTATTTCATTCATTTGCTCTCCTTCCCTTACTCTTTACTTCTTTCCCTCTATTTATATTCCTTTCTCTCATGCATACTCTCTCCCTCTTCCACTTTCTCTCAAAATATCTCTCTATTTTTTTCTCTCTCTTTCTCACTCACTCTTCCTCCCTTTGATATTTCTTTATCTCACATTAATCCATTAAAATTATATTTTCCCTTATCATATCTTCAGTATTATTATATCAAATCATTGTATATCGCTTTCCAACCAATTTTCAATATACTTTTTTCCCTACTCATTTTACTCAAAATTTTGTATACACATTTAAGTAGTAAAAATATAAAAACAATAACATGATATTATTCAAAATAATCAAACATATATATTAAATGTTATGTAGTGAAATCTTACAAAATATGGAGATAATGTATTTTTAATAGATTTAGGATAGATAAAATATTTAAAAATTAAAATCATTGAAAATAGAAGTCATAAGATAGTTACTTATAATGAATAAAATAGTTTTCATAAAGGAAACAATAGACAAAACCATCTGAAGTTTATCTCTCCTCTCCTCTTCTTCACCTTCCTTCTTATCCTTCTTAATGTATATATAAAAAATATTGTTAGTTGCCTAGTGCAATAGCAGTTCGACAACCCAACATCGCATGTAGAAATCAGATTTATTATAGAATAGAGACTCCAATAATGTGGTAGTGATTTCTAGCACCGCTATGCTCTCAAGCTTAACATTGCAGCACTCAAGAGCTAGTACAACTGTGCTCTATTTCAAACAATGATTTTAGATTCTTCATATTTCAAAGTATGTTTTCATATTTTTTATTATTATAATCTTCCCATACTCAAAAAATATCATTCTTGATATTTTTGTAGCAGTCAGTTAGAGAAAGAATAGTTTTTAACACAAAATTGGATATATAATATGTCAAATCAAAATTAATTTGTAAATAAAATACCTATATCGAATATCGATCAATGAAATCATTAGAAAGCTCAACTTAAAAGAACAAAATAATTCGTAACAGTCATATCAGGTATTTCAGATGCCTCTTTCACTAATTCCAATGGTATACAATCAATCAAAGCATATCTCAATCCATATCCATGTAATGGTCATTTTGCCATTCCTTGCACAAAATGACCACATCTAAAATATTATCCAGTCACCCTATGATAGGTCCCCACATGTCATTTCCCACACTAAAGACATTCCGGAGTGTTACGTGCTTTAATAGTTTTAAATATCCTTTTATTAAAATTTTTCATCATTTACTTATAGTTTTTTTCCCAAACTGTTTCATTAATATATCACTCACCATCTAAGTAATCTTGTTTGTTATTTTTTTCAAGTTTTTAGATGTCATTAAAAAGGTTTTAGTATTATATTTAGATTTCCTTCATTTTGGATCCATTTTCCTGATAAAAAATCAATCTTAAATTCAAAATAAGTCTTCGAAAATAAACTAAACAAATATAAAACAAATTTATTAAGACAATAAGAATATTAACACATTAATAATGCAATCAATAATATAACTCTGCTTACAAGTAAATTATTTCACTAACAATTGCTTTAATACCAATTTATCATGCCCCGAGATCTTTAGTAAATGAATCTCATTTCTAGTTTCTTTTCAATCCTTATTATTTAGTAAATTGATTCTACTCATTTATTAAAAAAAATCAATTTTACATCTAAAGTTGATTGCTATATTAAAGAAAACTAATAAACAATATAAATCATAGTTAACTTTACTATTACTCATAATTACATCATGTTTATAGAGTCTAAAATAGTACATATAATAGCCTTCCTAGGTTATAAAAGAATACACCTAAACTATAAAACCTGAAATAAAATTACAATGGCATCATTGCATACCTAGTCTCAAGTTGCAGGATCCTTATGTGAAAAAATTTAAACCACATAATGAGCATGAAAGCCCAAAAAGTAATATAAATATTACAACTAAAATTAAAATAATAAAAAATGAAAATAATATGTTGTAAATAAAAAAAAAAATAATGCATTACATCTCAGTCTATTACATCATCAATTATAATATCAATAATAATGATCTGTATCATTAATATGAAATAGTGTTAGTACTAGTCATAATATCAGTAATAGTGAACTGTCTTAGTACTAGTAACAATATTAGTGATAGTAAATAGCATAAGTATAACATCAGTAATTATATCGGTAATAAGTAATTAGTAATAGTGATCAGTCTTAGTACAGTAGCCAGTAATAATTTTAGTATCTTGAGTGTCAGTCATATTAATAGTAATAGTAATTGCTAATAAGTAATAATGGTCAGTATTGGTGCAATATTTAGATATTCAAATGATGGTATCTTGACCTTGCTATTGCCCTTATTACTCCTGATCAGTTGCCCCTTATAACTCCCAATTAATGAACTCTTTATATCTTCCCTTGAATAACATAACAATCACACTAACTCCTTATAATTCTATCAATTTTTAGCTCCTTATTACTCTCAATCATTATATCATTGTATCATATGAGATTGTAACATCATATATTTGATATCACTTAATACAAATTTTATATCAGATCAATATTCATATAGTATAGTACATTCTTTCAATACATATTAATCACATTATAGTTATTTCAGCCCATATCACATTTATGTATTACCATATATAATCATTGTACATCACTTTCCAACCCATTTTAATATACCATTTTCCCAACTCATTTTACCTAAAAATTCTTGTACACATATTTAATCGGAAAAAATATAATAAAATTATATCATACTATTCAAAATAATCAAATCTATAATATATTAAAAGTTATATGGTGAAAGCTTACAAAATTAGGAGATAATATATTCTTGGCATATTTAGGAGATAAAAATCGCATAAATCAAAATCATCGAAATAAAATTAAGATGATAGTTACTTATAATGAATTTAAAATTTTTTAAAAAAGAGCGGTGATTTTTCTCACTTCTCCCCACTTCCTTCTCAACCTTTTGTTTCTTCTTGAACAAGGCACGCAAATGAGGGAGATGATATCGATATTATATATATATATATATATATATATATATATATATATATATATATATATATATATATATATATATATATATATATATATATATACTATTGGTGGCTAGCGTAACAATGCTTTGACCCAACTCCGCTTGCATAAATTAAATTTTAATATATAACAAAAACTTCAATGTTGTGGTGGTAATTCCTGGTGGTGCTATGCTCTAAACCTAGCATGATAATGGTCAAGAGCACGACGCCACTATGCTCTAGTTCAAACCAAAATTTCCATTTTTCATATTCTAAAATATGTTTTCATATTTTGGATTATTACACCCTCCTCTATCTCTCTCTCTCCCTCTCTCTCTCTTTCTCTCTCTCTCTCTCTCTCTCTCTCTCTCTCTCTCTCTCTCTCTTTCTCTCTTTCACTCTCTCACTCACACAATCTCACTTGTCTCTCTCTCATTGTCACTCTCCTCTTTCTCTCACCCTCTCTATCTCACTCTATTTCTTAATATCTCTTCCTCTATCTCTCTTTCACTTTCTCTCCCTTTCCCTCACTTTCACTTCTCTCTCTATATCTTTTCTCGCTCATTCTCTCCCTCTCACCCTCTCTGTTCCATACTCTCTCTCCCTTTCTCTTTCTTTTTTGATCACTTTTTTTCTCCCCTTCTTTCTTAATATTTTTCTCTCACTCCCTCTCTCTTTCCCACACTATTTTTCTCCTCACTCTCTCTCTTTCTCAAAAAACATATAATTTCTCCCCCTCTCCCAGTTTCCTTCTCTCACTCAGGTTCTATCTATTTCACTCACTATTTCTCCTCTTCTTCCTCAGTCTTCCCTTTCTTTGCATGTTCTCTACATCTCTCTCCCTCTCTCTCACCCTCTCTCACTCTCTCCCTTCTCAGCCTCTCTCACTCTCCCCCTCGTTCTATCTCTCTCTCTGAATACCCCTCCCTCTCTCCCACACAAACTCTCTCATCTCAATCTCTCCCTCACTTTAGCTCTCTCTCTCTCTCTCTCTCTCTCTCTCTCTCTCTCTTCTCTCTCTCTCTCTCTCTCTCTCTCTCTCTCTCTCTCTCTCTCTCTCTCCATTTACCTCAATGAGTCTCTCTCTTGTTCTACCTATCTCCCGTTAATTATTGCTTTCTCATCCTTGCGATTGCATTGTCTCCATCTCTCACTCTCTCTCACCCTTCCACAATTTCTCTCTATCTCATTTTTCTCTCTTTATCTCTTACCCTTCCTCCCTCCCTCCCTCCCTCCCTCTCCCTCTCTCTCTCTCTCTCTCTCTCTCTCTCTCTCTCTCTCTCTTTCTCTCTTTCTCTCTCTCTCTCTCTCTCTCTCTCTCTCCTTATCACTCTTTCTTTTTCTCTAAATCATATATTCCATTCTCTCTCTATATTTCTCTCTCTCTCCCTCCACATTGGTTCCATCTCCATTACTCTCCTCTGTCTCGCACTTTCTATATCTCTCTCTCCCTCTCTCTATCTTTAGCTCTCTCCTCATCTTTCTTCCTTTGTCTCTATAACTCTCTCTTCATCTCTCTGACTTCTTTCTTTAACTCACTCACTCTTTTTCTATCTCACACACACTCTCCCTATCCTAAGTCTACTCTCTCTCTCTCTCTCTCACACACACACACACACTTCACATTCTACTCTCTCTCTCCCCCTCCATCTCCTATCCCTCTCTTGCACTCATTCTTTCTATAGATTCCATCAAACATATATTATACTTCCTCTTTATTTACAGCTCTATCTATCACCATCTAACTTTGCTTCTCTCGTTAGCCATGCGCACTCCCCTTCCCTCCCTCTCTCTCACACACACTCTATCACTCTCTATCCAAAAATCTCCCTCTCTCTACCTCTCTATCTTTTTGTCTCTCTCTAACTCACTTTAACTTAAACACACTCTCTCTCCCTTTCTCTTTAGCTTTCTCTCCTCACTCCCCACTCTCTCTTACTTTCCCTACCTCTCTCTCTCTCTCTCTTTCCCTAACACCCTCTCTCTTTGTCTCCTCACTCTCTCTCACCCTTACTATATCTCAATCTCACTCTCTCTCCCTCACCATCTCCAACTTACTAGCTTTCTCTCTAACGCTTTCTCTCTCTATCTCATCATATCTTTATCTCTCTCTCTCTCTCTCTCCATCACTTTTTCCCCCTCTTACTCACTACTCACTCTCTCTTACTCTATCTCTATCTCCCTCCCTCTTTGTCTTGCTATTTCGATAAATATTCATCTGTTTCTTTCTTTCACCTTTTACCTATATTTATCTAACTCTCCCACTATCACTCTCTTTCACTTCTCTCACTCACACTCTTTTCCCCTCCTTCTCTCTCTCTATCACTCTCCCTCACTCACACCCTCTCTTAGACACCCTCTCTTTTATCTCTCTTGTTCTCTAGCTCTCGCTTCCCTTTTTCTCACACTCCCCTGCTCTCTCCTTCCGTCGCTCTGTCTATATCACTCTATTTAACCCGTTCTCTCACTCACTCATTTTTACTCATTCTCTCTTACATAATATCTTCCTCTCTCTTTAAAAAGATATCTCTCTCTCTAAAAAAAGCATATCTCTTTCTCTCCCTCTATGCCTTACTCTTTCTACTCCCTCTCTTCATTACTCTCTTTCCCTCACTTTCTCTTGCTCTCTCTTTCTCTCCCTCTATTTTTCTTTCTCTCTCCCACATTCCCTTTCCAACATTCTATCTCTCTGTGTCATCTCTCTCTCAACATCTTTTGCTCTCCACGTGATCTCATCAGTGCTTTACCGAGCATTGTTATTTCTCTTTTGTAGGAAGTTGTAGCTATATTTACCACTGAGGAACTTCATGGTTTACCTCATATTCAAGGGATTAAACATCAAATCAATTTCTTTTTTGAAGCATCAATTCCAAATTGACCTGCTTATAGGAGTAATCTTGAGGAGACTAAAGAACTTCAAAGGTAAGTAGGTGAATTATTGAAAAGGAGGCATGTTTGTGAAAGTATGAGTCCTTGTGTTGTGTTTGAATTATTAGTTCCTAAGAAGCATAGAACATGGAGGATGTTTGTTGATTATTGAGCTATTAACAACATAAAGGTAAAATATTATCAACCCATTCCAAGATTAGATAATAACTTAGATGAACTACATGGTTCTTGTATTTTAACAAAAATTAATCTTATGAGTGGATACTAATAAATTAGAATGATGGAAGGTGATGAATGAATAATTATTTTAAAAACTAAATATGGTTTCCAAAAGTGTTTATTGACACCTTTTGGTTTGACTAATGCTCAAAGCATTTTTATCTGTTTGATTAATCTTGATTTTCGTGAATTTTTTGGAAACTTTGTAGTTTTATATTCTAATTTATAGCAAAAAACTTTTGAGGAGTTTCCATTACTTAGGTCTCTTTTATAGAAGGTTTGTGGGTGATTTAGTGGTTTAGCCACCCCACTTATTGAAGTTATTAAAAAATTGTACCGTTCAAGTGGGGGAAAGAACAAGAAAAGGTATTTATTCTGATTAAAAAAAAAAGTTAACTAATGAACCATTGCTTGCTTTACCTAATTGTTAAAACTTTTGAAAATGAGTGTGAGCTTAAGGAACAAGTATTGGAGCCGTTTTGATACAAGAAGGTCATCCAGCTGCTTACTTCAGTGAAAATTTGAGCAAGATAGGTCTAAATTACCTCACTTATAATAAGGAGATGTATTCCTTGGTGTGGGCTTTGAAACATTTGCAACACCATGGCCAAACGAATTTGTGATTCACATAGATTATGAATCTTTAAAGCATTGGAAATGGTAGCAAAGATTGAATAAATGTCATGCTTGTGAGTGTAACTCATTGAAATATTTTCTTATGTGATTTGATACCAGCAATGTAAGGAAAATATGGTAGTTGATGCATTATCCTGATGGTATGCCTTATTTTCCATTTTTGATACGAAAATGTTTGATTTTGAAAACATAATGATCTATATACTCAAGATTCTAATTTTGGTGATGTTTTCAATGCATGTAAAAAAGTGGCATTTGTTATGTTTATAGGAACGAAGATTTTTTATTTCAAGAAAATAAACTGTCAAAGTGTTTATTACGTGAATTGATTGTGAGAGAAGCCCATGGTGGTGGTTTGATGGGACATTTTTGTGTAGCTAATAATTTAGGAATTTTGCATGAACATTTTTTTGGCCTCATATGAAATGTGATGTGGAAAGAATTTGTGAGAAGTTTATGACATATAAACAGGTTATGTCTAAGTCAAAACTCCATAGTTTGTGCACCCCTTTACCAGTACCTAATGAACCTTGGTTGGATATTTCAATGGATTTTATTTTTGATTTACCTAGAACTAAAAAGGGGGAGAGATTCAACCTTTTTGTGGTAGATACATTCTTCAAAATGGCATATTTCGTGGTATGTCATAAAACCGATGATGCATTTCATATAGCTGATTAATTCTTCAAAGAAATTGTTAGGTTACATGGACTGCCAGCGACCATTATTTCTGATAGAGATGCAAAGTTTTTGAGTTATTTTTGAAGGAATTTATGGGAAAAGTTTTGAACTAAGGTTTTGTTTTCTACTACTTATTGTCCACAAATGATGGACAAACTGAAGTTGTGAATAGAACTTTTTATTCTTTGTTGAGTGTTATTATTAAAAAAAACATAAAAATATGGGAAGATTGTTTCTCGCATGTCAAGTTTACTTACAATGGAATTATACATTGTGCATCTAAGTTTTCACCATTTGAAGTTATTTATGGTTTTAACCCATTCTAACCTTTTTTATTTAATATCATTTCCATTGAGCAAACATGTGAACCTAGTTGGAAAAAAGAAAGCAGAATTTGTAAAGATGATTCATGAAAATGCACAATTAAAGAATGGAGGACTATGGAATATATTCAACAAGCTAACAAGGGACACAAGAAGGTAGCGTTTGAACCATAAGATTTGGGTTTCTTGTAATTAAGGAATGATCATTTTTCAGAGAAATGATGTACGAAACTTCTACCTTGAGTTCATGGACCATTTCAAGAATTGGAGCGCATAAATGATAATGCCTGCAAGCTTAATCTACCAAGTATGGGGTTAGGGCAAGTGTTGATGTTGCTGATTTATCTAAATTGAAGTAGTTGATATTTGGGGATAAATACTTCTCAAGAAATGGACAATAAGGCAAGCTAAGAGTTGGACATAATGAGCATACACAAAGCAATTCAGAGGGTTAATTAGTATGCAAATGAGAACGAGCTCAAAAGCCGTTGTCACTTCTTAGTGGCCCCATTACAACCCTTTGTGTCAAATGTTTCAAGGAAGAACTAAATGGGATGATCCAAGAAAATTGGGATGATCCTAAAAAGGCCAGGATGGTCTTAATTATTCAAATCCTAGTCCATGTTATCAAAGCACTTGAGAAGGTTAATTATTATGCATTTTTGTAACAAGCAAGGAGTTCATTGAAGATGCTCATTAATTGAGGAGGTTAATTACTATACATTTTTGTAACCAACGAGGAGGTAATTTAAGAGGCTCATTCATGAGTGTATATGTTACATTTCAAGGATATTAGATGGGAAATGAACTTGGGAATGACTGAGCATAAATATTTGGGTTGTTCTAAAGCTATGTTTATAACTTTACATATTTTGGAGGGTTGTTCCAAGTATATATATGACTTATTACAAATTTGAATCACAAATTTGAATGTGATTTTTTTTTTTGGATTATTTGATAATACACACTTGTTGGATTTTCTGTCCCTCTTGGTTTTAAAAGAACTCCTAAACCTACATGTTAGTTTTGTGGAGTTCAATCATTAAAACTTATCACCGTGAGTATTTTAGAGATTCTTAGGTTTTCTCGGTGTTCTGTTTCAATCTTTTATAGTCTTAACTCTTTTCATCTGGTTTAGTGATACGTCAAGGCTCATCAATCCAATCTTTAAGATCTTGGGCTTCAACTCCTCTTTGTTATTGGGTTTCATTATATTGTTTGGTTCTTCATATCACTATCTCTCACCCTCTCTCCCTCACTATCTCTTATTCTCTCTCCTATTTCTCTCTCTTGATATTTCTTTCTTCAAATATACATTTCTCTCAGTCTCTCCCTCTCTCTCGCACTTTCTCCCTCTCTATCACTCATGCTCTTTATCTTGTTCTCTCTCCATCTCTTCCCTATCTCTCCTGCTCTCTCTCCCTCTCCCTCTCTCTCTCTCTCTCTCTCTCTTGGCTGTTCTCTCTCCCCCTCTCTCTTGGCTGTTCGCTCTCACACACTCTCTCTCATTCTCCCCCCTCTCTCAAAAATGTATAATTCTTCCACTCACTCTCTTACTTTCCCTCTCTCACTCATTTTCATTCATTCTCGCACTCCATGTCCCTCTCTCTTCCCTCTCTCCCTCTTCTATCTATCTCTATGTCTCCTTTACTCTCCATCTCACCTGCTTTCTCTTTCCCTCTCTCTTTCTCTCTCACTCTCTATCTCCCACACACTCTCTTTATCTTTCACTATCTCTCACTCTCTCCTTGTCTCTTAGTATCCCATTCCTACTCTCTATTTCCCTCTCTCTATCTCTTGCACTCTCTATACTATTCTCTTTCCCTCCCTCTCACTCTATCTCCTTCTATCCTATAATCTGCCATTATCTCTCCCTTTCTCCCTCCTCCCCCCCTCTCTCTCTCTCTCCCTCCCTCTCCCTCATTGTTTTGATCACCCTCTAACTCTCCCTCAATCGACCTTTCTCTTACTTCACTCTCTAATTAAATCTCTCCATCTCCCTCTCTAATTCTCTCCTATCTCCTCTGTCATTCTCACTCTACCACCCTCTCACTCCTTCTCTCCTCTTTTCATCTCTTTCTATTATTCTCTCTCCCTCTCTCTTTAATATCTATCTTCATCTCTCTCTCTTCTTTCACAATCTCTTTCTCTCGCCCTCTCACTCTATTTTTGTTTCTCTCTTTCCCTCTCTCTATTTGCTCTCTCTCTCACACTTTTCATTTCTCCTTGTCTTACTCTTTAACCTTGTCCCTCATTCTGTCTCCTCTCTTTTTTCTCTCTCTATCTCTCCCTCTCTCTACTTCACACTCTTTAAATCACTCTCTCTCCCACTTTCTTACCCTCTCGCTCATGCTTTTTCTTCATTACTCCCTCTCCCTCTATTTCTCTCTCTCCTCAGACTATATATATCACTCTCACCATCTTCTCGCTTTCGCAAGATCTTTCTCTCCCTCTCTCCCCCCTTCTCTCTCCCTCTCACTCAAAGTTTATCTCTCTAGTCCACTCTTTCCCTAAATTAATCTCTCCCATTTTATCTATCTAGTATTCTCTTTCCCTCACTTAATCTCTCCCTCTCTCTTTATCTCCCTCACTCTCTCTCACACTCTCTATAAAAAATTTGTCTCTCCCTCTATATTATTTCTCTCTCTCACTTATACCCTCTTACTCTCTTGCTCTATCTCTCTCTCATCCCTCCCTCTCTTATCCTATCTCTCTTGCTCTCTCTATTTCTCTCTCTATCTCTCTCTCTCTCTCAAACTTCTCCCTCTCATTTACTATTTCTCTCTATCTCTCCTCTCTCCCTGTCCTCTTTCTCCATCTCTCACCTTATCTCACCCTCTCCCTCTAAGAATAAATATCTATTTGTCTCGCTCTCTCACCCTCTACCTCTTCCTAACTATGTCTCTCTCTCTCTCTCTCTCTCTCTCTCTCTCTCTCTCTCTCTCTCTCTCTCTCTCTCTCTTATTTACTCTCACACTTTCTTTCCCACCCTCTCTTTCTTTCCCTCTCTCTTTCACTCACTCACTAACCCTCTCCATCTCACTCTCTCCCTCTCTCTCCCTCCCCCTTCTACATATCTCACTCTCTCTTTGCTCTCTCTCTATCCATCTTTGTCACTCTCTTTCTAGCACTCTTTCTCCTTCTTCCCCCTCTCTCTATCACTTACACTCACATATCTCTTCCTCTATCACTCCCACTTTCTCTATCACTTCCATCAAAAAGATGTTTCACTCCCTTTTTAGTATATCGCTAATTTTCTCAATCTCCCTCTTTCTCATGCACATTCTCTTTATCCTTCCTCTCTATCTCCCTCTCTATGCCACATACACTCTCTCTATTTCTTCCTCTCCATAATTACAGCTCTTCCTCTCTCACTTAAATCCCTTCCCTCACCCTCATAAGGGAACAAATAACAAATACTTCAAAAATGGTGATGGGAACATCTCTTTAACACACCGTCACTTTAGAGTAGAAAGAGAAGCTCCCGGATTCTAGAGAGAGAAAGCTTCGTTTTCGTTTTCTTATTTTCCCATGCTGGGTTTTTTTTCCTCCTCCGATGGTGGAGGAGGGTCGTCGGCTGCCTTCCTCGGGCATCTGCGATGGAAGTCTTTCATCTTCAATTGGCTTCAAGGCCTTTGTTAGATAAGAAATGGATTCGTCGTTTCCAACGATAGGTGGTGAAGATAAGGTATTTGATCAAAATACCAATATGACGCTCAAATCTTTCAAACCTTTGGTAATAAAGGAAGGTGGTTCCAATTCCTTAAAGAAACACTCAGATTATGATGGCAAAGGTAAGCACATTCAATTGGATTCTTTGGAGTTCTTGGTATGATCGTTAAAGCTAAAGGATGCCTTTGTTCAATCATCTCTGATTGGGGGGAAGGAGGTTGTTTCCTTAGAAGATGAGGTTGGGAATTATTTCAAGAAGGCTGTTTCTGGAGATCTGAATTTCTATTCAGATGTGGGAGTAGAATTGGAGAAGGCCATGAAAGTAGATGGTGGGCTTGTCGACCACACAAGACGGGGAGATTTGATGAAGAATAAGGAAGGCTTGAAATCAGATCTTTGTTTAAGCATGGGAGGGGTTGATGGTTCTAAATGAACCTTTCAGCAGAGAAATACTCTAGCTAACGCTTGGAATTTGAAAGCTAATTTCAAACCTGTAGATTTTGATTACGGCAGCAACTTTTCTGAGGATGGTGTGATAAAGCTTCATTTACAGAGTGAAGGAGAGAATACAGACAGACTTCAAAAGGCATTGGTGATCAAAGTTTTTGGCGAGAATGTCCCCTATCACATTATAGGGGCGGAATTGTGATGACAATGGAATCAGTTTGGGAGATTCCATATGATTCTGCTAGGAGGTGGATGGGCTTTGTGCGCATTTGAAGATAATAAAGCAATGGAAGTTGTATTAAACAATGGTTTGTGGTATGTGAACGGTAGCATCATCTGACTTGATAAATGGTCCACAGATTTTCACCCATCCTCATTGAAGGGATTAACAGCTCCGAATTGGATTAGACTACAAAACCTCCCTTTGAATTGCTGGGATAAAATTAATATGTGCAGAATAGCTTCCAAAGTGGGAACTCCAATGTTGATAGATGAGAATATGTTTTCGTTGGGTAGGCGGGAATTTTCGAGAGTTTGCGTAAAAGTAGTGTTAGAAGAAAGGCTTCCCGGAGGAGTTTGGGTTGAAGGTCCTCACGGCAAATTCTTTCAGAAGGTTCGTTATGAGAGAATTCCAAAAATCTACTTCAAATGCGGTAGAATTGGTCATGAGGAGAAGTTTTGTCCTGAAGACAAGCTGGATGAAAATTTAAAACAGAGATTTAATGTTGTGAATAAGGGAGAGGAGAAAAGTGGTGCAGATTTACCTAAGCCGGATGAAGGTGGAAATAAAGAGAATAACAATGAAAGAGATGGAGTCTATGGTCCATGGATTCATGTGGATTATGGGAGAAAGAGGCCTATCTTCAAAAGATTCATTAATAAATGGGTGCGTAATGAAGATCCAACTGGGAGGGAAAAGGAAAAGGCTGAGAGCAAAATAACAATAGGAGAAGTTAGAGGGGATATTCATGGAGATAGAAGTGTGGTACAGGAAGAAGAACGGCTTGTTGAGGTTCCGAAAAAGGAAGCTAACTCGGGCCCTATTTTGAATAACCAGGTGAATGAAGAGAATGCGGTAAATGAAGTGGTTGAAGATTTGATCTCTAGCACCAAGATATTCAACAAGTTTGATGCTCTTGAAAATATACTGGAGGAAGGGGATATTATAGAAGACAACATTATTCAGGGAGATAATTGTGGACAGAATAATAAAGAGGTCTTGAGTACAGATTTAACCGGGAAGCCAGTTTTACAATCAGAACAGGCCGGGGGTGATAACAGTAAATTGGATAAGAAAGGAGCTAAACAGCTCAAGAGTTTGGGTCCTTTAAAAGTAGCTACAAGGAGTAGAAGAGTGGAAGGAGATGGGAAAGAAAGGTCGGGGTGCCTGCATCCCTCAAAACAGCAATGACTTCTATCGGGTTCTAGAATTGTAGGTGAGCGAAGAAGTCTAAAGCTTCTCTATACGCGAGGGAGTTCATTAAAGAATATGGTATGTTTTTCTAAGTTTAGTTGAAACTAAGTTAATTGGAATTGGTAGGATGTTGATCATTTCTATTATTGGTGATGATTGGAACTTCTTCCATGTTCCATCAGAAGGATTATCGGGAGGTATTTTAGTGATTTGGAGAGAAGAGGTGGCAAAATTCAATGTGCTAGAGGCAACTTCTCAAATGGTGGTTGGAGATTTCGATGTGGTTAATAAAGGTATTTGGAGAATAGCTACGGTTTGTGGGAGCAGAGATGTGTATGTAAGGAGGAATTTATGGGAGAGATTGGAGTATCACATGTCTAGTGATATTCCTATGATAATAGGTGGGGATTTCAACTGCCTATTATCCAAAGATGAGAAAAAGGGTGGTAGAGAGTTCACTCTCTCCATTGGGCCGAAGGAAATGAAGGCTTTTATTTCCTGTAATGAACTTCATGAAGTAGTGAGCATTGGGCCTAGATTCACGTGGTGTAATAATAAAAAAGAACCAGAAAGGATTCTTAAAAAGCTTCACAGATGCTTGGTTAATTTCGTGGCTTTCAATTCTTCTCATAGGTTAGTGGTTAGGCATTTAGCTAGAATTGCTTCTGATCACAGCCCAATTCTTTTGAATCTTTTGGAATTCAATTCCTCTAACAAGAAGAATATCAGGTTTGAAGATATGTGGACCACAATTCCAGCGTCTATGTTGGTTGTCAGGAAGGCTTGGAATAAAAAATATAGTGGGGATCTGGAACAGGTTCTCAACAAGAAAATTAAGAAAACTCTGAAAGATCTATTTTTTTGAAGTAAAGGGAAATTCAAGGAGTTGAATAATGCGAAGGAAATGCTCAAAGTTGAAATTTTGAGGCTGCAGGAGAAAGAAGGTGAGGTTGGGTTCTTAACAGAGGAAGAATTCTGGCTCTTGAAATAGAAAATAGAGGAACTGAATTCCACCTTGGCTAAGATCGGTTCTTGGTGGAAACAAAGGTCTAAGGTCAGATGGTTGACAGAGGGCGATGCAAATACCAAGTTTTTCCAAGCTTATGCCAGTGCTAGGAAGAATACTAACTATATTCATAGAATTAAAGATGAGTATGGTGATATAGTTGAAGATCAGAGAAGCATTGAGGAGGTACTTATGCAGTACTTCAAAAATAAATGGAAGGATAGTCCATGCTCCATGGAGAGGTGGCCAACTTCGATGAGGAGATTAAATGAGGTAGACAAAGAATTGATGTCTAAGGATTTCCAGATTGCGGAGCTGGAGCAGGTAGTTAAAGACCTTGGAGGGAACATTGCACCAGGGATCGACGGTATGACTTATACTTTCTTTAAAAGCTATTGGAATGTTATTAAAAAAGATCTTTGGGAGGCTTTGGATAATTTTTTTAAAATTGGGAGGATGAATGAATATTGGAAAGATACTGAAATAGTATTAATTCCAAAAATTAGAAATGCTTTGATTCCTTCGAATTATAGACCCATTAGTCTATGTAATTCGATTTATAAGATCGTGGCCAAGATGATCATGAATAGGATTTCTTGTGTTATTCACAAGCTAATTACAGAGGAGAAGGCAGCTTTGTGAGGGGTAGGTCTCTTTATGATCATGTTTTGATTGCTAAAGAAATCTTCTATAAGTTCAAACATTTAAAATCAAAGAAGGGGACAATTTCGTATGAGATTGACATGGAGCAAGCTTATGATTCCATGGGATGGCCTACGTTGATAAAAATTCTGGGATATTTCGGCTTCCCATCTTACTTTGCTTGTTTGACTGCTGACTGTGTGCTCAAGCCAAGGTATTCACTGTCTGTTAATGGGGTTCTATCCGATTGGGTTGAATCCAAATGCGGTTTTCGTCAAGGATGCCCATTTTCCCCATTTTTGTTCATTATGTGTGCTCAACTCTTCTACAATGCTTGCATTCAGCTCAATGATAAAATTGGCATTAAGATTCATCCCAATGGTCCGAAAATATCACATCTGTTGTATGCAGATGACATAATTTTCTTCTCAGAAGCAACAATGCAAAATGCTAAGGAAGTTAAAAGGTTAATCACAGAATTCTGCAGTTGGACAGGGCAAAATGTTAATCTGAATAAATCGGGAATTTTTTTCGGGAAAGCTGTAGGGAGGAGGAGAAGAAAGAGGATATGTAATCTGCTGAAGTTCCGAGAAGTTCGGGAATTCAACTATCTGGGAGCCAAGATCGTTCTTAGGAGACTAAGAAGTGATGATTTTCAATTCATTGTGGACAGGACTATGAGCAAAATAGGAGTATGGGGCTGTAAACTCCTGTCGATGGCTGGAAGGATTACTTTGGTAAAATTAGTTTTACTTTCTATTCCTACATTTCATTCAACTTTATCTTTGGTACCAAAAAGGGTTTTAATAGAAGTGGAGAAGTTGTGTAGGAGGTTCATTTGGAACAAGAATGATGGGAGTGCTGGCCTTCACTATGTCAATTGGGATGTTATGTGCAAAGCAAGAGGATTAGGAGGGTTTGGTATCAATTCTTGTGTTAAACAGTGTGGGCATTTGAGGGCTAGATTGATTAGCTTGGACATATGTACAGGACAAAGACTCTTTAATACACAGGTTTTTATTCCCGAAATATGGGAATATCGAAGCTAGTGGTTCATACAGAAGTGGGAGATCTGAAACTTGGAGAATTTTAAGCAATGGAAGGAAATATTTGAATCCAATAGTGAAGTGGGCTGTTGGGAACACGAAGCAAATTCATGTTTTTTACGGATATTTGGCAGCATGACAAGAGCTTGGAGATGTGGCCAACGCTTGTGAATTCCATGGTAAATTCTGATTTAACTCTGGATTCATTCATAAGGGATGGAGAATGGGATGACATGACTTCAGGATTTTTTTGGTTTGGATTTAATCTTGTTGATTAAATCAATCAGTTTGTGTCCTAGCGGAGGAGAAGATAAGCTAGAACTTATTCATAAGCTGTCGGGGAAGACAATTTCAGCCATAGCTTCGGAGGCCATGATTGAAGACAAGGAATCGAAAGGTGTCTGGAAAGGGATGCAGAAGGTTAACATTAATCCTAGAGTCTCTCTGTTTTGGTGGAGAATTTTGAACAGAGTAATTTCTATGAGTCAATTCCTCTGTTATAAGAGGTTACAGGCTCAAGATGTCTATCCCAGAGGTTGTGAAGAAACTGAAACTTTAGATCATATTGTAGCTGGTTGTTGCAAAGTGAAGGAAGTGGTCGGTATTTTGAATAGCTGGGGGTTTGGAATTCCGATTATGAATTTTGTTAAATACTGTTGCAATTGGATGGCGAAACTATATTGCAATACAGTTTATAATTCCTAGAAAGCGAGGAACCTGTATGTCCATGAGAGGAAGAAGACTAGTCCTGTAAATATAACAACCGAAGCTGTCAGTATGACAGTTGTTAATCAGAAATTTAAATGTATTTTCTAGGGTATATAGGTTGTTAATCAACCGAACAGGTTGTCTAATGTTTGGCATCCTCCTCCACCTGATTTGATCAAGGTAAATATTGATGGAGCCCTTTACATGAACTATTTTGCAGAGATCGGAGGTGTCTTCCGGGATGGGCAAGGCAGATTCCTCAAGGCATTTGGGAAGACTGTTGTGCACTGGAATGCAGCAGATCTGGAGCTTCAAGCCATTCTATTGATTCAATCTGAACTTAGGGATTGGATGTATGAATATAAAGGATTGATAATCGAAGGTGATAACAAGAATGTTATGGAGTTCATTCAAAAAGCGGTGGATAAGGGGTGTGGAGATGGGATAGATATATCTTTTATCAAAGATTTTTATTTTGTATTTTTTAATTCGGTGGGAAGGGATGGGAATAAGTTAGCAGATATTTGCCCTAACTATGCTTGTAGTAGATCTTTTCGTTGGGATTCTTTAGACATTAATATTGTCCCTCTTTCTTTTATCGATTTGGTAAAGAAAGAGTCAGATGAGTGTAGGTTGTAATAATTCCATTTAGTTCTTCAATAAAGCAGTTTGCTTTGGGTTCAAAAAAAAAATCTCTCTCCCTCTCTCCTTATTACTTTTTTTGCACTATCTCTCACCCCTCTCTCTCCTTCTCGCTCTCTTTCTCACTCTCTTTCTCTCCCTCCCTTACTCTTTATATCCCTCCCTATATTTATCTTCATTTCTGTCAAACACACACTCTCTCCATCTCTCACACAACCTCAGAATATCTCTCCATTTTCCTGTCTCTCTCTCTCACTCTCCCTCCCTCTTTAGTCTTTCTTTCTCTCTCTTACATGCTCTCTTTTTTGTCACTCTAATTTTCTTCCATTAAATAAATATTATACTTCCTCCCTCTCTCCTCTCACTATCTATATCTTTCTCTTGCTTCCTTTTACTCTCTCTCTCTTCCATCCTTATTCTCAATCTCCCTCCCTCTATCAATCTCCCTTATCTTCTCGCACACACACTCCCCCTCTCTCTCAAACCATCCTTCCATTTTCCCTCCCTCTCTCCCTCTATCTCTAGTCTTTCTCAATCTCACTCTCGCACTCTCTCTCTCCCTTTATCTACCTCTCCCTTTATCTTAGTTCTCTCTCTTAATAACACCCTATCTCATAATCTCCCTCTCTCTCACTATCTCTATGAAGTGTTATCTCTATCATACACTCACTCTATCACCCTTTATCTTACTTCTTTCTCTATCTCACTCTTTCCCTCACCTACTCTCACATTCTTCTATTATTTCACTATCACTCTCGCTCCTTCTCCTCTTTCTCTCCCTTTCTATCACACTCTCTTCCTCTATCTCTCCCCCTCTCTCACTTTCTCATTCTATCAAACTCTACTCTCTTTCTCTCCCACTCACCCTCTTCTCTCTCCCTCAATCTAACTTTCCCTTTTGCACTGGACCTTTCTCCCTCTCCTTCTCTTTCTTTCTCACCATCTCTCTCATTCTCTCCCCCCACTCTCTCTACCTCACACTCTTGTAAATCTCTTTTGTCCCTCTTTCTTACCATCTCTCTTTCTCTTTCGCTCTATCTCTCTTGCTCTTTTGCTCTATCTCTTTTGCTCTTTTGCACATCTCTCTCTCAACTACTCATTCACTATTTTCTCTCATACTCTTATAACTCTCAATATCTCTCTCTCTCTCTCCCTCCCTCCCTCTGCCCTTCTCACTATATGTCCATCTCTCTCTAGCCCTCTCTCCTCCTTGCATGTTCTATCCCTTTCTCTTAATCTCCTTCACTCTCTCTCACATTCTCTCTTGATGACTTCAGTGAATGTCTTTTCTTTTTCTTTCCCCCACTTAAATAGGATATTTTTTTCTTGATGACTTCAGTGAGGGGAGTGGCTAAATAACTAAAATCATGCACAAACTATCTATAGAAGCATGTTAGGCCATGGAAACTCCTCACTTAGTTGATTGTTGTAGGCATTGCCCAATCTTGGAATTCCTTAATGTTTTTTTCATCCACCTCAATTCCTCTCTTACTATAAAAAAATCAAGAAACACAAGCTTATCTATGCAGAAGGTTCACTTGTTGAGGTTAACAAATAATCTTTCTTTCCTTAGAGTTTTTAAAATAGATCTAAAATGCATTTCGTGTTCTTCCTAGTTTTTACTATAAATTAGAATATCATCAAGTTACACAACTACAAATCTTCGAATAAATGCATGTAAAATTTGATTCAACAAACACATGAATATGCTTGGAGCATTAGTTAAACCAAAAAGGCATCATTAACCACTCATACAAACCATATTTAGTTTTTAAAACTGTTTTTCATTCATCACCTTATTTCATCCTAATGTAATGATATCCATTTATGAGATTAATTTTTGTAAAAACACATAAACTATGCAATTCATCCAACATATCATCTAATCTAGGAATGTGGTGATAATATTTTATTGTTATATTATTGATAGCTCGACAACCCGATTGGGCAATGCTTTAATTATCCTTTTATTATAATGTATATAATATATATTATAATATGATAATATAATGTTATATATTATATCATAATATATTATATATGTTATATTAAAAATAATGTAATATTAAATATATTATAATAAAAAAAGAAGAAAAGAAAGAAAAAAAGAGAAGAAAGAATGCATGATGGGATTTTTTAAACAAGTGTTGAAGACCTCGCATCGTTGACTTTAAGTCCGGCCGAGATGGTTAAAATTCGAAACCCGTGCCATCAATTTTAAATCTGGGAGGATGGTTTTAAATTTGAAGACCCCGGACTATCGTATCATAGATCAGACCATGATGGCTCCAAATTAAAGATCTTATGCCGTCGACCTTAGGTTTGGGTAGGAAGAAATTATGGCAAGCGTCGTCCCAATTTCTTTCACGGTGAGGAGGGGATGTCGAGAAACTGTCGAAATTTTAGGAAAATTATAGAAATTTTTGTAGTAATTATAGAGCAATTAAATTTGAATCTTTGATTAATCAATTAAAAAATATTTAAAATTATTAATTATATAAAATTCAAGAGCTATCTAAAATATAAATCATTTTAAATTCGAGAGCATTTTAAAATTGATACCATTTCAAATCCACGAGCTATTTAAAATACAAAAACTTTTAAAATTTAGGAGTTTATAAAATATGAGGGCATTTCAAATTCGAAAGTTTTAAAATTTAAGAAATTTGAAATTTTATTTTATTAATTAATTAATTACCTAAGCAAATATAAAATATAAAAAAATAAAAAATATTTTTTTCACTAATTAATATACTTAAATGACACTCTACTCTCCAAATAATAGCTCTCCAACTCTACAAGCTCTGTACAAACTGCTCACAACTCAAACAAGTATAAAACAATTATCCTAACACTGTACTATACAACACAACAAACACCTGTACATATTGCTCTCCAATGTCCTCCTAAACAAATAACTCTTAAACTCTCCAACAACAGTTCAAACTTAAACTCTCAAACTCTCCAACAACAATTTAAATTGAATCTCCCAAACTTTTCAACAACTCAACTATCAACTTTGAAACACTCAGCAAGCTCTCCACAACAAGGCTCCAACTCTCCTTTCCGAGATCCCTGCAAACAAAAGAGTGAAGTTCATTAAACATTGGAATAATTCAATATTTAAGTAAATGCTAAAATAGAAAATGCTAATGGTAAAATGCTACTAGTACACATGTATTGAATAGGAGCTACCAAATAGTAAGAATAAAAGTATTATAGTAAAAATACTAGAGTAGCAAAGTACTTTAGTAAAACACTAAGTGTCAAACATTTGTTGTGAACTCAATAAACATAATATCAAATCTAAATAAAATCCTTGGGCATCCTTGCTTATAAGAACTTGGTTGTAAGACTACGCGACAACTTTCAAAGGAATGACATAAGTAAGACCTTAGGGAAAAATTTTAGGTAAAATTGACCTAA
The DNA here is from genome assembly GCA_022539455.1 of Dendrobium nobile. Taxonomy (NCBI): domain Eukaryota; kingdom Viridiplantae; phylum Streptophyta; class Magnoliopsida; order Asparagales; family Orchidaceae; genus Dendrobium; species Dendrobium nobile. Next base: position 28,602,843 of record CM039734.1, read on the forward strand.
CCTTTAACCCCCTATTAAAACACTGGTCACTTCTAATAGAAGTCGTAAGTCCGACCTCTGAGCTTACCTGGCTAAGTCGTAAAACCAATTATTAGGCAACTTCAAAAGAAGCACTAAGAAATAACCAATTAAAATATGCAGGATACCTCTGGTAGCGGCTGTGAGTCTCGCTAACTGGAACATTTTCTAATGAAAGCCATAAGTCCCTACATAAATCTAATCACATGAACAACTCTTATTGAAAAATCAAGGCAAAATCTTCAAAAGAGAATTTCATACTTAAATAATGCTTTGAAATACAGTAATTATGATATTAATCGCATGTCAAAAGCATGTGGAATTTCTATCGTAAGATCTTTTACAAAACACACAAATTTCATGGGCATATTAGTCTAAAAGATTAAGTTGTAAGACTCGCTTTTAAGGCAACTTCCTAAGGAAAATCATAAGACCTACCCAAACAATTAAAATTCTTGGACAGTCTTGCTGTAGAGTTAGGTTATAAGACCCATCTTCGGGCAACTCGTAAATAGAGCAGTAAGCCCCATTGGGCAACGTTTTACAAAAGCCATAAGTACCAACCTAAATTTAAATCCCTAAGCTACTTTCTACGAAAGTCATGTCCTAACCTAAATCTAAATACAAACACCTAGGCTACTTCCTAAAGAAGCTATAAGACCCGCTCTAATTTAAACTACTAGGTTACTTCTAAATGAAGTCATAAATCCAAAACTAAATCAATTTCTAGTTATTCTAATAGATATAAACCCCAAACACACAATAAAATTAAAACCCACATCTAATCATTTTAACCTTCTTGGGATCCATGCGAAGAGGCAACCCATGGTTATTAATCAGATTCCTGGACACTACAGTCAATGATTGTTAGTGTTGGTAGACTGAAATCTATGGTATACCCGGGACAACGGAACCATGGGATCTTGATTGAGTTTACCTCCATTTTCTTCACTATTGAGACTAAAATTACCTAAAATTTTTTTCATCCTTAATCGAGAGTTCTCTCTTACGTGATAAGAGGGGTAATTAATTATGAGTGCTTGCGCTCATGGGATATAAAAACCCCATGTCTTTAAACACTGACACTACCCTAATGGAAAATCTAGTTAATTACAATCTAACTTAAGAGAAAAGGAATTCTACGGCTGCAAAGCACAATTCATGCATTCATGTCATTTTTCTAAAGAGAACAAATTTCTAGCGACTCCATTGGGGATTACTTTTCTTTCCATCTTTGGATGAAAGGAGAATTTTTAGTCTCAATTATCAAATATGTAAAATTAAATATAGATGTTTATTCATCAAAAGCTTGTGTTTTTTTTACAACAAAATTCAGGTTGACTCTAATCCCTGCAAGTTTTATTAGCAGGTTAATAAAATAATGTATATGAAGTCCTTCATGATTATGAACCTAGGTGAGGGAGCCAGAGTACAGTTCCCTCAAGCAGTTCTCAACACAGTCTATGCTTGAGCGACCATTTAATTTATAACTATTTCTGAAGTCATGCAGTTTCAACAGTTCATTCCTGAGAATATTATTAGGGTACCTAATGTCAAAGGTGTCGTTAAGAAGCCATCTATTGAAGCTATTGATGAGAAGTCTCCCAAAAGGGACTCTGTATTTTCAAGACTCTTCATGTCACTTGTTATTGCTCTAGTAATTCAAAAGAAAGTTCTTGATACTAAGCTACAATTTGTTTACGTGAATACATCCAGTCAAAACATGATCTAGGATGAAGTGCCTGAAGAGTGCAATGCTGAAATTTCTGATGCAAGTGTTATGCTTTCTAAGAAAGCTAGAAGAAATGCCAACGGTCCGTTACGAGCTAATGGTTACATTCCAAATACACTTCAATAATCATCACCTTAACAAACTCTCTAACTAGAAAAAATGTGCTCAACCTTTCATACCAAGCTCTAACTACTTGCTTCAATTCATATAATGCCTTTTTCAATTTAAATGAATGATAGGGAAATTTAGAATTCTCAAGACTTTGGGGTTTTTTAATGTACACATCTACTTTTATCATCCCATTTAGGAAGACACTCTTTATATTCATTTGATACAACTTAAATCCTCCAAAGCAGGCAAAGGCTAATAACACTCAAATGGCTTATAGTCTAGCAACAGTGGTAAAGGTTTCTTCAAAATCAATTCTTTTAACCTGATTGTACCCCTTTGCCACTATTTTAGTCGTATTTTTATCACTATGCTAGATTCATTAATTTTATTCTTAAAACCCCACTTAGTCTCTACAACACTATGGTCTTTAGGTCTGCTAACTAACTCTCAAACATTATTCCTAACAAACTAATCTAATTCTTCTTGCATGGCTAGGATCCAGAATACATCAAATAATGCTTGATCTATGTTTGAGGGTTCTACCATTGAAATGAAATTAGAGTGATTAACTTCTTTTTTAACTCCATTGCTCAATTCACTCCTAGTGATGGATCTTTTAAGAAGAGCTCCTTTGGATAACTAGATGAATATCTTCATTCTCTAGGTAATGGGTCCTTAGGCTCTACTCTATTTTCTAGGTTAAAAGATTCTACTCTTTAGGTGACCTCAACCATTTCTCCTTCTTCTAACATAGGCTCAATTAATCTATCAGGTTCATCAAACACTATTTTGGTGGTATCCTTTACAACTAATGTGCTATTATTGAAAATTCTATAGGATTTACCTATAGTTGAATATCTAAGGAAAACTCCAACAGATTTTGGGTCAAATTTTCCTAATGAATATTTGTCATTCTTTAAAATAAACACCAAACATCCAAAAATATAAATGTATGAGTGATTGGTCATCATTCCTCTGAGTAACTCATAGGTTGTCTTATTGAGGTTTGATCTGATATTAACCCTTTTGAGTAAATTGCAAGTAGTATTCACTACTTCTATCGAGAAATATTTAGGAAGTGAATACTCATCTAGCATGACTCTAACAGTTTTTACCAATGTCTTGTTTTTATTTTAGCAACCCATTCTGCTGAGGGGATTTATTTTAGGAGCTAAAAAAATATTTTATGCCCCTATCTCCTGATAAAAGATTTCAACTTGTAATTTTTAAACTTTCCATGATCATTATGAATGGTCGAGATCTCTAGGTATCCTAAAATAATACTATGAGAACCTCTCTAATACTAATTGAAAGTTTGATGAGGATGTTAGACCTAAGTGAATTAATCATAGGTACACAAAGAGAAGGGGGTGGTGAATTGGTAGTTCTAAAATTCATACTAGAAAATACAAAATCATATTTAATTTTGGGATTTTAACAACTTAAAAATAACAACACTTATCACCAAATACAAAAGCAAAATTTTGAAATGAGATTTTAATTACGATAATAATTGATAGATAAAATAAATATATCATTTACCATATAACTTTTATCATGCAATCTCTAGCAAATAAAAAATATAGAAAAAGCAAATTATAGGAAAATAAAAACTTGAAAGAATATACCATAAATTTTATAATGGTTATGTCAAATAATAACCTACATCCACTCCCTAGAGTCCTCTTCAAGTATTGCACTAAACTATAGTATCTCACCTTTAGCTATCATTGCTAGGCTAAGAAGCCCTTATAATCTTTTCACGAACCTGCTGCGGTAGAGAATCTTGACCTCCTTTCTCACCCTCTTGGTGACGATAAAGAACCTTGACCTTCTTTCTCTCCCTCCTAGTGATGGTAGAGAACCTTAACCTCATTTCTCACTCTCTTGGTGATAGAAAGAACCTTGAAATCCTTTCCCACCCTCCTATTAATTACAGAGAACTTGAACCTCCTTTGTCACCCTCCTAGTGAAAGCAAAGAACTTGAACCTCCTTTTAAACCACTTTGTGAAGATAGAGAACTTGAACCTCCTTTTTCACCTTCCTCGAGAAGGCAGAGAACCTTAACCTCTTTTTCTATCCTCTTGGTGAAGGTAGAAAACATCAATTGTCTTTGAGCTAAAGGACTTCTTCCTAGAGCTACACAAGCAACCTAGACATACACATGGAGGAAATAAAACAAGACACTTGCTCATGGCAATCATGTGAACAACTCATACTAGTTCTCCCTCACATGCAAGCTCTCTATTTCTTGTTCCCAAAGCTTTCCTAGATCCCTTCTCCAAGCTCTATTAAAAGTGATTAAATACAAGGCTTCAAAAAAAGCCCTAAAATTTAATTTTGTCGACATTGATCGTATAGTATAATCTAATATCGTACTATATAAATAGTTTAGATAACCCTGTAAATATTTTATGAAGTGTAAGACATTATATAATTAGTTCAACTGATTGGGCAGATCATCTAGTATAATATAAGGCATTATCCACTATGATTAGTTTAAATAACTTGAATCATTATCACGTACGATGGCTAACGAATAAGTGTTGTCCCATGTAGAGATCGGGTCATTTAGTATGATTGGCTCCAATCATCCAGTATGATCTAACAGGATCTCTTAATCCAAAATCATTCCTTAATTATAATATTAATTTAGACAAGATTTAATTATATCATACTATACAATTCCTATTGTATGCTACGATTAGTTTAAATTTTAAACATCAAAAATATTGCCTAAATGGTGATTGGCAGCTGAGATCTTGATTTCAACTAATCATCACATACGATATGTATCATCTAATATGATTAGTTCAAATGACTTTAATTATCATAATTAGCTTTTCTAATGATTTTCTTATTACCTAATCATATAGTACTATATGTATTGTATAGTATAATTAGTTTAAAAAATTAAACTTCTAATTTTGTCACTATTTCACACCCTTTGAGTGTTCGTGTGTACAGTCCCAAGTTTAGCATCTATCAAATAAATGACTTGACTAAAGAAAAGTGAAATAAATGAAAGAATAAATATAGACTCTTCTCGACACTTTACCTTATTTTACCCAATCGAAAGGTTTGCGAACTCTTGATTGACAGTGGCTGCACTAAAAACATCATTTCCCTATCTTTAGTACAAGCCCTTCATCTCAAAACAACAATAAATCCATAACAATACAAGATTAGTTGGGTAAAAAGGGGCACTGACATTCAGGAAATAGAAATGTGCCAGGTGACCTTCTCAATTAGACTATAATATGTGTGTGACGTGTTAGGTGACGTATTAGATATGGACGCATGCCATCTAATTTTAGGATGGCTATGGAAATTGAAACGTCGATGTTACCTATGACGGTCGAGCTAATGTTTATTCCCTAGAGTGGAAAGGCAAGTGCCTAAGGTTATTACCAGAGCTCCGTGAGAATAAATGTGCTACCTAAGAATCTAATTTGAAAGAATTATTCTTAGCTTTTAATAAGCAATAATCACTAGAGCTACCTAATGTACACATGCTATACAAGCATTCTATATCACATGCTCAGTATATCACATGCTTTATGTTAGTACAATATATAAATCAGTAATAATAATAATTCAATTGCAGGAGCAGTAGAATAATGTAATAACAGTAAATTCATACAGTGACATTAAATCCATACAATAATAAAAAAAATATCTCAAGAACATACATTTCAGTAGTTACACTAAACAAATAAGACGTCCTAGCTATCAAGGTGTTTAGTGTTAATGTTAATAAATCGTTGACTCAGTAAATGAAGTCATCTCTCTTTGCCCATCAGCATAGTAAACTAAATTCAAAGTTTTAGTTGAATTAAATCACTATTTTTAGACATCAAAATAAATTTTGGAATATATAAAAATTACTATATTTTCAAAATAACTCGGTAGAAAATCTTTAATAAATACTCAAAATGTTCATAATCTCGATCTCTATAACATATAAAAAGTTATGCGGTGAATGTTTTGTCAATACAAAGTTATTTACAATTTTCGGTAACAGAAACTCAAATTTGATCAGAAAAATATGAAAAATATAAAATCTTTTAAATATAAAATAAGATAAAGGTTCCTTACAGCAAGACAAGCAAATATCTCAATTAGCCCAACTAACAAAAATTGCACTGTGACTTTCAAATCTAGGTTTCCTCTCTTAAGAACTCAAGCCATTTCTCTATTGCTAAATTAAAGAGGTGAAAATGGAATTAAATAAAAATCTTATAATACTTTTAGATATTTTAATATAATATTTAATTTAATTAATTCTTTAATATAAAATTCAAATAAATTGTTTTATGAATTAAAAAATTATAAAACATATGCATAAATAAATCATTTTATTTAAAACATATTAATGAAATTATTTGCAAAACGGGCACCTAACGGTCCCGAAATTCTCACTTGTACTGACAGGTGTCAATTCCTTAAGGATTTTCATCGGTGTCCAAAAATTATGAAAAAAATCATGCAAGTAAAATACTATAATAACAAAACTGTGGCTATGATGGTTTATGACTTAGAGTAATAATGACTCAAAAAATTTGACAAAGTCAAAATTAGGGTTATTATCACAAATTACCTTCGCCTAGCACATTGGCCAGGAGGTGATACAAATTGTATCTGAACCAAAGTTGTTACTTAGTTTGAGGAATCAGATCTAATATGGGCATTGGTGGTCACCGATTCAACTAGTTCATGACAAGACCACATTCCTAATGAAATTTGTACTCTATTGGAAGTGTTCAGCTCCATCTCTCCTCAAAAGCTCCCTGTCATGCTCTTGTCTTTATGAAACATTCAACATCAAATTGATTTGCTTCGTAATACTACATTTCCAAACCTACCTAACAACCTACTCAATCCCAAAGAAGAATAGATTCTCCAATCAATAATTGAAGACCTATAGAACAAATAGCTTTTCCAAATAAGTATTAGCACATGTGGTATCCTTATCTTTCTTGTACCTAAGAAGAACAGAGAATGACATCTATGTGAGGGTAATAGAGCTATAAACAAAATCACCATATAATACCTTTTTTCCATTCCCTGGATTGTCAAATTTATAGATAAACTGGTTGGATCATTAGTGTTCTCCATGCTTGATCTATGTAGCAACTACCACCAAATATGAATTTTTCTTGGTGACAAATGGAATATACCTTTTAAAACTCCATTCAAACTCTATGAGTGGAGAGTCATGCTATTTGGATTATACAACGTGCTTTTCACCATTATGAGAATGATGCAAGATATAATAAAATTGGTTTAGCGAAAATTATGCATCTCATACTTTGATGATTTTTAATTTACAGTGACACTTTGACGCAACACAGAGACCATCTCAAATAGCTCTTTGAATTATTACGGGAGCATCAGCTATTTCTCAACCTCAAAAAAATGTGACTTTGCCACCTCCCAAGTTTAATTACTCAATTTTTTGGTATCCAAGGAAGGCATCCAGATAGATCTGGAGAAAATTTTGAAAGTTTGTTAGGGATGTTAAGCCCTATGAACTTAGTCCCAAGCTAACCAAGATGGGGGTGAATTGGTATTTTAAAATTTCTTTTCAACAAAAGCAATATCACAAACCAAAACCAAATCACACCACAAGACAAAACAATGCGAAAATTAAAGTGCGGAAGCAAGAAAATAATAACACAGAAATTTATAGTGGTTCGATCAACTTGACCTATGTCCACTCCTTGGAGGCACCCTCCAAGTATTTCACTACAAAACGTGTCTCTCCTTTAGCCCCCACAGCTAGGCGGAGAAGCCCTCACAAAGAAGTCCTTTTTGCCACCCCGGCAAGGCAGAGAACCTATCTTCTTTTGCTTCCTCCTGAAGCTGGCAGAGAACCACGATCCATTGCTGAAAACCTTACCTCTACCGACCCTTCCACGGACAAGAAACTCTAGACGATGAAGAAGCAGAGCGATCCTTGAAGCGCCCTTGTGAATCCCCTCACAAGCTCCCCTCACAAGATCCTCTCTCTCTCTCTCTCTCTTTCTCTCCTCAAGGTCTTTTCAGGTCAAGGCAGCAGCAAAAGTTTGTTCAAAACGTTGAACAAGAGCTCTTAAATAGAAGAGCTTCAAAGGAGCTCATTAATTGCAAGTTGGCGACAATATCGTCCAGGCCGATATGGACATCGTTCTGGCCGATCAATACAAATCTCAGAACATCGGGCAGAGCATCGCCCTGAATGCAAGCTGGACGATTTAAAATTGCCTTGATCATCCAGGACGATCTCACGATCATCCCGGCCGATCAGTTCAAATCAGAGAAAAATCGTCCAGAGCATCGCCCTGAAAATGTGCAGGCCGATATTTATCGTCCAGAAGTAACTAAGGTTTTTGAATATATCGTCCTTGCCGATACTACGATCGTCCATGACGATATGATCGTATCAATCCTCCTTAATTACTCCCTTGATTTGTCTGATTAATTAAGGCATAACTATGAATATCATCCAGGCCGATCCAAGATCATCCTGGCCGATTACCAAAAATTACAGAATACCTTAATTGTTTATGGCGGCAACTTCTTTCTGTTTTGAGCTTATCGTCCTGGCCGATACACGTATTGTCCAGGACGATCTGTTAATGATGGTTGCCTTAATTAAGAATCTCGAATAGAATCTCTGTTTTTAACTAAATCGTCCAGGCTGATAAAAATATTGTCCTGGCCGATATGAGTAAAAACAGATATTCTAAGTCTCTCAAGTGTGTGTGTAGGGTTTCTTAGCATCAGTCTCTTTTAACATTACAAATAGACTCAAGAAGAGAAAAAATATATTACAGACTGACTCAACCCTAACCTACGTAATCTTGAACTGGCTTCGTTTGTTCGTCCGATCTTCGATTCCTGAAAATTTAGAAATAACAAGCAGTCCAAGAGAATCAATAGAGTTTGTCAATCATCAAAACATAAGTCATAAAAAATAGATTTTCAACAAATTGCAACCATCCTCAATATGCCCAACCTGAATTCCTTCTTTGAAGTTTGTAGCTTTCATGAATTATTAATTTTTTATCGCAAGATCATTAAGGGATTTAGTATTCTTTTGTGTCATATTATAGATTGCTTAAAATCTAAAACCTTTCGCTAGGGTTATCGACCTCAAAAAAGTTTTGAGTCTATTAAGAAGGCTTTGACATCTACCCTTGTTCTATACATTCCAAATTTAATAAACTTTTTACTATTAAAATTGACACTTCTTATATAGGCATTGAACCTGTGTTATCCTAAGAAATGAGGTCGGTTGCATATTTTAGTGAAAAGCTTTGCTCATCCTGCCAATGGTGGTCAGCCTATGATAAGAATTGTACTCAATTGTTTGTGCTCTTAAATAATTGGAACATTATTTACTGCATCAGGAGTTCATCATTTGTACTGACAATAGAGCACTTCAATTCATTAATATTTAAAAACATGTTAACCACATACATTCATGATGGGTCACCTTCCTCCAAAAGTTTTCTTTGTTCTGAAACACCAATCCGACCAGCACAATACCTTTGCTGATGCTCTTAGAAGAAAGAAGATTCTTCTAACTCAACTACAAGCCAAATTTTAAGGTTTGACTTATCTTAAGGAGCTTTATGCAACTAATCCTAACTTTGTAGAAATCTAGAATCACTACCAGCTTCAGGGAAATTTTTTTGTTTCACTATTCAATATGGCTATCTTTTTTTATACAACTTGCTTTGTATTCCTTTGTCATCTTGGCGACAACATCTAGTCCGTGAGGCCCATTCTGGAGGACTCGCAGCTCTGCCAGCCAAGAGAAATTAATTGATTTTTTACAGTCTCATTTTTATCGGCCCTGCCTCCATCGTGATGTATATTTCTTTATCGACCGTTGTTATGTCTGCCAAGGTTACAAGGGGGGTTCTCAAAACATAGGTATTTATTTTCCATTGGTAATTCTAGACTCCATTTGGGAAGACCTTAGTTTAGACTTCATTCTTGGTCTACCTGAAACAAAATGAGGTGAAGACTCGATCATGGTTGTCGTCGATCGCTTTTCCAAAATGGCACACTTCCTATCATGTAAGAAAACATCGAATGTACTTCACATTGCCTTTTTCATCAAGTCATTCAGCTATATGGGGTACCGTAAAGACTCATCTCTAACAGGGATTTCAAATTTATAAACCACTTTTAGCGTGAATTATGTATACGGTAGGGTACCAATTTGTGCCTTAGTTCAGTGTATAATCCTCAGTTCGATGGAAAAAATTGAAGTTATCAATCATACACTGGAAACATTCTTCAATGTTTAGTTCATGACTATCCAAAGTAGTGGGAAGAGATGTTAAGCTCTAACGAATTCACTTACAACTATATGGTAAACTGTTTCACAAGTAAGATTCCTTTCAGTATTGTCTAGACTAAACTACCTAATCTTTCATTGGATTTTGTTGTGTCTGCGAAGTACAGATCTGAGACTACTTCAACTTTCACTAATAATTGCTCTCAAATGGTACAAGAAGTTTTCCAACAACTCATCAAGGCCATACAATCATATAAGACAGATGCAAACATTCACCGAATATAGAAACTATTTCATGAAGGTGATCTCGTCATGGTTTGAATGCATCATGAACATTTTCCCACGTGGCACAAACACAAAACTTAATTGCTGAATGATTGGCCCTATTCTGATCTTTTATAAAATAAATGACATTACATATACTGTGGAGTTGCCACCCGATAATCATATGTCCCATACTTTCAACATTTTAGATATTTGGCCTTAACACCCTCCCGATTGAAAGTTCGTTAGGGATATTAAGCCCTTATGATCTAGTCCCGAGGATAACCAAGAGGGGGGTGAATTAGTATTTTAAAAACTTTTCAAACAAATCATGAATTTTAAATCAAAACACAATCCACCCCAAAAATAACGAGTGTGGAAATTAAATGCGTGAGTAAAAACAAAGAAAGAACACACAAATTTATAGTGGTTCAGTCAAACCTTGACCTACGTCCACTCCTCAGATGCACCCTACGAGTATTACACTAACTTATTGTCTCTCCTTTAGCCCCCACAGCTAGGCGGAGAAGCCCTTACAAAAACTCCTTTCCACCAACCCCGGTGCATCAAAGAACTGACTCCTTTTGCTTCCTCCTGAAGTGGCCAGAGAACCCAACTTCTTTTGCTTTCTCCTAAAGTAGGCAGGGAACCTTAATTAATTGCTGAAGAAGACCTCCCTTGAGCCTCCATGAGCGAGGAACGACAATCAGAGAAGACACCTTGGAACCTTACTTGAAGCAACCCTTGTGAAACCCCTCACAAGTTTCTCCCTCCTCTCCCTCTCTCTCCCTCTCCTCTAGGCTCTCCCAAGTCAGGACAACAGTAAAAGATCCTTGGACTTGAGAAAACATGAGTCCTTTAAATAGATTTTCAAGAACCCACTTAATCATCTAGGATGAAATTCCTATCATTTTGTATCATCAGTACAAATTAAGCTCATTCAGCCTGGATGACTTAGGACGATTAGATGATTTTTGTTCATATCATCCAGGATGTTATTATATCATCCTGTACGATTAGTTCAAATTGAGGAATATCGACCAGACCATCGCTCTTAATGGGAGTCTTGACAAAAACAAAATGACTTGATCGTCTAGGTTGATCTCTTGATCATCCTGGCTGATTAGTTCAAAATCTGACCAAATCATCCAGAACATCGCTCTAAACTGGCATTGGTCATCCTTGAGAAATCAAGATTTTTTGAACTGATCATCTTGGCCAATCCTACGATCGTCCAGGATGATATAATCATATCAATCCACCTTAATACTTTCCTTAATCCTTAGTTCAATTTAGGTATAATTGTGCTGCATCATCCAGGCCGATGTCCTGGATGATAATTAATAAATAAAGCTTCCTAAATTGATTTAGCAGCTGATTCTTTTTTATTTGAGCATATTATCCAGGACGATACAAAATTATCCAGGACGATATGCTTAATGATGGTTGGCTTAATCAAGATGCCTTAATTAGGGTTTCTATTTTTAACCGATTGTTCATGACGATTTTTGGATCATCCCGAATGATGTGAGCAAAATAAAAAAACTCTAATTCAGATAGAAAAAATCACTCAAATGTGTATGTGTGCAGGATTACTTAGCATCAGGCACCACAAATATTATAATTGACTCAAGAGAGAAAAAAGGCTTACAAATTGACTCTGACCTAGTCTACCCAATCTTGAGCTGGTTCAAATTGCAGTCTTGATCCTATGGACTTGAAATGTTAGTTGGCAAGCCAGTCATTGTAAAACAGAAGTGTTTGCAATCATAAAAATTCTATTTCTAAAAATTAGATATGCAATAATCCCCCCCTTTTTGATGACGGCAAACACACAAGAAAATCTAAGCAGAGAGGAAAACACATCAACAAAATAATAGAATCAAAGTAAAAAGCAAGCAGTATAGCAGAGACTATAGACTACTCCCCCTTTTGACATCACAAAAAGGAGGAGGAAAGTAAAATATGAACAAAGTAGAAACTAAATGACCAAAAAGAAACAAACTATAATGAAAAAGAGTAGCTTATAAACACTAGTAAAATGATGGCCCCTGATCAACTTAAGGAGGAGGTGGTGTAGGTGGCTGCTGAAAGTAGCTAGACAGCTAGGCAAACTGTGCTCCAAATCAGGCTATGTCCTGGTCGTGTTGCTGTTGTTGGTGTGCTATGAAGGTCTCAAAATGAGCTAAGTCCTTCGCTCGGTGCTAGTTGTAATGGGCTATATCCTCAGTATATTTTTGCTCCTGTGCAGTAATGTAAGTGTCAAAACATGCCTCCCACTGGTCAAAATGCTCCTCCAACTGGTCCAGCTGATAGTGCTGGCGGAGCGAAATAGGTGCAGGAATAGGTGAGAGAGCCTCCTCCTCTTCGGCCCCCTGAGGTTCCTCGTCCCTTGGGTGGAGATGAGTACTAAGAAGGACATTGAAATAATTTTTGGAGTAGAAGGCAGGCTAGAAATTTGGAGGAGCAAGATATTGGAGATTGTATTTAGATTCTAGGACATAATCAATGTTATGTCCTAGGGCTAAATTTAGCTTTCTCCTATGACCTGGATCACGAATTGTGGTCAAGTGTTCGATGTAGTGAAAAATCAGGTCGGTTGCATTGAATTCTTAATGGGCTAAAATATAGAAGGCTGTGAGCAATGGAAGAGGAGTAATATGGGCGCAATCACCAGCTTTTGGAATTATGGATGTGCAAAGGACATGTTGGACAGTCCTAACATCTTTGGGTAAAGAGCTAGTCTCTCCAACATGAAAGTGGGCATTGGTGTTGCGAAGGAATTGATTGGCTGAAGCCCAGTCAAAATTAGGATCACAAAAGAGGGTTTGAAGCTTATCCCTTAGGGTGGAGAGTTGTAATAATTCTGCACAGTCTTAGTATGTGATCTCGATGGGGTGTCTATTCACATACGAGGCAAGACAAGAGAATGCAGAATTTATTCTATGGCTTGCAAAAAATTCAAACAAAAGCTCAAAGTTGAAAGGGATTGTAAGCGTTAGAAGGAAATATAAAAAGGTATGGGATAAAAGGTCGAGTACCGGATAAGAAAGTTGATTTGGATTGATTGACCAGGAAATTGTGATGCCATCCATTTTTTAGCATTGATAGGCGGCTTGATCATCTGCCTCCAAGAATCGAAAGTCTAAAGTGGCCCTCAAGGAACTGCCCGACACCTGATGAGAGCATTTTATACCATCCATGATCACTAAAAAGCCAGAAATAGGAAGTATGAAGCTTTTTTTTTGAACAAAATGCAGATTGCATTAAAAATAAAAAAAACAAGCAAATACAATCAAGAGTTCCCTAAAGCATCATATTCCTCCTTCAAGCAAAACAAGAAAGGAGGAATCCCATCCACATGAAGATCTTCCCACAAAAAAGTTCTATCTAAAGCCAAACTAGCACATATGTCATCTAATTTGTTATTACACCTATTTGATAAGGAGAAAACAACTTGATTAAATTCAGCAAGAAGGCCAAACCTTCATCAATTTTTTTGCTAACCTTCCAAGATTTGATCAAATTTTGAAGCCTCTTAATGATATTGAGATTATCTCCTTCTATGATGACTCTTGAGCTTCAAACATCCACTCCTTCACCACATTCCTCAGATAAAGAACTGCCAGAGGCTCCAACTACGAAATATCCCAATGTAAACATTGAGAACCAGAAGCAATCAGTAATCTGCCATTTCCATCTCTAGCTACGCCACCTATCCCCGCTAGATTATTCCATTTTAGAGCTGCTTCAACATTAATTTTAATCCAACTGGGTGGAGAAGGATGCCAAGGAAGTAACAACGATTGCTGATTAGCATCCCAGTATACCTGCTGAACATTCAAAAAAATTTTCCTCACAGCAAATGAAATAGCATTGGCTGCTATAACAGCCTCTGACTCTTCCTTCACTCCATGTACCACCTTACATCTACTCTTCCAAACCAAGAATATAGCTGAACAGAAAATGTTTGCACAACGAGCATCCTTACTCACAAGCCTTTGAAGTCCTTCCTTGAATTCCAAAAAGCCATTAAAAAGCAGAATTGGAAATACCCATTTGTTCAGTAACAGAATTACCTTCCGAATCTTACAGCATCTCCAACAAAATGACTGTTATCCTCGTCAGCCTCACAACCTCTCGAACACCCAGAAAAATTGCTTAATTTCCTACTAACCAGGAAAGTATTTGAGGGAATAGCATTCATACAAAGACTCCACCAAAATAGCTCAATTTTCGGATTTAACTTCAGCTTTTTCATCCAATTCCAATGTGCTACCTCCTCTTCATGATCCAAAGCTGCTTCAAATGCCAATGCTGTAACAGACTTCCCAGAGAACTTATATTTCAATTCCAACAGATCAACATTTCTATTGGTAATGATAGGGATGCTAGAGATTATTTCCACCAGCTACTCACCAAATGTGACCTTAAGCCTTTCCATATTCCACATGCCGCTAGAAATGAAATTACTAAGTTTGAAATCTGAAATATTTTGAATATTGACAAATGTAGGCCATGTAGCAATACACTTATCTAATATCCAAGAATCATTCAACCAATTGATAGAATCCCCATTCGAGATACTCCATCTAACAATATTTTTGAGAAATTTAGCTCCCATTGTAATAATCTTCCAGGTTCAAGAACTTCCTCCCTTCACTGATTTCGACCATAAATCTTCCCCATACCTTGCTCTAAGAATTTGATTCAATAATGATTGAGGCTTCATATAGAAATTCCAAGAAAATTTGGCCCTAAGAGGACCAACCTTTGACACAGCAGAAAACAACCCCCTGCCACCTTCCATTTCCGGCTTACAAAGCAGCTTCCAAAAAGCATAATGAATACAAGCATTCCTGTTATTTTTACTCCAAAGAATCCCTCTACACATCTTATCAAATTCTTTAAGAATACTCAAAGGAACTAATGAAAGAGTAGATAAAAATTGGGGCAAATAAAGAAAAGCAAACTTCACTAAAACCAATTTACCATCCAAGGAAATGCACTTCTTCCCCCAAGTATTTAGTTTATTAGTAGCAGCTTCCAGCAAAACCTGGAAATCCGAAGAAATCAGCCTCTTAAGGGTCATCTTCACACCAAGGTAATTGATTTCCTTTACCACTTTGAACTTGAGCTTCTTAACAATCTTCTTCTCGACTCTTATATTTGTAAACCTCCCAAACATAATCATAGATTTCAAGTTCTTAACTTTTTGCCCTGTCCAATTACAATAATTGGAAATGATTCCCTTCAACTCCTTAACCTCTTTGAATTTTGCTTCCGCAAAGATTAAAATATCATCTGCATAGGAATATGAATCTCATCTCCAAAAATTTTCACCACTATAGCCCTTTCCAATCTTTTTTACATTCTCCATTTCTTTATCAGCATTGAGAACCACCATTTTCCCGTCTTCAGATAAAAAATCTCCCAGATCCAGGTTGTCTACATTCACATATGGTTTTTTCCTCCAAGCCGATTGTGACCACACATTCTGCTTCAGCCCCTTAACAGCGTGTACCGGTCCTTCAACAGCCACAACTGGAACCTCCTCAGGTGACCCTGCCCTCTTACTCAGAGACAAATCTGCAATCACATTCTCCGCGACCTTTAAATCGCCGTTCGAAAAATCAACCGAATTCCTAATAATAGGAGAAGTTATTGAAGAAATCTTATTACGATCAACATCAGAATTGATCTTTAATCCTACCGAGGATGAAGCAACAAAATTGCAATCTTGCAAAATTTCCTTCCCGCCTGTAAAACTAGGTGAGACATCCACCTGCTGCTTTAGGACACCTTTTTCGATCACATCTTTCCCCTTGCCAGAAACATGGATAATGGTATCCTTTTCATTCAATAAACCCCCCTCATTAATCACCAAAGGCTTATTAACAAAACCTTTAAAGTTCTTATTGAATCCATCCAAAATCTTGGATCAGCCATTAAAGTCCTTTATAGAATCAAGAATCGGAATAGAAATTCCATTCCTATAATTTTTCCAAGTATCCGGAGGAATGATACGTCGATGATCCATCGCTGTCCCCCTGAGCCGATGAATTGCCGGAGATCCGGCTAAACCCGCCACCAAAATGACGTCCCGCCTTACTAGAAATTCAGAAAACCAGAGCTTCTCTCACTAGTTTCTCTCACTAGTTTCTCTCTGGAAGAGGGAAATTGTGTGAGAAAATAGGCTGCAGGTGCTCTAAATTTATAGAACCGGCGGAATCATCCAAGATGATCATGACGATCTGGTGCACTAATTATCATTGGATGATTGGTCAAAAAGGTGGTCATATCATTCGAGATGATCAGATATTATTCGGGATGATTAGACACAGGCGATCATCCCGAGGCGATCATCCCGATGACCATTGAAAAAGTAAATCTGCCAGGACAATAAGGTGGATTATCTAAGAGGATGATCAATAATGGATCGTACATGCCAAATTTAAAACGTTTAAACGCTTTGCCACGTGTATCGTCCAGGACAAACAGGGGGATCGTTTGGGATGATTCTCCAATAATGGATCGTACCAGCCGAATTTAAGGCTTATTAAACATATCTCAAACATGTATCATCCTGGACGAATAGTGGATCGTACGGGATGATTACCATTACAGAAAGCATCGCCTATGATGCAAAAGGATAGTCCAGGACGATCACAGATGATTGAATCAGATATCGATCAGATCATCAAGGATGATAATGAACTGTCCGGGATGATGAAGAGCAGAAGGGTCAGAACATTCAGCATCTGGGTTTTTTTGAAGAGAATTGAACCGATCATCCAGGATGATATGAATATCATCCGGGATAATGTGACAAAAAGTGAAAAATAGAGGATGGATGGAGATGATCAAATAAGGCCCAAAAATATTAAAATCAAGTAAAAGCAATAGAAAGAAGATACAAAAAAATGAATAAATTTTTATTTTTTTAATACTAAAATTTCTAGGTGATTGAATTTAGGTAATTGTAAGACCAATGTGTTAACATTGATGAAATAAAAAAATGGTAGAATATCCGATCCTCCTAACCCTTGCTCGGACTTCTATTAGGGTAAAATCGTCTTTTGATAATAAGAGACCTAACTTTGAACAAACTAATTGGATAAGAAAAAAAGAACAGTTCAAAACTCGCTACCAAAAAAAAATCTTATAGAATAATATACCAAAGTGATTTATCACAATCATGAAATTTGAAATCAAGCCTTTGAATTTATCAAGTGACACTTGAATTCTTTTAAGATTTAAGAGTTTTTGAAAGAGAGGGATGCTTTTCCTTTTCTGGGCTTCATTTTATTCCTTTTGTCAATTTGATTGGCTTATTTTGCGCATCTTTTGATTTTTGATACACTTTGTGTAATTTTTTTTAATTTTTAGTGAACATTAAGCATCTTTTTGTTTTGGCTTCATTGACCACTTTTTTTTTGTTATTCTTCCAAGGTAGATCTCTTTTCAAAACTCTTAAATATTCTTAGTTGTGAGTATATCTTCTAGTTATTAGAGAAGAAAAACTCACTCTCTAATAAAGGGAAGAATAAATCATAAAATAGAATCAACTTTATATGATAAATGCAACAGCAAGATTTCAAAGAACTTGAAAGTAATATAAAGACTTTTGAATATTATATATAAGGTAGATTACTGTAGCAAGATAGAAAAGATCTTAATTGCAAGGTCAAGTTATTTATTTGAGATAAACTTTTGTTTAGAAAAGAAAATTGTACCACTAAAAGAGGCTAGAGGGAGGGAAACAATCAACGTTGTTTCTCCCTTTAACTAAATTAGGGATGTTTAGACATTGATCATTCAAATTCCAAAAACTGAAAACCAAGACAAAATATCATTTCAGAACAAAACATTAGAAATTAAACAACTTAAAAATCAACAAAAAGGGAAAGCAACAATAATCAACAGAGTAGTAAATAAGTAATCCAAAATTTATTAAGCAACAAGTTTAAGCAATTATGAGTTGTGAGCCTCCGCTATCCAAGTATTATATGCTCTCACGAGGCCTTTTGTGAGGGCAAGCCTGCAAAATCATCAAATGTTAGATTTAGGTACCCAAACATATTTGGCTCCTTTCTTATGAAAAGAAGAATGCAATGTATGTGTGTTATGATGTGAATCATGCAATTTAGGTCTCGACACCCAATGTATACTATGGTGAATGGTGCAAGTGTGTGAGATGTGTCCCAACATACACCCAATGTTCTAATTTTTTGCATTCTTTTTCTAAATTAGCATGAGATAAATTTAAGAAATCATGTGCATCGAATAATTCAGTATACTTTTTGTTTAATGCATCAAATTCATCAAGTAAAGCCATGTAATTGCTATCAATTTGAGTGTTATCTTTTAAAAGGATTTCTTTCTCTTTTTACAAATTTGAAAATTCCAATTTTAGACTAGCATGCGATTTTTTGGGTTTCCTATATGTGCATGAATTTTTTCACAAATTTCAACTAATTGATCATAGCTTGGCCCACATACTTCTTCTTGTTCAGATTGTTCATATTGATTATCAGCCATTAAACATAAGTTTGTGGTTTCATCCTCTGCTTCAGTATCAAAGGAGTCAGATGTAGAATCCGCCCAGAAAGCTTTTTGGGATCGCTTCTTGTCCTATTTGTATTTGGGTTTCTCCTCATCCTTCTCCTTATTTGGTTGCTCCTTAAGAGTACGACAATCAACTTTAACATGTCTAGGCTTCCTGCATTCAAAGCAAACAACATCAGAAGAGCTGTTATAACTTTTGTTATTCTAACCTTTTTTTCCACCTCTAATGGCCTTTTTTCTTCTTCCTTAAAAGCTTTTGAATTCCCTAGTGATGAAGGTAGCATCATTGTTCTCAAAGATGGAAGAATCAATGTTCGTGTGTTGGCCTTTAGTGCCACAGTTTTCTCCTTCTTCTTCTCACCTGTATCAAGATTTTTTTGGTTCACCCCTTACTCGTAAGCAATGAGTGAACCAAGCAAGTTATCTATTGAATAGGTATTTAAATCTTTAGATTCAAAAATTGCAGTGATTTTAGCCATGGATCAAAATTTAAAAGCTTTCAAAAACTTATTTTTATGAATCCCGCTCTGATTCCACTTGAAAGTTTGTTAGGGATGTTAAGCCCTTATGAACTAGTCCCGAGGCTAATCAAGAAGCGGGTGAATTGGCATTTTAAACACTTTCCAAACAAATAACGAATGTTAATCAAAACACAATCCACGACAAAAATAACTAATGCAGAAATTAAATGTGTGAGTAAAAATAAAGAAAGAACACACCAAATTTATAGTGGTTCGGTCAAATCTTGACCTACGTCCACTCTTCGGAGGAACCCTCTGAGTATTGCACTAACTTAGTGTCTCTCCTTTAGTCCTCTCAGCTAGGCGGAGAAGCCCTTACAAAAACTCCTTTCCTCCAACCCCAGTGTGGCAGAGGACCGACTCCTTTTGCTTCCTCCTGAGGTGGGCAAAGAACCCAACTCCTTTCGCTTTGTTCAGAAGAAGGCAATTAACCTTGATCAGTTTTTGAAGAAGACCTCCCTTGAGCCTCCAAGAATGAGGAATGATGATCGAAGAAGATGCCTTGGAACCTTACTTGAAGCAACCGTTGTGAAACCCCTCACAAGCTCCCCCTCACAAGTTCCTCCCTCTCTCTCCCTCTCTCTCCCTCTCTCTCCCTCTCTTCTAGGCTCTCCCAGGTCAAGATAGCAGCAAAAGATCGTTGGACTTGAGAAAACCTGAGTCCTTTACATAGATTTTCCAGAACCAACTTTATCATCCAAGATGATCATATCATCCTGTATGACCAGTATAAATTAAGCTCAATCAACTCGGATGACTTAGGATGATTAGAAGATTTTTGTTCATATCATCCAGGACGATATTATATCGTCATGTATGATTAGTTCAAATAGAGGAATATCTTCTAGACCATCGCTCTGATTGGGAGTCTAAACGAAAACAAAATGACTTGATCATCCATGCATTTTCATGCATGTTAATTATTCTATAGTTAAAATAGGAATTAAGCTGGAATATATCTTTGTAGAAAGAAAGTACAATTTTCTTAATTTCTCATTGAAGCTGTGAGTTGGGCTGGGTCAAAACCTCATGAGGCTGACATTTTTAATGTTCGATTGGGATGGCCTTGAATATGTGTTTAAGTGGTCTAAATCTAAATAGTTTAGAATAGATATAAACAATTTATTATTGTAAGAGCAAATTAAAAACCATAGACCTTTGCAAGCAACTAAAAAAAAATATTATAGATTTGATTTGAATCTATGAACTTTTATACACATAAATGAACTCTTGGAAATAGGTTTCTTTATATTTTGTTTTTTTAATTTTTTTATTTTTTAATTCGTAACAATATGTGTTAAAGAAGTGAATATAAGAGAAGTAAGGGAAAAGAATTAGGAATACTCTGTTGTATATTATTTGATCATAATATAATTCTACTTATTGGATTTTACAATTAGTGAAAAATCAGAAAAATAAAATAAATTTTTAAATTTTGTAAAATAAAGCATATGTGTTTTTAACTAAATCAAGACAAAACTGAATGTCATAAATGAGGAAAAATCTAGGGACGGTGGAGTGTCATGCTAGTGATCCAAGAGACTTTTCCATGGTTAAGTATTATGCCTGCCTTATTTAATGCTTGCCTAGGCTTTAACCTAATCTGACATGCCGTCAAGGTGTTTGCCATTTCTAATGGGAATTTAACCTATGTGTGGGGACTAATGGTTGCAATTTTTTGAACATAGCACCTCCATTTTGATTTATAAACATCCAATAATAAATAGAGATCTAGACAGCCCTATATCAAGATATGAATAATTTAATGAATGATGGAATTTATAAAATGCATGAATCCTCATTTTATATTTTTTATTTAGTCCAAATGGTATAATAAATTCTAAGAAATACTAATAGTATGTTTTATTGTCATAATAGTAAACCATAGGAGTCTTAATAATTGCATGTTCTTCTATGAGTAATTTGAGTCATATTAAGTTACTGATTTCATTGGCCGATGTTCTAAGTTTTTCTTCTGCACCGCTCCTTATTATTCATTTTACTTTTGCTATTCTAGGTTAAAAGATTACTCCATGTATAAGAATAAGAAACTAAAGGTGGATCTTTTGTTAGATACTACAAAATTAGAACTAATATAGGCTTCTATGGTATTTTATTCTCCCTTGTTGAAGCAAAGTGCTTTTCCGAGGCTTCCGTTTAGGTATTTAAGAATTATAATAATTACATTAATGTATTCTTGATAAGGTGCATTCATGAATTAACTACTAGACTCAAAATAAAGGTGATATTTGGTCAAGTTTGAACCAAATACATGAGTCTTTCTACCAATATTTGGTATATTTCTTGATATACTAGAGCATTTATGTTGACTTAATTCAATTTAAATATTAGGATATATTGGTGTGTGTTGACTTCATTTTTTGAGAGAAGTTAATTCTTCAAATCAAAAAGTAAATCTTCACATTCAAATACTTTAACTCCATTTCAAAGTTTAAATTATATTCATCACAATGCTTTGGCATACTAATCAAATCGTTGACATAAAAATAATTACATGATAATAAGCTCTGATTATCATTAGATCATGTGGTCAATTACTTAACAAAAACCAATTAATTCTCAATTATATGATCATGCAAATACCAAATTATCCCTAATAATTGAATCTGAAATATTTATAACCAATGTCACTAGATATCTCATCATGTGGAAATTGGCCTTGAAAGATTTCTCAAATCCATAAAGCGTGATCATTATCATTAGCATGATATATTGAACCCTTGGTGGACCTTGGTTGACCATGGATGACCATAAAGCCACATAAACCCTAAAACCCTAAAACCTCTTGAAACTAAATTTCACTAAAACTTCAACATTGCTCAGTCAAACCAAATTCTGAAACCCCTTTTAACATATCGTTACTATCATTTGGGATGCATTGAACCTAAATGCAACCCATGGTCAACCCTGGTTGACCAAAATGCCCTTTAAGTCTTTAAACCTACATTTCGTTCATGGATACCCCACCAATCCATCGGATCACCTCTTATAATTTCAAAATCACATTTGGAATACATTGAACCTAAACCCTACCCTTGGTCAACCCTGATTGACTAAATCAAACTAGGTTGCCCAAAGTGTTGTATAAGCACTCAAAAAATATTTTGAACTAAATGACCTAGCCAAATCTTTGGACCACCCCCAATTATTCCAAAATATCATTTTGTATTGGTTGGATCCAACCTTGACCCTTGGTCAACCTTGGTTGCCCAAGTCAACCATGGTTGACCAAAAACTCATATAAATTATTAAACTTTTAAAAACAAATGATTTTGATTAAATCAATGCACTAAACTAATGGGGACTATCCATTGGGTCATTATGAGTCTTCCAAAAAATGTTTCAGCCCTTGGGCCCACCTAATTTAGCCATATGGGTTAAATCAAGTGCACCTAATGGGGTTTTCTTGAACCCAAACCCAACCCTTATGGAATTAAATTCAATAAACTATTATAGTGGCTGTCCCTTGACCCTATGCATATGTCACATCAAGCCTAACCCAAGGTTTAACCCAAGTCAACTAAATGGGTTGAACCAAACCCTGTAAAACCTAAATTCTAAGGCCCAATGCCAACCTAGCTTAAATTGGACCACACCAACTCTTGAATTGTGTTCTAAATCTTTATTACCAATGTCATAGTTTTCCCATGAGATCTAGGCATCTAATGTGGCAAGATTCTTCAAAATAACTACTCTATAATCATTGCTCAAGCATAACTTCTCCAATAGCCCACCATGTGGATTCAAACTCTCTTGAACCTTCCCTTGGCTTTTATTTGTTTGTCAAAAATTAAAATGGTGTTGGTTATTGCTTAGGTAACAAGATATTGACCATTGAACCAAATTTCTCTATTTCTCTCTCTATTATAGATACCCCAAAAATTTTTAAAGAAAGAGTTAATGGAAAGATCCTATGCTCCTTTATAGGACATACCAAAAGAATTTGCTTTTGTAGTCATGACAAATTGCATAGGTAGGCAGAGAGAGTGGCATACGGGTCATAACATACAACATTTATGCCTTGGGAGCATCACACAAAGTGAACGATCAAGATAAGGCATTTATTTATAACATTTAAATTTTATGTTTGCTCTTACTAACAATACTCACCACAATCATATGTCATTAATTTACTTTCAGGCTGGACTAATAGTGGCATCCATGCATCTACGCATAGCACTAGAGTGCCCTATTGAGTGCCCTTGATTTATATATACTTTACATCATCTCAGACTTGACTACATCAGACACCTACAATTCATTTGGCTGAACCATCATCTTCTTACTTCTTTGGTTTAGATATGATACACTACTACAAACATGTTTCACTTGACTATTGGCGAGATGACCATAATTTTACAAGAGGATGGTCAAATGATGATAGGGAATATTGTTGTTGGGTTAGGTCTACATTAGGAGAGCTAGCCAGATTACTATGACGAATTACTTGGTGTGCATGCTAAGCTAGATACCATTTACATTGACCCGGCAGATAGATAGTTTAGTCCATATTTTGGATGGGTAGTTCAAAATTAAAGTCCATGCTTCCACTGAGATGGTTGTGGTGGAATTTTTATAGAGATTAATATAATGATATGAAGCTTTCCATGTTCACATGGCACATTATGGCATACATCATATACATGATTGGGTGTTTTCTACTGCCTGATAAGTCACGCTCACATGTCACATTGCAATACTTAACACCAATAGTATGTTCAATATTGTCTTATCTGTATAGAGAGCTCTACTTATTAACAAGTCCAAGTCAACATTATATTATAGGAAGTTTGCCACTTGCAGATATGGTTATAGCTAAGAATGCACGTAGAATGCCCTATGGTTTGAGTTCCTTTCCCCTATGATATTGTTGACAAATTACTTGGGTGCAAGTGACTTCCTCTTCCCAATATTGACTTCATCTTCCTCACATGGATATAAATTTATATAACAAAAAATTAGACTTCTAAGTGGGTGGAGGATAGGATTTGTGAGGTACCTTCTAGCAATATGTTGATGTATAGAGATGAGTTAGATGTTTTACAATATAGACAATACACCATAAATCCATACACAAAGGATATAATGACAAGCCTGCCTCATATTTGTCATGTAGGATCTGATATATGGACAGCACGTGTTCCACTGATTAGTTGGAAGCAGATCGAGTGGCACTTGGCAAATAGGGTTATGAGATAATTTTGTGGCATGTAGTCTTATAATATTCAACCTATTGATCACACTTTTAGGAGGATAGGTGGGCATGGCCAGACAGATGTTGATTGGTTTCTTCAATACCATACTTACATTAAGATATGGAATAATCAATAGGCTTATGTCACTCAAGTACAGATACTAGTGGGCAGTGGAAATTGGGAGCTAATTAGATATTTAAGTTATTTCTCCTCAAGTAATTTTGTCATTAATAATTAATTGGTGGATTGTCATATATATTTATTAATTTTCATATATTAATTAATTTATGTAAAATCCACAAATTATTTATTTATTTATTTACATATCAAATGTCAATAATTAGTATAATATTAATTTTGTTAATTAATGAATTGTTAATTAATTATAAATTAGTTTGTATATAATTTATAAATTACTTTTTAAATTTAATTAATATCTTAATGAATAATATTAATCTGTTATATTAATCTAAAAATATTTAAAATATTTAAAATTAGAATAAACAATAAAAAAATAAATTAACTAATAAATTAATGCATAAAATAAATAAATCACCTAACCTATTTATGCCAATTTGATTTGACTTGCCGACGTCAATTAACATTTATTCGACCATCAACAAGAATTATTTGGTGATCGGAGAGGGGAGAGGAAAAAATACCAAACTATTAAATGTACACATAAAAATTCTCCAAACAATTTGAAAATTTCTTCAATTTTGTGAAGAATATGCCAAACTATTTAATATTTTTAAACTTTGTTATGGCGAATCCATTTGGTGTATAATTTTATTTTAAATTTCTCCCCTTATGTTCAAACTATTAATTTTAATTATCCATATGCTCTTTTTTTTTTTTTTTTTTTATTTGCCCATGTAAAGCTTAACGGGCGATATGAACGATATGGAGGTCTTTTCTTTAATCCTCTTTAGCCATCGACATATGAACAAATGTCCAACCTCTTGCACTTCAATGACTCCAGAAGTCATCCTTATTCCCTGCAGCTAGCAGTCAAATCTGACACCTATCCCTTGCCTCGAGCCATAAGAGATTTCCCAAAAGAAACATCCAAGCCGCAGTCGGCCTCCGGTAAGTCACCGCTGCAGCAAGAAATTTTAGCTCGTCAGAATTCTTGTCCTCTACGGTGACGGTGGGATTGTCCAGATGGCTGCCACAGGGAATAAGGATGACTTCAAAACTTTACTTCTTTGCTGAAAGAAACCTATTTTTTATCTATCCTACTTTTAGTTGATGCAGCAGCTTTGTAATTATAGAAGTGAGAAGTGATCTATGAAGCCATTTATTCCCCTAATCTGCTTATGCTTCTTGGGAAATTCAAAGAGGTAGGGCAAAGTAGCTTGAGAATGGGGAGGAAGACCTTATATTTCTTTCTAGGAAAATAAATGTTAGGAAAAATCACAATTGCATTATAGAATGATTTCTAAGGACATTTATTGATCTTACTAGTATTGTCAAGCTGCTATTCATTACTATAAGGGACTTTTTAATTTTCAAGAATGATGGTGATGTCACTCCTCTAAACTGTGGGAAGGTTCCAAAACACCTCATTTTTGCATTAACTGCCCCAGTTACAGAATGAGGAAACTAAAACTATGATTTTCTCTTTCTCTATATGGGTTTATTGTTGTCCAGATGGTTATACCTTTAATTTTATGCTTCTTATTAGGAGGTAGTTGGGAGTCATATTTACAAAACTGTCCGATAAATCTTCCTCAAAAGTTACTTGCTTAAAAGCAAATTCAATGGGATTTTAATTATACCAAAAAATCAAAATGCAAATAATTTTTTAAATTATAGGCCAATTTCCCCATGCAACACCACTAAAATTATTTCAATAGGAGGCAAGCTTAAACTCCCTCATGCCTTATATCATTCATCCTACTCAAGCATGTTTCATTGACAAAAAAACCACAATGTTAAATTTGTTAAGAAAGTTCTTGATGACTTCAAAAAACCCAAGAAAAATGGCTTCTTTTATGCAAAACCTGACATCTTTAAAGTTTTTGATATTGTCTTTAGAGAATTTGTTCTTATCATAATGCAGCAAAATGGGTTCCCACCAATGTTCATTAGTTGGATTAAAGCTTGTATTGAGAAGGTTTATTATTCAATATGTACCAATTGGAATTCAGAAAGCTTCTTCTCTTCTTCTTTTGGATTAAGTCAAAGTTTTCCTCCATACGTTGTATTGGAATGAAAGATCTTTCTAATCTCTTTGACAGGGAAATTAATTCTCACAACATCTCTACTGCTCATATTGGCTTTCATATTGCCTACCTCATGTATTTTGATGACTTTCTTGTCTTTGGAAAGGCTAGTAAATAAAACTTACTAGCTTTAAAAGACATACTTAATCACTTTAAACATCTTTCTGGGCTAGAAAAAACACTTCTAAGAACTCCATTATTTACTTGAACAATACTAACAATCAAATACATCTCAACCACTTGTTAAATATACCAAGTGCTAATAAAGAAATTACCTACTTTGGTATACCCATGTCTATTAATATACTCCTCATTCAATATTTCTCTCCCCTTATGGACAAAGCCTTCACTCTTCTTAATTGATGGAAAGCCAAGTCTCTCTCTTTTGCTAGGAGATTATAGTATCTTAAATTCATTATCTGCAATAGTGGATCAAAGGTGTTATATTACCTAAAAGTTGACATAAATTGTTAAACAAAGTTGGCTCTAAATTCTTATACTATGGTGACATTTTACTATCAAATGCAGCTAGTTTCTTGGTCCAATATTGTAAAACTTGAGAAGGTCGAGGCCGGCATTCCTGCTTTTAATGCCCTTATTTTTGCTGATAAGTGCTCTCTGCTTTGGAGACGTTGGGATGGTCAAAGTGTCCTTTCTTTTTGGTGGAATGCAAAGCCCTCTATGGTTAAAGGCTCTAAATTTTGGGAAGTTTTAAAATTCTTGAAGGATCCATTAAACCTTATATTAAGTTTCTTGTTAAAGATGAAGGAAAGTGATGTAGGTCTACGTATGATTGCAATTGATTCGTAAGGAATTTGCACAACTCTTAATTAGAATAAAAATGAAGAGACTATTAGTAGCTCAAACATCAAAATAAAATGAATAAGGTGTCACACCTGCTTAGGCTAAATCACATAACCAGTGATTTGAGACTCTAAAAATGAAATAGAAAACAATATTGTGCCAAAATAGTAGTTTCAAATAAAATCCTAGTCTAACAATGAAATTAGTAAGCACCTGAATACACTCAAAACCCTATGATTACTAAGCTTAGCAGGAGCAGTGGGAATCATACTTCGTTAATACAATCAAACACAAAGAATGTTAGACTCAAGAAATATGTGAAAGGGGAAAAGAGAACCTCTTGTTAAGGAACGGTGGAGATCCTACACTCAACGCCTTCAAGTTGCTCTTCGATTTCTTCCACCAAAGTGTCCAGAATACGCTCTATGTAGTCTTCAATGGTGTGATCGACCATTGTATTAACATCAAAGAAGGTTGACTGAATCCTCATCGTGGGTTAGGCCGTATTCTGTCTCCGGATCCACCATTCATGGATGCTAGGTGACAAATCTCCTCCCAACTTGATGGTGTACTTGGATAATTTGAAGAGAAATAAGTTTCTCTTGTAAGGTGGATTAGGGAAGAGTCAAGGACAAAAATCTTAAATAAATTTTAGATTTTTGTAAAGAGAGGAGAGGGATTTAGGAGAGAAAGTATCAATTCTTAAAATCTGGTGGAGAGTTACTGAGAGGGGGGGGGGTGTGGTGGGGGGAATTGGAGAGAGATAGATGGGCAGGTAAGGGGATGGGGCCGACGGCTATGAGGAGGATGGTGAGGGATTTGTGGGAAGTAAATTGGGCGTCTAAGTTTAGATTTTGGAATAAGGAAAGGTTTGATTAGATTTAATTTAATTTGAAAATCAAATTGAATTCTATTAGGAAACTTTCCAAAAGCAGTTTCATACAAACAAGAAAGGATTTGAATCTTGAATTTAATTAATTTGGACTCCAAATTGATTCCAAATAAATCTAAAGTAAATTAGAAATTCCAAAGGGAGGCAAGTGAGGTGGGGCCAGCGGTTTAGCCCAATATGTCCGGCGGCTAGGGGTGAGAGAGGGAGGGAATTAAGGAGGCTTTAATGCTTACTTTATTTTGGCGATTGGATTTAGAGTAAATTAAGTCATCCTAATTAATTCAAAATCTAACGGAGGGAAATTTTGAAATCTTTCCTAAAATAGATTTTATAATTTAGGAAAGAATTTGAATTTCAAATTTGGGGAAATTTGAATTCAAAGGCCAACTAAATTATGGCAATCCAAATTTAGGAATTATTCAAAGTAGGCAATGGGGGTGGGAGAGGGAGAGGCCGGTGGCTTGAATGGGCCTGGTAGGGGCAGGCGGCAAGGTGGATATGGAGATGATGTGTTGGTGGGTGGAAGGAAATGATTAAGGAGAAGTAAGGTTGTGAAAACAAGTGGGGGAGAGGTTAAGGGAAATCAAAGATATGAAACCATGAACTAGGCTATCTCCAAGGTTGATGGGTGATTCACCAATCTCGCTCTCCAAAGGATCTCACTCTCCGATCTCTCAAGCTCTCTAAAGAACTCCAAGAAAGAAGGCAAAATTCTCAAATAATCATTCATTACCCAAAAAAAATAAAGAGGCTATAAATAGCCTAGTAGAAGAGACTCAAAATAAAAGACGAACTTGCCCTCAGGTCTTACAAAGAACATCCCTTTGCTAGATGGGTACAATGGGAAATAAAAATAAAACAAACCATGACAGATAACATGAATCAAAAATACAATGACTCGATTGTGGCCGTAGATCAGAAGCCATGCCTCTGATAAACCTTCCATAATCTGATGTCCCCATCATTCTCCCGGGGTGGGAGAAAACTTGACTCCGTCGAGTAAGTGACTCTGGTGCTCTCGTACATCTTTAGTGCATCACGGTTAATCTGCTGTAACTCCTCGCGGTCTAGCCAAGTATCCTCTGACTCAGGCTTTCCTTTCCACCTGATGAAGTACCTCCTTCATCCACCTTCTCTTATGGATATAATCTCATCACTTAGAATTGCGTCCACCTACTCTGCCATGGGTGATTTAGGAATATCAAGTAGTGGTGGTAGGTTTGGGATTTCATAAGGTGGGTTCTCACAAGGCTATTTTATAAGTGAATTTGGGGGGTTAAAATCAAGAACCTCATATGCAACTAAGTCTTTTATGTTAAAAGAGGGATTTATATTGAAATCTGTAGGTAGATCTACTACATATGCATTATCGTTAATTTTCTTAAGTATTTTGAAGGGTTCAATGCTCTTGGCATGCAACTTCTTAATTATTCCCTGCGGGAACCATTCTGGACGAATCTGCATCATCACGGAGTCACCAGCCTCAAAAGTTTTAAAATGTCATTTCAAGTCTGCATGTAGTTTGTATTCATTATTACTCTTTTCAATTTATTATGCAATTTCCTTGTAAATTTCATGCAAATGACATGCAAATGATGATGCAGACTCAAAAATCCTATACCTGGAACACATGGGTGTCAGATCTAACAGATGTCTAGGTTTGAACCCATATACAATTTTAGAAGGACTTAGACTGGTCTAGTTAATGGAATTTTTATAAGCAAACTCAGTAGTAGGCAAAATGGAATCTAAATCTCTAACATGCTCGCAAACCAAAGATCGCAACAGATTACCCAAAACTATTAATTACCTCGGTCTGACCATCAGTCTGTGGGTGAAAGGCAGCTGAAAATTGCAGTTTGGTGCCCATTTTCATCCACAGGGTTTTCCAAAAACAGCTTGTGAACTTCACATCCCTATCTGATACAATTGTTTTGGGTAAACTATGTAAACAGATGACCTCATTGAAGTATAACTTCACAATGTGAGAGGAAACGAATGTTTTGGAATAAGCAATAAAGTGTGCCATTTTGGAAAATTGGTCAACTACAACACAAATGGCATCGAGCCTATGGAGAGTCTTGGGTAAGATTAATATAAAGTCCATTCTAACATCCTGCCAAGGACAACTAGGGATAGGTAGTGTAAAGACCTGTGTTTTGCTTATGCTACTTAGACAGATGGAAATTGTGACACCAACTAACCAGTTGACCAACATCTCTCTTCAGGCTGGGCCAAAAGAAGCAATACTCCACGGATTTGATAGTTTTGTCCTATCTGAATTGCCCAACGAGGCCTCCGATGTGGAGTTCCCAGACCAAAAATTCCCTAAGGGAGGTGCTCGAAAAATAAAGCCTCTACACTTTGAAGAGATAACCATCCTCCAATAGGAAATCATCCACAAGGCGCGAGTTGCCTATGGACAAGTGAGTGTAGGTCTGCTTAAAGTCGGGGCATTCCAAATAATCCCTCTTTATTTGATCAAATCCCACAACTTCTGCTCTCATCTCAGTAGTAGCCATTATATAATGACCGAGAGCATCGGCAACTTTGTTTTTAACTCCCGCCATATGCCTAATGGTCTTAGTATACTCCTTATGGAATTCAACCCAACGACCGTAGCATGCATTTAACTTCTTTTGTTAGTTGATATAACCCAGAGCTTTATGATCCGAGAAGATGATGAACTCTTATGGGAGCAAGTAGTGTCGCCAATAAAGAAAAGATTGGATCACAGCGTAAAACTCTTTATCATACATGGAATAATGCTGTCGAATATCATTAAGCTTTTCACTAAAGTAAGCTACTGGTTGGCCTTCCTAGGAGAGGACTCCTCCAATTCTGACCCTCGAAGCATCGCAAATCATTTGAAGACTTTGGAGAAATTAAGAAGTCTCATCACTAGGGCTTCCACCATCTTTTGTTTGATCTCTTCAAAAGCTTTGGTGGTGGCTGTGGTCCAGTGGAAATCACCCTTCTTCAAGCAATCTATGATAGGAGATACGATAGTGCTAAAGTTTTGAATGAATCTCTTATATAAGGTGGCTAATCCATGAAAGCTATGGACTTACGGATGTTCTGAGGGACAGATCACTCCACAATGGCCCTCACCTTTGCAGGGTCTGCGAAAACCACTTAGGCTGACACAATGAAGCCCATAAAGATGACACAATCTACAAGGAAGGTATATTTCTTTGGATTGGCATATAGCTGCTCCTTCCTTAAGACCTCAAAAACTTGCCTTAAGTGTTCTAAGTGCTGGCTAATCGACTGACTGTAGATAAGAATGTCGTCAAAGTAGATGACAATAAACTTCTCATAAATGGACGCATCACTTGAGTCATGATCGTCATAAAGGTACTAGGGGCGTTACTTAGCCCAAAAGGCATGATTAACAACTTGTAGAGACCATCCTTGGTCTTGAAGGTTGTTTTCCACTCATCTCCAGGTCAGATCCAGATCTAGTGGTATCCACTCTTGAGATCAATTTTGAAGAATAGTATGGCACATGTCATCATATCGAGCACATCATCAAGCCTCGGAATAGGGAATTGATATTTGATGGTGATCTTGTTAATAATATGGCTATCAACACACATTCTCCATGATCCATCCTTCTTTGAGAAGAAAAGGGTCGACACTGCATAGGTACTCAAACTCTCCTTAATGAAATCTCTCTATAGTAACACATCAACCTACTTCTTAAGCTCAGCATGTTCCGTGGGGTTCATGCGATAGTGTGGCAGGTTCAGAAGGGAGGATCCATGGATAAAGTCTATGGAATGCTGAATGTCTCTCAGTGGTGGTAACATATATGGAAGATCATCGGGAAATACATCAGCATACTGCCCCAAATAGGATGCACTTCCTTAGGAATAGGTTCATCAGATTCGGTTGGAATTTCATGACCTACTAAGGTGTAGAGAGGGGCGCCTTGAGCAACTTCAGTAGTTAGAACCTTGGCAGTGATAAGGTTCACTCCTTTCTTAGATTTGATTCGGTTGGATTTCGTGTTATCCATAACCCGGGGCTGCGATGACAAAAGCTTAATCTTTTTGCCTGCATGTTCGAACATGCAGGAGATTGAATGCCCAAAAATCTGGATATCATGATCATAGATCTAGAGGCAACCTAACAGGGTTTGTTTGACATTTATAATCAATACTTCACACCAAACATTCTGCTTATAAGTGGCAAAGGAGATGGGCATGTGGCTTCGTTCTTTCACCTCCAAGGCAGTGGAGTTGACCCATGCTATCTTATACGGGTTGGGGTGAGGAATGGTAGAAAGACCTAACTGGGATACCATACTAGAGGATACAACATTTATGGAGCTACAACTATCCATGATAACCTTACAATTCTTATCTTTAATCTTAGTGTAGGTGTAGAAAATCGAGGTCTTACGCCAGTCATCCGTGGGTGTCGGGTGGGATATCACACATCTCACCACGCAGATAGGAGAGGTGTCTAATTTTTGATGGCATTGGAGGATCGTAGTGTCATCATCCTCCTCGATGTAGTCGCCTTCATCCTCGACCTGGTGAATTTGATCAACCTCGGGCTCGAGATCGTCCTCAGTAATTTCCTTGATGATCGAGACTTTATAAGGACTGGAGCACTGAGAAGTGATATGCCCATACCCTTGGCATCGAAAGTTCATGGTCCAGTGACTAGACTGAGGGGTATCTGGGGTTGGAGGTTTGTTTCTAAAATCTGATCGAGGTGTAGGAGGACCTGTGGGTGGTCGGGTCATGCTTCCAAGAGTGGGTCGGGTAGCAGAAGTGTGCATGGTGGAACTACTAGAAGATATGTAGGAGGGTCTAGAGTCATATGAATGGCTCAGGTGTTTTAAACGGGTCTCCTCTAAATCAAGCACTAGACTGTAGGAATTCTCCAATATAGTGACGTTCCAGGCAAACAGCTCATTACGAAGATCCTCTCGTAACCTGGTACGAAACTTAGATAAGATCTACACGGGGGTGGTAGAGATCTCCCCTTTTTAGCAAATCAATAAGTCATCGAAGAGGCGATGTACTCCTTGACTAGTTTATTGCCTTGTGTCAGCTTATTCCGCCTGACCAATAGTTGGGGGAAGTATGATTGAGGCAAGTACTTCTTCTTGAGTTCCCGCTTTATGGACGAAAAATTGACAATGGGGTAATCGTTCCTAGCTTCCCTAAGGCTCTTTAAATTGGCCCAAAACTAACTCGCCTTACCTGTGAGCTTCATTTCTGCAAAACTGACCTTCCTAGCCTCAGAGATGTCATACCACTTGAAGAAACTACCCATACCTTTGACCCAGTCTTGGAAGAGCTGGGGATCGAATGTGCCATCAAAGGTAGGAGCATTAACTTTATTATTTTTCATGAGTGGTGCATCATGATAATGAACTGGGTTATATCTGTGATAAGGTGCTTGATGATTGGCACGGTGCTGCCTCTAATCCAAATCTAGATCATGAAGTGGGTCATGTCCATGGTAAGGAGCACGATGATTGACACGATGTTGCCTCTCATCCGGGTAGGTCTCATCCCCATTCATAGAAGGTGGTCAAGATGGGGTGTAGGGAGTAGGGTGCTCTCTAACTTGCTCAAGTGTGTTAAACCTCTCAGTGGTGTTCCAATGAAGTCAGCTAGGTTCTCCTTGAGTTGCTGGCTAATATTATTCATTTGACCTACCAATAAGTCTAAGGTCTTTCCTAGTTGTTCTGGGTCCATTGGAATCTACTACGAGACACCTAACGAGATAAGGATCTAACGGGAAGTAAATTATATGATTAAAACACAATTTTGTGATGCAAAATGATCGAGAAAATAACTAAGGCAGCAACCTAACAATTTTAATGTCATAAATGCAAAGACTAAAATGCAGAAAAGAAAACTACCAGGAATCCTAACACATGCAAGATCATACCATGCTCTAATACAAGATGATGCAGGACTATGTATGAATGCAATAGATTCATTAGGAATTTGCACAACTCTTAATTAGAATAAAAATGAAGAGAATATTAGCAGCTCAAACAACGAAATAAAATGAATAAGGGGTCATGCCCGCTTAGGCTAAATCACATAACCAGAGATTCAAAAATTTCAAAATGAAATAGAAAACAACATAGTGTCAAAATAGTAGTTTCAAATAAAATCCCTAGTCTAACAGTGAAATTAGTAAGCACATGAATACACTCAAAACCCTACGTTTATTAAGCTTAGTAGGAGCAAGGGGAATCATCCTTCATGACTACAATCAATTGTAAGTGAATGTTAGACTCAAGAAATACGTGAAAGGGTAAAGGAGAACCTCTTGTCAAGGAATGGTGCAGATCCTCCACACAACACCTTCAAGCTGCTCTTCGATTGCTTCCACCAAAGTGTCCAGAATACGCTTTATGTATTTGCTGGTGTGATCGACCTTTGTATTAACGTCAAAGATGTTTGACTGAAGAATGTTGATGAAACAATCCTCTTCGTAGGTTAGGCCATATTCAGTCTCCGGATCTGCCATTCATAGATGCTAGGTGACAAATCTCCACCCGACTTGATGGTGCACTTGGATAATTTGAAGAGAAAGAAGCTTTTCTCTTGCAAAGTGGAGGAGGGAAGAGTCAAGGACCAAAAACTAAAATAAATTTCAGATTTTTTTAAGGAGTTGAGATGGCTTTAGGAGAGAAAGTATCAATTCCTAAAATATGGTGGAGAGTTAATGAGAGGGGGGAAATTGGAGAGAGATAGAGGGGCGGGTAAGGGGATGGGGTCAGCGGCGATGAGGAGGATGGGGAGAGATTTGTGGGAAGTAAATTGAGCATCTAAGTTTATATCTAGGAATTAGGAAAGGTTTCATTAGATCCAGTTTAATTTTAAAATCAAATTGAATTCTATTAAGAAACATTCCTAAAATAGATTCATGCAAATAGGAAAGGATTTGAATCTTGAATTTAATTAATTTGGATTCTAAATTGATTCCAAATCAATCTAAACTAAATTAGATAATCCAAAGGTTAGCAAGTGGAGTGGGGCCAGCGGTTTAGCCCAATATGACCGGTGGCTAGGGGTTAGAGAGGGAGGGAATTAAGGAGGCTTTAATGCTTCCTTAATTTTGGGGATTGGATTTAAAGTGAATTAAGTCATCCTAATTAATTCAAAATCCAATGGAGGGAAAATTTAAAAGCTTTCCTAAAATAGATTTTATAATTTAGGAAAGAATTTGAATTTCAAATTTGGCGAAATTTGAATTCAAAGGCTAACTAAATTATGGCAATCCAATCCCCATAATTTCCTTATTTCCCATAACCGACGGCTTGAATGGGGCGGGTAGGGGCCAACGGCAAGGTGGAGATGGAGACGATGTGTTGGTGGGTGGAAGGAAATGATTAAGGAGAAATAATGTTGTTAAGACAGGTGGGTGAGAGGTTGGAAAATCAAAAATATTAAACAACTAACCTGGCCATCCCCAAGGTTGGTGGGTGATGCGCCAATCTCCCTCTCCAAGGGATCTCTCTCTCCAATCTCTCAAGCTTTCTCAAGAACTCCATGCTAGAAGGTAAGATTCTTAAATAATCATTCATTACCAAAAATTAATAAGCAAGGGGCTATAAATAGCCTAGTACAAGAGACTTAAAATAAAAGATGAACTTGACCTCGGGGCTTACAAACAATATGCCTTTACTAGAAGGGTACAATGGGAAATAAAAATAAAACAAATACAATGAAACATAACATGAATAAAAAATACAATGGCTCGATCGTGGCCATAGATCGGCGGCCATGCCTCTGATAAACCTTCCACGATCTTATGTCCCCATCAGAAAGTTTTCTATTATTTGAGACTTATTATGTGAATGTAAAAGTTTATTTGAAATCTTATCTGTGTCCATCCTATTATTTGGTTTCAATAGCCTTACTCCCTTCTCTTTCATTATTAATGATTCAGGGTGCAATCCTGGGATCGTCTCTATTATGATTTTTTATACTATACCTATGGTGCAATTTAGAAATAACATGGAAGCTGATACATATTGTGGTGTGGGTCTCTGAATCCCAACATGAATTGCTTCATGCAAGCTTACTATGCTAATAATGTTACGGTCTCTTGGTGGAAATTTACATGTCACAAAAGATGTTCTCTTAGGATGATGTAGGCGGAAGTGATCTTTTTGCTCTTTGAGCCCGGATAATACTTAACATTTTTTTCAATGTGATTTCACTTGTGCTATCCTTTGCAATATCCTTCTTGTTGCTTTCTCTTTTCTCCAAAGACTAAGTATGCTCCATATTTTTTAATTTGTTGAAGATATGCAACATGCTTCTCTATCTTCAAAACTTAGATCTCTTTTATCTAAATGCTGTATTTACATCATTTAGAGGGAAATAAATGAACGAATATTTTGGCATAACATCAATTGCATATCCACTGTTACAAATAACATCAAAAGAGCCACTAATGCGAAAATAAGATGTTGGGAGCTTCATTTTTGCAATTTTTGCCACGTTGGGCAATGTTGATTGGGATTTGTCCTTTCCACCATAGTCGGAGCCCGTGGATGGCCTTTTTGGAAATCGGGGCTCTTGGTTTCAACACTCAAAATGATTAGACAGTTTTGGCTCGCTTGAGTCTATAATTGGTGTTCTTCTTTTATTTTTTATGTAGCATTTCATCTTTTTGGGGTTATGCATTGCTCGTTTTTGCTGTAGCTCCAGTGCTTACTTTCATTATATACTGAGTTGTATTTTGTTTCTCTTGAAACTATTCTTCATAGTGAATGAATAGGCTTTGCCCATAATTTACCCCTCACAAATATTTGCTTATTTTCTTCATACCTTCTTCATATACTAGCACATGAAACTAAAATGGGAGAGGCTGGCTTTTCATTATTTTTTATTTGGTTTAACAAGAATGTTCAGGATGCTGAAAAAAGCTTTGGTTGGGAGCTTTCAACATACACTTTTCATCAAGAATTACATTGGTAATGAATGATTAACATATTTCAAAATATGCAACATCCAGCCACCTTCACAAAGGTATACTCCTGTATTTTACTAAATTTAGTTCCTTGATTATCCTTTTAATATGAGATAATGTTATAGAAAATACTTTTACATTTGACATATGATCAGAATTTATTCACTTTAGGAATTTTCATATATGTTAAATTGAAATTTATACATACTAAAATACATCTAGATTCAAAAAATTTCAATTTTAAATTTACTTTTGTAATTTGATAAATTTTCATTACCAATATAGATTCATAAATTGATAAAACAACAATAACAACAATAACAAGCCTTTGTTCTACTAAGTGGGGTCGGCTACATGAATCCTTTTTCACCATTATCTTCGGTTAAAAGTCAAATTCTCATTTAAATCTAATAAAGAAAGATCATTTTTAATATTTTATAACCAAGTATTTTTAGGTCTACATCTGCCTTTCTAAATGAAATTAAAATCTAATACCTTAACTTTCCTAACCCGGTCATCGGAAGCATCTGTTTAATGTGACCAAACCATCTAAGGCGACTCTCTCTAATCTTATCTTCCACTGGAGCTACTCCAACCTTTTCACATATATGCTCATTTCATATCCTATCTCTAAGGGCCAGGCCACTCATCCACCTAAGCATCCTCATTTCTGCACCACTTAACTTAGTATTATACTTCTCTTTTAATGAGCAACATTCGGCACCATAAAGCACTACAGGTCTCACAACCATCTTATAGAATTTTCCCTTAAGTTTGAGGGGGACTTTTCTATCGCATAATAAGCCCGATGCAATCCTCCACTTCAACCATCCAACTTGAAGTCTATTGATAATATCCCCATCAATTTCTCCATCACTCTGAACAATAGATCCAAGATATCTAAAATATGTACTCTTATTAATGACTTGATAGCCCAAAGTCACAATCCCCTCACTACGTCTATTGCTTCTAAAATTACACTCCATATATTTAGTTTTAGATCTACTCAAGCGAAAACCTTTAGACTCTAAAGTTGACCTCCATAATTCAAGTTTACCTTCAACTCCCTCTCTAGTCTTATCAACAAGGAGCATATCATTAGCAAAAAGCATACACCAAGGTACATCCTCTTACAAATGTCTAGTGAGAACATCCATGACCAAAGAAAAAAGATATGGACTTAAGGCTGATCCTTGATGAAATGCAACCGAAATAGGAAAATACTTGGTCAAACCACCTTGTGCTTGAACACAAGTATTAGCTCCTGCATACATATCTTTAATGATTTGAATATAATAATTATTAACTCCTTTCTTTTTAAGACTATCCATATCACTTCTCTTGGAACTTTATGATATGCTTTCTCTAAATCAATAAATATCATATGTAGATCCTCCTTATTCTCTCTATATTTCTCCATCACACCTCTCAATAAATATATGGCTTCCATAGTAGACCTACTCGGTATGAATCCAAATTTATTTTGAGAAACATTAGTATTACGCCACAACCTATGCTCCATAACTCGCTCCCATAGTTTTAAAGTATGACACATTAACTTAATTTCTCTATAATTCAGACACTCTTGTGCATCACCTTTAGGAATTAACACACTCATTCTTCATTGATCTGGCATCTTTTTAGTCTTCAAAATAGTATTGAAAAGTTTAGTAAGCCAAGAAATTCCTTCATCTCCAAAGCATTTCCAAATCTCTATTGGAATATCATCAGGTCCAATAGCTTTTCCACTTTTAATTTTCTTTAAAGCCTCTCTAAGTTCGATTTTACTTATATGCTGATAAAAACAAAAATCTTTATTTTTATTTAGTTTGATAAAGTCACTAAAGTCAATCGTGTTTTCACATTCTTCATTAAAAAGTTTAGCAAAATACCTTATCCACCTTTGTTGAATATCATCTTCTAAGAAAAGTACTTTTTGATCTTCATTCTTAATACACTTCACTTGAAATAAATTCTTACTACTCCTATCTATTTATTTGGCTAACTTATACATATATATTTCTCCCTCCTTAGTATCTAATCTATTATATAAATAATTAAAAGCTAAGCTCTTTGCATCACATATAATTTTCTTAGATTCCTTACGAGCCTCTACATAACTTTACCAATTATCAGAATTTTTACATCTAAACCAATTATTATAACAAATCTTCTTATTTTTTATCTTTTTTTGCACATTTAGATTCCACCACCAACTATTTTTACTATTAGGTGTTTTTCCCTTCGAAACTCCAAGCACTTCTTTTGTAATATTCTTAATGTTGCAAGCCACTTTTTCCCACAAAATATTGGCATCCTCATACACAGACATAATCTTAAGATTTAAAATCTTACTCTCAAAATCACTTTTGTTAATATTCTTTAAATGCCCCAATATAATCCTAGAAAATCATTTTACTTTATTTTTTTTCCCCTTTTTCTTAAAGTCCAAAACTAATAATCGATGTTGGATACATACATTTTCACTCAGAATAACTTTATATTTTTTGCAATCTAAATGATCTAATTTTCTTATAAGAAAATAATCAATCTACATTTTACAATATCCATTATTATAAGTGATATTATCTTCATCTCTCTTCTTAAAAAAGGTATTAGACATTAAGAAATCATAAGCTAAAGAAAAATCTAATATTGTCTTACCACCTTCATTTGTCGTTCCAAACCCATGGCCACCATAGATACTTTTAAAATCATCTTCCTCTCTACCAACATGTCCATTAAAATCTCCTCAAATAAAAACTGTTTCTTCAAGAGGTATCTTTTTTATTAATTGTTCTAAGTCATTCCAAAAATTTAATTTTGAACTCATATCCAAACCTACTTGAGGAGCATGAACACTTATAATATTTACAATCTTAGTTTCAACAACAATATTTAAAGCTATAATTCTATTAATTTGTATAACATTATCCTGCAAACTCTTATCTATAATCACACCTACACCATTTCTAGTATGACTCCTACCCAAATACCAAAGTTTATATCGTAAACTATTAATCTCCTTAGCTTTCTCTCCAACCCATTTAGTTTCTTGAATGCACATAATATTTATATTCCTATGAATCATAATAACTATTAATTTCATTAATTTTCTTGTAAGGGATCCTATATTCTAAGTTCCTATCCTAGTTTTAGTTTCATGGACTAGCTTCTTTACCCTCATCCATCCTCTATGTGGGAATCCATGCATATTTAACACTACACCCGGGCGCCGATGTAGCGGCCCTTGCACACTTGTCACTATATTCAGGCCATACAGCGCGTTGCTTCCAGGAGACGCCCTAGCATTAACATAATTTTTTAAAGGATTTATGTCATGATTATTTGACAAGTTTTATGCTGGCTATTGACTACCTAATGCAACACTCCACTTTTCTTATCCAGGAGTTGGGACCTGACAACAGCAGTGTTATAGATTCATAAATTGATCTCCACATTAATTTGAAGTTTATATGAATTAAGGTGTTAATACTACTAGGCATTCTACTTAAATGTATAATAATCAACATAGTTGTGAGCACATAAAGATTATTTTAAATGATTAGTGTGTTGATTTTATAAATTTAAGAATAATGCGTGCTAAATGGATAGCATCAATTTTGTTATACATTATTTGCTTGCATGATTTTTTTCATGCATAAACTATTGCATTGATATGCATATGAAATTTTGACATTTATCCACATTGAATACTAGTACATATTTCTTTGTGTTACATGCGAGGGACATCAGTATATTTCACATTGGTGGTATTGATACTTTCGACTTCAAGTGAGATTCCTCTCTCAACTATACGAGTACAAGTATATACATATCTAGCTAGTCATAGCCCCAACTATAGTGTGTTTCTTATGCTCCATAAATTTTTTTGATCAATAAATGAGGTAAAATACAGTAGATAAGATTACTTCTAATTTTACATCATTGTATAGGTTGATAGGTTAGAATCCTTGGACACCTAAAATACGGTTTACCTAACACTACTCCAAAAAAACTAGAGATCAAGGAGATCAACCCACTCCGGAGAACATTTGTCATCTCTGTATCCTAGTTCTGACACCAATGACTAGGGTCTTATCTTTTAGTCGAAGCATATGGCTACCTGAAGAAGAAAATAAGCTGTTTTATTATTTGAGATGACCTTCCATGGCTAATTTCTCATCACAGAATCTTATAATTGATGTCATGAAGGTTCAAGCATGGAAAGAGGTCATTGTATACTCGATGGAGTCTATATTGCTTAAAATTCTATTTCTTGATATATTTTTTACTCATGGAATAAGAACATGAGCTGCTAGATGACATGTGGATTTGCGAAAGTTATAATGTAATCAAATGGAGTGCTGGTGGTTATATGCTTCCTTAATGTTTTAGTTTAAAGATATCTATATTTTGTTTATTCTCCTTTGTTTCCTTTAATAAATTAAGTATTGTATTGTATCTATAGTTCAAAATTTGTAGGCTTCTATAAAAAGAGTATGGATTCATGTAACTGTAAATGATGATTAAATAGGCATTTGATATTTACTAAAATTGAAATTAATAAATTATTATTACAAAAAATATCTTCCAAATGATGCCTATCACCCCTTGTCATCTAGTATCAAGCTTCTTGTGCACTGGCTTTTAATTCTATTGTTCTAGCAGTGGTACGAGCTTCGTCATAGTCTCAATACAAAATCACACAAGTAATATTTTGTTTAATGATTTAATTAGGAAAGTTATGATTGCTAAACATTTTTTTGGGGACAAATGAGTTCTTGATAGTTCTAACAGGAACCTTAAGGAGGTGGAGACAAAGTGATGGACTGTTTCAGGATATATAAGTTTACAATGCTATATTCAAATGTACATAAACTTATAGTGGTGTCTTGAACAAAGCAATTTATGTCCCTGTACAAGATGTAGATCAAATGGGTTTGTTTTGATGATAATAAATTTTGTGGCTTCTTCTTATTACATATTATATATTTAATTTAAAGTTGATTATTTTCCAACATAGTAAAGATGGAGAATGGTTCTTATAACATATAGATATTGATCACCTGGATGATTAGCTCACTTCTGATAATATATAGAGATTGATAACATATAAAGGCTTGATGTTATTATTATTGTTGTTGTAGACATTAATACAAAATTTTCATAAAAGTAAAAAAAAATTTATAACTCCATATTTTACTCAACTTTATCATAATAAATCAGACAAATTCCAATAGAAGAACATTGAACAATAAATAATATTTTTTATAGTGTTGTGAATATGAGATTATGGATTAGACTTTTGATGATAGAAAATATTCATATTTTTTCTATGACTGCCTTGCCTACTAACTTTTTAGGACCACAAGATCGAATGTAACTCAAGCCAGCTCAAGATCTGGTAAATTAAGGTTACGTCAAGTCTGTATTTTTTCCCTTTCTTGAGTCAATTATAACCTTTGAAGTGTCTGATGCTAAGTAACCCTACAAACACACACTTGAGTATTTTATCTGTTTAAATTAGAGTTTTTTTATTTTTACTCACATCGTCCTAGACGATATTTATATCAGCCTAGATGATCGGGTCAAAAATAGAAACCCTAATCAGGGCATCTTAGTTAAGGCAATCGTCATTAAGCCGATAGGCCTGGATGATACATGTATCAGCCAGGACGATAGGCTCAAATTAGAAGGAATCAGCCGCCATAATCAATTTAAGTATTTTTTATTTTAAAGCATTGGTTAGAATGAACTCCACATCGGCCTGGATGATGCAGCACAATTATGCCTAAATTAATCTGGCAATTATACAAAGCAATTAAGGCTTATTGAAATGATCACATCAGTAGGGCCGATTGCAGGATCGACCGGGACGATGTTCAGGACGATTGACATCGGCCAGACTTTGTTC
This sequence comes from Dendrobium nobile, assembly GCA_022539455.1. Lineage (NCBI taxonomy): Eukaryota > Viridiplantae > Streptophyta > Magnoliopsida > Asparagales > Orchidaceae > Dendrobium > Dendrobium nobile. The sequence goes on from CM039734.1 coordinate 28,646,369, forward strand.
AGGGTGATGTTCAGGATGATTGTACTCAGATTTGAACTAATCGGCCAGGATGATATAGTATCAGCCTGGATGATGTAACCAATTTTCTTCTGATCATCCCAAATCGTCTCAGCTGATTGAGCTTACTTTGAACTGATTGGCCAAGATGATATTCCTACCATCCTAGACGATAATGTCGGTTCTTTAAATTCTATTTAAAGGACCCAAATTTTCTTATGCAATAAGATCTTTTGCTGCTATCTTGACCTGAGAGAGCCTAGAGGAGAGAGAGAGAGGAGGAGAGAGAGTGAGAGGATTTTGTGAGGGTGAGTTTGTGAGGGGGATTCACAAGGGTTGCTCCAAGTATTATTCCACTTCTTCTTTCACTAGAATCTCTTATCCTTGGATGGGTTGGGAGAGGTAAGCTTCAGCAATCGATCGAGGTTCTTTGCCTGCTTTAGGAGGAAGCAAAAGGAGTCAAGGTTCTCTGCCTACTTTAGATGGAAGCAAAAGGAGTTGGGTTCTCTGCCTTCCCGGGCTTGGATAAAAGGAGGTTTTGTATGGGCTTCTCCGTCTTGCTGTGGAAGCAAAAGGAGAATCACTTTTGTAGTGCAATACTCGGAGGGTGCCTCCAGGGAGTGGATGTAGGTTGAGTTGACCGAACCATTATAAATCTATGTGTTCTATTTCTACTGCATCTATATTTATTTATTTTTCTGCACTTTGATTTATATGGTGATTTGGTTTTAAGATTTGTTGTGCTTTGCTTAAAGAATTTTTAAAATACCAATTCAACCCTCCTCTCTTGGTTAGCCTCGGGCTAATTCTTAAGGGCTTAACAACCATAAAGAACTTTCAAGTGGTTTAAGAGTGTGATTCGTAAAATGTAAGTTTGAAAACTTTTTAAATTTTGATCCATGACTAAAAATGGTAATCGTAATGCAACGGAAGGATATTATATTACACGACCACCTTTGTTTGATAATATTCCTTTTAATTTTTGGAAAACTCGCATGTCTACTTTTTTACAATCAATGGATTATCACATGTGGATGCTTGTTAAAGAAGGATATTTTCCACCTTCTTGTGAAATTAATGGAATTAAAATTTAAGTACTTTTTACTGAATGGACTTTTGATGAAAGAGAATTAGCACAACTTAATGCAAAGTGTTTGAACTATTTTTTACTTTGTTGCATGCCTTAGGAAGAGAACTTTCTAACTATGAAAAAGTGAACAAAAATTTGAGATGTTTGCCTTCCGCTTTTGATGCTAAAATCACTATAATTTCTAAGTCTAAAGATTTGAATACTTCTTCAATTGATAACTTACTTGGCTCACTCATTACTTACAAGAAAGGGGTGAATCAAAGAAATCTTGATGCTGGTGAAAGGAAGAAGGAGAAAACCATATCACTGAAGGCAAATGAAATAAATTCAAATTCTTCCGGGTCTGAAAGCGATGGAGTTTCCTTCATCACAAGGCAATTCAAAAACTTTCTAAGGAAGAGTCATAAGCATCATCAGAATTAGAGTTTTTGAATTTACAAAAAGAGCATGAAATTTTAAGAAAATATCACTTTCAAATTGATAGCAATCACATGTCTCTACTTGATGAATTTGATGATTTAAATAAAAAGCATTCCGAATTAATAATTAAGCATGACTCTTTGAAAACTTCCTACACCTCGCTTGAATCTAATTTTAAAGCTTCTACTAAAAATATGAGCATAAAAAGCACTGTTTGGAGACTGATTTAGAAAATGCTCACTTGAGGTTTAAAGCTGAATTGGATGAATGTAAGAAAAATTAGATGCCAATCTTGCCCATAGATAATTCAATGCCAAAGACCTGATCTTCTACTACATCGAGCATTTGAGTACCATTTGAGATATAGGTCATAGAAGAAAGCCCAATCTTGCTCTAGGACACATTATTACACATGTTCTAGAATCCAAATATAACCTTCAATATCCCTCTCCTCCCAACCATCTGCCACCTTTCTACTCAAATAATTCCTTGAATGCCCTTCGCAGTACTCATCTCCACCCAGGGGATGGGGAAGCTCAGGGGGGAAGAGGAGGAGGAGGCTCCCGCTCCCGCTCCCTCCCGCTCCTATTCTTCACCTGTTCCTCTCTGCCTGCACTCTCAGTTAGATTAGTTAGTGGAGAGATTTGATCAGTTGGAGACCCATTTTGAATCCTATGTTACACACTAGCAGCAGCAGCATGACCAGGACATGGCCTGGTTTGGGGCACAGTTTGCCATGCTCTCCAGTTACTTTCAGTAGCCACCACTACCACCACCTCCTTCTTCAAAAGATCAAGGGCCCTCATTTTTCTTATTTTCTTTATGTGTTTTTTCTCTCTCTAGGTTGTTTTTTTTGTATTTTGTTTCTCTTTTTAGTTTTAGTTTCTTTAGTTTGCTTTTAGTTTTCCCCTCCTTTTTGTGATTTCAAAAGGGGGAGTAGTTTGATGTATCTTGTACTTTAAATTTTGGAACTTAAAATTACTTTTTTGTCATACTATTTTTATTGAACTGCCATAACTGCTTAGAATTCTCTGTTTGTATTTGCCATCATCAAAAAGGAGAAGATTTTTTGAATATGTTACCTTCCTGAAATTTTAAAAACATAAATAAACTCATTCTATTGACATAATGAACTACTTGATTAGAAAAAATTATGAGGTAGATTCAACAACCTGTAAAAGATTCCTATGCGATAGATAAAATGTAGAGAGATGAAAAAGTTCAGTTTTAAAATCGAATTCGAAATATAATAAAGATTTTATATCAAAAGTAGAATAACCTCTTTAGCAAATAGAGATTGATAGTCAAAATCATGAGTTTTCTTCCTATGACTGTTTTTAGAGAAGTCAACCATAACTTACATAAGAATTCAAGAAAAATAGGAGGTAGATTCTTAGACATGTATACTAGATTTATTCAAATTATGATACCACTTGAAAGATCGTTAGGGATGTTAGGCCCCTTTGGAACTGGCCCGAGGCTAATTAAGAGAGAGGTGAATCGATAATTAAAATAAATAAAATCTTAAAACCAGAATCAATATTCACCACTACGAAAGCCAAAGTGTGGAAAATTAAATGCTGAAATGATAAAGGAAAGAACTCACCAGATTTATAGTGGTTCGGTTAAACTTTTACCTACGTCCACTCCTTGGAGGCATCCTCCGAGTATTGCACTAAACTCAATGTCTCTCCTTTAGCCCCCACAGCTAGGCAGAGAAGCCCTTAAAAAATCACTTCCACCATCCCCGATGCGGTGGAGTTGCCGGGTCCTTTGACACCAAAGAGATCTTGTTATTCTGTAAACTTCCCTCAAGACACGCGTTGAATTCTATGGTAATAAGGTGCCGGAGCAACCGTGTGGAATCCCCCTCCACACTCCCGTGAGTCCCCCCTCAGAGGAACTTCTCGCTCTCTCAAACTTCACCCTTTCCTCCTCCCTTTCAAGCTCTCTCTTCAATTTTCCCCCAAAAGAATGAAGCTACAATGGCTGCCAAAGACACTCTTCATGAAAAAGCAAGAGGTCTTTAAATAGATTTGCAAAATCGACATTATCATCCAGGATGATCGCCGGATCATCCCGTATGATATGCATAGAAAGAGAGCTTCCAAAAACCGCAACAACTCAATTTTGGTGCCAAACATCATCTAGGACGATCGCAGGATCGTCCTGTATGATTTGCTTAAAAAGAGGGCTTCAAAAAAAACCTAAAAACTCAATTTCAGCGCCCAAAATTGTCCTGGATGATCGAAGGATCATCCAGTATGATGTGAAGAATTTGACCTGATAGTCCTGGATGATATTAAGATAGTCCATGATGATTAGTACAAAAAATGTACATATCATCCAGGATGATATTTAGATCGTCTAGGATGATGTAGAAGAGAAATTATGGTATTTCATCCTGACCGATTTGGGAAAATCAAGTATGTCAGCAAACATCGGCTAGGACGATATGCAGATCGTCCAGGATGATATGATATAGAAATTTAACCATAATTAGTCACTTAATCACATGATCAATTTAGGCATGATTTGTATTGATTGTACTGGACAATCCAGATCGTCCGGGATGATTAGAACAAAAATTAAATCTTAAAATCTTGCCTAAATTATCATTGGCGGCTCTTTTCTAAGATCATAAAGGATCGTGCTGGACGATCCAAAATCGTCTAGTACGATTAGTTCAAAACTTGATCTTTTGGATTTGACTAAATCTCACTCCCTTGAGTGTGTGTGTGCATGGTCATCAAGCAAGCATACACCCTTATAAGACTTAACTCAAGAAATCAAAAATTACATCAATGAATATTACAAACCCTTTTACAACATAACATTATTCAACCCAATCTTGAGCTCTCTGATTCTTTGTTTGATGTTGCATGGTATTCCTGAAATATTAGTATACGCACAAACAAACATATATTGTAAATACAAGTAGACAACAGAAAGTGAGCCATAATATTTGTTATCATAAAAAAAATATATAAAATCATAAGCTTGAGTTGCAACATATAGCAGATATAACTTAAGCAACAAAGTACAAATGACTAAAGATTGTCGATCTTCTAATGTTGAAGTTCTTTTATAACCAAACTTGAAGTAGATGGAGGCAAATAGCTATATGATACATTTGTGCTAGATCTAGAACACTGAATCATAGAGCTCCTTTTTGTCACGTAAGGTTGACTTAACTGTATCACATTACGACAAACACCCACCTCAAGTTTATAAGGCACGATTGGACGAAACAACCTATGGCTACCAATAAGAATCATTCGGTTCAGTTGGGTCGCTATCTCCTCTAACTAAGTAGACTAGGGGCACGATAGCTCGAGATGATGAAACTAATGAGATCTTGATCAGGCTCATCATCATTCCCTTATCACCCAATTTAAGTGTACGGTGATAAATTTCAAAACCCTAACCATCATAAAACTTCAGTTTCCAAAACTTGAAGTTTTGCTCTATATGCTAGGTACCTACTGCCTATATAATAACTAGCCATAATAGAACGTTCTCTCTCAATATTAAGGAAGGAAATTGTTAAGATAGTTGCTATTTGCATGCTTTTCATTTTTGCAACTTATAAAGTTTTGATGATTTCAAACATTATTGTTCAAATGTGTAGTTATCTCCTAACAATTTTGGAAGAATTGTATTTGCTCTTGTGTGTACTGACATTTCAGGAAAAACGAACTCCAGACTACGAAGACTTCAAATTAAATTCAGCATGAGATACTTTGTAAAATTTGAAGCTTGCACTTTTCTTAGAAATCAAATTGAAAGGGAGTGATTGTATGTTGAGAAAATAAAAACATTCACACATAAGGAGATCATGTAGAATTTATACTGATCGTACAGGACGATCTTCAGTTCGTACTGGACGATCAGACAGTTATCTCCTATAGAGCATTTGGAACGAATAGGAACTTGCTTGAAATTTTTTCTAAGTCCTATTCGTCCAGGACGAAATAAAATTATCGTCCAGTACGATTGGCTCTCTGGAAAATTTTCGTCCAGATGAAATTAATTATCGTCCAGGACGATTGGGTCTCTGGAAAATTTTCGTCCAGACGGAAATAAATTATCGTCCAGGACGAAAATAAATTATCGTACAGGACGATCAGTCCTCGGGAAAATTTTCGTCCAGACGAAAATAATTTATCGTACAGGACGATCAGTCCTCGGGAAATTTTTCGTCCAGACGAAATAATTTATCGTACAGGACGATCAGTCCTCTGTAAAAATTTCGTCCAGACGAATCTATTTTCGTCCAAACGATTAACCGACTTAGGACAGTTTTCAGCAGTTTCTAGAATCGACCTTGTAATAACCGTTCGTACTTGACGAACCTAGTTCGTACAGGACGATCAGCTGTACGAAGACATTTCGTAAACATATTCAAATAGGGTCGTTTCAGATCATTTAAGTAAAATCGTCCAGGACGATCCACGATCGTACAGGACGATCCACTGCGTACAGAATTGAATACTTGCAGTTTTTGGGCGGTTTTTCTTGTCTTTTGTATAAATAGTTCAAATTAGACTGCCACCCAATCTTTTTGTCATTTGATCTTCGTGCCTATTGAGAGAATAGCCAAGGAGAGAGTTGAAGAGAGCATTCAAGGGAGGATTCCTACCATTGAAGCGAGAAGGCTTCACTTGGATTTCAAAGGTAAGAGTCTCTACTTGTGAATTGAGATTACTTCACTCTTTTCTTTCTTCCTTCTAGATTCTTGTGAGAAGATCTGTCAAGAAGATCCAGTTCTCTGCCGACACTTGGAGAGTGTGAACAGCCGAAGGGTTCTCTGCCCACACTAGGAGAGTGTGAAAGGATGAAGGGTTCTCTGCCCACACTAGGAGAGTGTGAAAGGACGAAGGGTTCTCTGCCCACACTAGGAGAGTGTGAAAGGATGAAGGGTTCTCTGCCCACACTGGGGATAGTGTGAAAGGACGGACGGTTCTCTGCCAACACTGGGTATTGTGTAAAAGGACGGACGGTTCTCTGCCGCACCGGGGAGTGGTGAAAAGAGTGTGTTGTAAAGACTTCTCCGCCTTGCTGTGGGTGCAAAAGGAGAGTCACTATTGGTATTAGTGCAATACTCAGAGGGTGCCTCTGGGGAGTGGATGTAGGTCTGGTTATAGACCGAACCACTATAAATCTGGTGTCATTTACTTTACTGTTTTTACGTTTCCGCACTTTCTATTTCAGTTTTAAAAACTCTGTGGTTGAAAAACCTTTTTCTACAAAATTTAAAAGAGATTTTATTTCGATTCAATAATATTTAAAAAGGGGTCTTAAATTTTAACTTTGTTTTTTAAAACTACCAATTCACCCCCCTCTTGGTAGCCGTGGGACATTCACTTAGGCTTAACAACCTAATTACTAGACTCAACAAGTGGTATCAGAGCTTCGTTTCAATATCATAAGTTTGAACTACTTTTTGATTAACGTAGATGGCTACTTTCGGAAACTGGAACACACCTGAGGGTTACTCTATTACTAGACCTCCACTATTTGACAATATTCCTTTTGATTTTTGGAAAACACGCATGTCTACTTTCTTACAGTCACTTGATTATCGCATGTGGATATTAGTCCAGGATGGCTACACAAAACCAACTAGATTAGTTGATGGAGTAATGGTAGAAATACCTTTTACTGATTGGACTGTAGAAGAACGTGACTTAGCACAATTAAATGCCAAATGTTTAAACAGTTTCTTTTGTGCTTTAAAATATGAAGACTACATGCGGGTTTCCACTTCCAAAAGCGGAAAGGACATATGGGATAGACTTTGTATAACTTATGAAGGGACAAATGAGGTTAAACAATCAAGGCTCAATATCTTGTTACATGACTATGAATTGTTTCGCATGAAACCTAATGAATCTATTTCTGACATGTACACAAGATTTACACAAATTGTCACTTCTTTGCATGCACTTGGTAGGGAATTAACTAATGCTGAAATGGTCAACAAGATTCTTCGTTGTTTACCTACTGCTTATGATGCAAAAATTAGTGCAATTACAGAGTCTAAAGATTTAAACATTTATTTTATTGACAATCTTCTTGGTTCACTCATTGCTTATGAGCAAGGAGTAAGTCAAAGGAAGATTGATGCAAGTGAACCACGAAAGGAGAAGAATATAGCACTAAAAGTGGAAGAGTCAGAGAGTGAACACTCACAACCTGAGGATGAAGATGATGTTGCACTAATGACTAGATAATTCAGAAGCTTTTTAAAGAGGAAGCAGAAGAAACGCCAGCTATGGAATAGAGGTAAGTTTAACAGAAATGGCAAGGTTTCTAATGAAGTGATTTGTTATGAATGCAGGAAACCAGATCATATCAAGACTGAATGCCCAAAACTCAAAGCCACTCCTGCTAAGGAGAAGGTGGAGGAGAAACCTATGGTAAAGAAGGGAAAGAAGAAGTTTCAAAGAGCTTTCTGGGTGGACTCAGCTTCAGACTCATCTGAGACAGAAAAAGAAGAAGAAGTCACTAATCTTTGCTTGATGGCAGACAAAGTGGATCACTCAGATCAAGAAGAGAATTTCTCTCACACAAGACCTCGTGGGAGCATATGGTACCTGGATAGCGGATGTTCAAAGCATATGACTGGAGACACTACACAATTCATATCGCTAGAAGCCAGGAATGGAGGCAAGGTTACACTTGGAGATAATACCACAAAGAAAGTGATTGGATCAGGTATGATTGGTAATTTCAAAAACTTTTTTATAGACAATGTGCTATTGGTTGAAGGCTTAAAGCATAATTTGTTAAGTATAAGTCAGCTATGTGACAAGGGTTATAATGTGAAATTTTTACCTACTAGCTGCATATTAAGCCTAAATGGGAAAGAAGTTTTAAATGGAAAAAGGGTAAACAATGTTTACATGCTAGATTTGAATTCATTTCATACTCCTATTGCTTTCTGTTTGAAAACTGTTTCTGATGAATCTTGGCTTTGGCATAGGAGACTTTGTCATTCTAGTATGAAAAATCTTAGGAGAATTACCCAAAAAAATTTAGTAAGAGGTATACCAAAACTAGACTTTACTAAGGACCATCTTTGTGATGCATGTCAATTAGGAAAACAAGTGAAGTCCTCTTTTAAATCCAATAATGATCTTAGAACTAGTAAACCATTAGAAATTCTTCACATGGATCTTTTTGGACCAGTAGGAACTGTAAGTCTAGGAGGGAAAGTATACGGATTTGTTATTGTGGATGATTTCTCTAGGTTCACTTGGGTTAGATTTCTTTTTCATAAAAGTGAATCATTTGAGGAATTCAGAAATTTTTCAACTTGGATTCAGAGAAAATTAGGATGTGAAATAATATCTATACAAAGTGATCATGGAGGAGAATTTGAAAATGATAGATTTGAAAATTTTTGTAAAGAAAAAGGGATTGATCACAACTTTTCTGCTCCTAGAACCCCTCAACAAAATGGGGTAGTTGAAAGGAAAAATAGAACATTAATAGAAGCCGCCAGAGCAATGTTGGCAGAATACTCTCTTCCTAAATATTTTTGGGCTGAGGCGGTTAGCACTGCATGTTATGTTCTGAATAGGGTGAATGTGAGATCAAATTTAAATAAAACACCCTATGAGTTACTAAAAGGTAGAACACCAAATTTGTCTCATTTGCATGTTTTTGGTTGCAAGGTGTTCATTCATAACAATGGAAAATCTGCCTTAGGAAAATTTGATCCAAAATCAGATGAAGGAATTTTTGTTGGATATTCAAGTGTTGGAAAATCTTATAGGGTATTCAACAAAAGAACTTTAGTTATTGAAGAAACCACACATGTTGTATTTGATGAATCTGGAAATTTAGAAGAGCCAAATATTGTTGAAGAAGAAATTGAGGAAAACTCCCAAAAGATTAATAGATTAAATTTGGAAGAAAATGTGGAAGAAAACTTTGAAAGAGAAAATCCTTTGCCTAGAGATTTGAGATTTTCTAAAAACAACCCAAGAGAATTGATTATAGGAGAACCTAGTGAGGGTGTTAGAACTAGGCGTGGATTAAATAAGGAAGTCAATCATTCAGCCTTTATTTCAACCATAGAACCCACTAATATTGATCAGGCACTTTTTGATGAATTTTGGATATTGGCCATGCAAGAAGAGTTAAATCAATTTGTAAGAAATAAAGTTTGAGAATTAACTACAAGGCTAAAAGATCAAAGTGTTGTTGGAACAAAGTGGGTGTTCAAAAATAAAATGAATGACTCAGGAGTAGTCATTAGAAATAAGGCTAGATTAGTTGCTAAGGGGTATAATCAAATTGAAGGAATTGATTTTGAGGAGACCTTTGCCCCTGTAACAAGACTTGAAGCAATTAGGGTTTTACTTGCCTTTGCCTGTTTTAAAAGTTTTAAATTGTTTCAAATGGATGTCAAAAGTGCCTTTTTGAATGGTGTTATTGAAGAAGATGTTTATGTAGAACAACCTCCAGGATTTGAAAATTCAATATACCCAAATCATGTTTTTAAGTTAAAAAAGGCATTATATGGATTGAAACAGGCACCTAGGGCTTGGTATGAGAGATTGAGCACTTTCCTACTTGAAAGATCTTTTGAAAAAGGAAGTGTGGATACCACTCTCTTCTTAAAGAAATTTGGAAAGGAAATACTCATTGTTCAAATTTATGTGGATGATATCATCTTTGGATCTTCAAATAAAAATCTTTGTGATGATTTTTCTAATACAATGAGTAGTGAATTTGAAATGAGTCTAATGGGAGATTTAAATTACTTTCTAGGTTTTAGCATCAAGCAACTTGAGGAAGGGACATTTCTTAGTCAAACCAAATATATTAAGGACATCCTCAAGAAATATGAAATGGACAATGCTAAACCTGTTAGTACACCAATGAGTTCCTCAGTTCAGTTAGATAAGGACCTTAAGGGAAAATCTGTTGAACAAAAGAAATATAGAGGGATCATTGGATCTTTGCTTTACTTGACTGCTAGCCGACCAGATATTATGTTCAGTGTTTGCTTATGTGCTAGATTTCAATCAGATCCAAAAGAATCACATTTGACAGCAGTGAAAAGGATTTTAAGATACTTACTAGGAACTCAAAACTTAGGAATTTGGTATCCTATGTTTAGCTCTTCATTTGAAATTATTGGTTATTCAGATTCTGACTTTGCAGGCTGTAGAGTGGATAGGAAAAGCACTTCTGGAATATGTCAATTCATTGGAAATTCATTAGTTTCTTGGTCCAGTAGAAAACAAAATTCAGTAGCCCTATCTACTGCAGAAGCAGAATACATTGCATTAGGAAGTTGTGTGGCACAAGTACTTTGGTTAAAACAACAGTTGATTGATTTAGGATTATCTGTAGGCACTATTCCAATTTATTGTGACAATACTAGTGCTATTTGCATTTCCAAAAATCCTATTCAACATTCTAGAACCAAACACATAGATATAAGACATCATTTCATAAGGGATCATGTATCCAAAGGAGAAATTGAACTCACCCATGTTTCAACTGAAAATCAACTTGCAGACATTTTTACAAAACCTTTAGCCCTTGATACCTTCAGTACTTTAAGAACAAGGATAGGTGTTATTGATTTAAATTCCTAAACAAAATGTCTTTGCAACATTGATGTTTATGTTTTTGTTTTCTTTTTGATTATGTGAATTTTTGTGTGTTTTGAATGAATTTGTTTTTGAGTGTAAGTTTTTTATTGTATGTTTTCTGTATTTTTTAAAGTTTGGTTTTATTTTCTTAAATTAAAATTAAAAAATTCAAAAATTGGAGAAAATCGTCCAGGACGACTTTTGGTTCGTACTGGACGATGTGAGAAAAATTAGTTTGCGTGCATTTTACCAGTTTTGAGAGCAGTTTTTAATTAAATCGTCTGTACGATCTGAATATCGTCCAGGACGAACTTTTTCCTTTTCTCAAACGTCGCGACGATTGAATGCAGCGGTTGAGTGGATAAGACAGTTTTTAATATGGATTTCGTCTGTACAAAATTTTGGTTCGTCCAGACGAACATATGTCGTTTCAGTGTAGGGGACGGTTTTTAAAAGACATTTAAACGAGTTATTTCTAGATCGTCTGTACGAACTTTTGTTCGTATGTACGATCGGTCAAGTCAAAGGCCTGTACGAAGGGACGCATCGTAAGTTGTGTTGATTACGAAATGCCGTTACATTTTGGACGAATTTGATAGTCTGTACGAAATAATTTTCGTCCAGACGAACGATGATTTTCTTCCAGGACGAACCTTTTTCGTCCAGGACGAACATATCGTTTTCTTTAAATATGAAGGCTTTTTAACTCAACAATCACAATTTCAAACTTCTCTTTCAATCCCTTTCTACTTCAAATTGTCAATGGCCTCCTCAAGCAAAAGACAAAAGGTGTTAGCGAAGAAGCCGAATAGGAATGTCTCGGAAAACTTCCTTTCTAAGGCAAATGAGGAATCATTTTCTCATTTTGCTTCCGCAAAAATAACTCCATCTCGCATCTTAATCCAAAGCGAGATAAATTTTAAGGTAATACACCTTTTTGCCTCAACCCAATTCCATTTCATACTTTCTCTCGTCCATTTCTACAACAAGCAAACATTTCTCTACTTTCTAGCCAACATGAGTTTTAACTCCGACCACTCTTCCATTAGTTCCTATGTATTCAAGCAAAAAGTAGAAATCACCAAGCATGACATTGGTGCATTTCTAAACCTAAGGACTGAAGGATATAGAGCTCACACTCTTATGACCGAAAACACAATCAGATGGGAAGATGTCAATATGGTAATTAGAAAAAGTGGCGTAACCTATCATATTGCTAGAGTATCTGGGATGACCCAAAATGCCCGTATCATCCAGCATATCCTTAGATCTTCAATCATTCCTAAAGCTGGTGATAGGATAAACATTACTCCTCTCCTTTCTGTTCTAACCTTTTTGATTATGGATCGTTGCCCTATCGACGAAGCCCAACTTATCATATATCATCTCTATAGGCTTTCAGAAATAGGACATGCTGAACAGAAGAGGAAAAAGAATATTTCATTGGGACATTTAATTACCTACATTTTGGAGAAGAAATATAATTTGGTGCATCCTGATGAAGAATATGAAGAGCCAGTTTACTATAATGATGCATCCTTCAGATTGCTCTTCAAGGAGGAAAAAGAAAAAGAAAAAGCGCATGCCAGTGCTTCAGAAGAAGAAGAAGAAGAAGGAGCGCAAACCTCTGCACCTCAGTCAGATTATCAGAATCTGATTGAGAGATTTGATAGATTAGAGACTCATATTGATCAAAGGTTTGATCAATTTGATGCTCAACTTGTGCAGCAACAACATGACATTGGTATAATTACAAATGAAGTACATGATATCAATACCAATGTAATGTTGATGGCCTCCTACTTTAACCTTTTCGGTGGCATTCCTCCTCCTCCTCCTCCAGAACAGTAGAGATGAATTTCTGTGTCTTTGTTGTACTCGTGTTGTAGTTTTTTTTTTATGTCTTGTTGTGTTAGTGTTTATGTTAAGTGTTTGTTTGTCTTTTCTTTTAAGTTGTATTTAGATATTGTGAAATGTGTAATCCTTTCATTAATATCAATGCATTTCGTACTTGTTTCAATGTTGATTTGTTATTGAAATGTGGTTAATTTTTATGAATTTCATTAGTATTATTTAATCTTCATAGTGCTTAAATTAGATTGTAATTTGAGATTATCTACATTAGAAAATCTAGTCTTTCTAAATTTAAAAGTTGTTTATAACTTGTTGTAATTAGAACTTTTAAATTCATGTCTATTCATTTAGACTACATAAAAGTTAATATTATTATTGCAATTTAGATGTTGTCTTATTTTGTATTTCCTAGCTCAATTAATATTTATGCACTTAGAAAAATTTGAGATTCTAGATTATTGTCTTTGGAAAGAATTCAATTACTCTTGAAAATTGTACAAATGTACAAAATTAAAAGGAATGCGCAACAAAGTTGCAAATGTGAAAAAGAGGCACAAAATAAGCCCAATAAAGAAAGATGCACAAAAATGTGCCACCTATATGAAAAAGATGTACAAAAATGTGCCACCTATATGAAAAAGATGCGCAAAGCGCCACTTGTGGTAATTCTCTTCTTTCCAAATTCTTTCAATCTCTTAATTCAAATTGATCTTATGTTCATTTATATTCTTTTGAACTTTGAAATATCGAATTTTTCTTCATCTCTCTAGTAATGATTTTCTATATTGGAATGTCTAAATTGAATCATGTCTTTGCTAAATTCTTCTTACTTACAATGTTATATCACTTTTTAAATTTCATGAATTTCTATGATTGACCTAATGTTTTTAGTTTAAAATTGTATACCTTGTATCAATCAACATTTAGATTAAATATTCAAATGAATTTCATACAATTACTTACATTTCTTGTCTATTTCTTCTTCACTTTTTGTTGTTGTCAAAAAGGGGGAGAAATCATTGTGTTTGTATGCTTTGTTTGTTCATATGTTTTATGTTTTGTTTGTTTGTATGTTTGAGTTTTTAGTTTATTTTTTTTGAAAAATAAAATTTTTTTTATGCTTCAAATTGCCTCCTTATTTTTATGTATTTATCAATTCAGGGGGAGTTTAGGAGATAGAAAGATTTGTTTAAATTGAAATCATATAAACAATAATTGTTTTGCCATCATCAAAAAGGGGGAGATTGTTAAGATAGTTGCTATTTGCATGCTTTTCATTTTTGTAACTTATAAAGTTTTGATGATTTCAAACATTATTGTTCAAATGTGTAGTTATCTCCTAACAATTTTGGAAGAATTGTATTTGCTCTTGTGTGTACTGACATTTCAGGAAAAATGAACTCCAGACTACGAAGACTTCAAATTAAATTCAGCATGAGATACTTTGTAAAATTTGAAGCTTACACTTTTCTTAGAAATCAAATTGAAAGGGAGTGATTGTATGTTGAGAAAATAAAAACATTCACACATAAGGAGATCATGTAGAATTTATACTGATCGTATAGGACGATCTTCAGTTCGTACTGGACGATCAGACAGTTATCTCCTATAGAGCATTTGGAACGAATAGGAACTTGCTTGAAATTTTTTCTAAGTCCTATTCGTCCAGGACGAAATAAAATTATCGTCCAGTACGATTGGCTCTCTGGAAAATTTTCGTCCAGACGAAATTAATTATCGTCCAGGACGATTGGGTCTCTGGAAAATTTTCGTCTAGACGGAAATAAATTATCGTCCAGGACGATCAGTCCTCGGGAGAATTTTCGTCCAGACGAAAATAAATTATCGTACAGGACGATCAGTCCTCGGGAAATTTTTCGTCCAGACGAAATAATTTATCGTACAGGACGATCAGTCCTCTGTAAAAATTTCGTCCAGACGAATCTATTTTCGTCCAAACGATTAACCGACTTAGAACAGTTTTCAGCAGTTTCTAGAATCGACCTTGTAATAACCGTTCGTACTGGACGAACCTAGTTCGTACAGGACGATCAGTTGTACGAAGACATTTCGTACACATATTCAAATAGGGTCGTTTCAGATCGTTTAAGTAAAATCGTCCAGGACGATCCACGATCGTACAGGATGATCCACTGCGTACAGAATTGAATACTTGCAGTTTTTGGGCGGTTTTTCTTGTCTTTTGTATAAATAGTTCAAATTAGACTGCCACCCAATCTTTTTGTCATTTGATCTTCGTGCCTATTGAGAGAATAGCCAAGGAGAGAGTTGAAGAGAGCATTCAAGGGAGGATTCCTACCATTGAAGAGAGAAGGCTTCACTTGGATTTCAAAGGTAAGAGTCTCTACTTGTGAATTGAGATTACTTCACTCTTTTCTTTCTTCCTTCTAGATTCTTGTGAGAAGATCTATCAAGAAGATCCGGTTCTCTGCCGACACTTGGAGAGTGTGAACAGCCGAAGGGTTCTCTGCCCACACTAGGAGAGTGTGAAAGGATGAAGGGTTCTCTGCCCACACTAGGAGAGTGTGAAAGGACGAAGGGTTCTCTGCCCACACTAGGAGAGTGTGAAAGGACGAAGGGTTCTCTGCCCACACTAGGAGAGTGTGAAAGGATGAAGGGTTCTCTGCCCACACTGGGATAGTGTGAAAGGACGGACAGTTCTCTGCCAACACTGGATATTGTGTAAACGGATGGACGGTTCTCTGCTGCACCGGGGAGTGGTGAAAAGAGTGTGTTGTAAAGGCTTCTCCGCCTTGCTGTGGGTGCAAAAGGAGAGTCACTATTGGTATTAGTGCAATACTCAGAGGGTGCCTCTGGGGAGTGGATGTAGGTCTGGTTATAGACCGAACCACTATAAATCTGGTGTCATTTACTTTACTGTTTTTACGTTTCCGCACTTTCTATTTCAGTTTTAAAAACTCTGTGGTTGAAAAACCTTTTTCTACAAAATTTAAAAGAGATTTTATTTCGGTTCAATAATATTTAAAAAGGGGTCTTAAATTTTAACTTTGTTTTTTAAAACTACCAAATCACCCCCCTCTTGGTAGCCGTGGGACATTCACTTAGGCTTAACAACCTAATTACTAGACTCAACTGAAATTAGGTATAAAGGCTTTGCACCTACGAGATACTATACCTCATATCATAATGTCCTCCCGAAATGAGAACGAAATCTCTAGCTACTGTCTTATATAAAATATAATATGCCTTCTAAAAATTTATCATGGAAGATCAATTTTGCTAAAACTTTTTCTATTGATAAAATGGAGTATGGAGAGGTTGGGGCATAAATTTTGAAAGTCAACAACAATATTTAAAACTACCACACACAATATCAAGAATGCTTTGACAATCCAAATACATGTAACATCCAAATTAACAATCACATAAAGTATTTTTACTCCCACTTATAATCATAATGCAACAAAAAGATCTATATTCCTTATATGATGGACTCTAGCTTTTCATTATTGAGAACAAAAAAAAAACAAAGAAATTATCATTCTTAAACCACAATCCAACCCTCAAACGATAATGCTTATCTCTATATAGACCATTACAAGTATCTCGACAATCATGCAACCAGGCATTTACTTGCGAGAAAATAATTAGGGAAAAGCATATCCAGATCCATGAACATTAACAAGCTTTGAATTCAAGCATGATTTAATGCTAATTCACTAATATAAGAAGCAAGTTTCATATTGAAAAATAATGAAAGTGGCATAATTCTACTACATCGTCAAAGTCATGAAAAAAATACATTATTAATGATAAGATCATTCCCAACAAAATCATGTGAGGAAAATCATAACGATAAAATGCATAGGAAATTATCTTTAATCATAAATCTAATAATCCTTTCTTGAAAAGTAACTACTCAAAAATCATGTGGATTGATGTCTCCATTATAATTTCAATCTAAAATCTTAATGATCATGATCATGTTGATTAACTGCTCCCAAACTGTAAGAAAAAAATGCAAGGGTAAATAAATTTACATTTAAATTAATAATATAAGAAATTGATAGACTTGCATAAATTATTTAACATGAAAAAACTTTAGTTGATTTAATATATGTTTATTTAGACATTATGACCAATTTTATAATACTATAATTATACACATGTATGATTTTTATAAAATAAATTTCTAAATCAACATTAATATTGAATAGAATAAAAAAATATATCAACATTGTTATAGGGTGGCTATAGCATAGTTTATATAACATCAACAATTATAATATAATACAACTTTTATAAAAGTTGTGAATTTGAATTGGTTAAAAATGCTATGATTAATTTGATCTTACCAACAATTCTAGAAACCACTACAAGCTACATGCTATAATAGTTCCATTTTTTTAGCAGTAACATTTCACAGAAATCATAACCTTAAATATATGCACTTGTGCTAGATACTAGATTTAATGAGTCTTCACCGTCAATTTATATTCTTATTTTGTATATTTAATATATTAATACTCATGATCAATGTTTAATATTATTGTGTCAATTATTTTATGTATTTGTCATTTGATTTAGAAGCAAGATTCCAAGTGTCTTTTTTGTCATCTAATTTAGTGTAGAATGTTGGCCATTAAAAGAGAAGCATAATATAAGTTAAGCATTGCAGAGACGATGATGCTTATATGGATGAATAACTATACTTTTAGAGGCAATATATGAAATGAGCATATACATAATACTTGATGCAAGTTGAGTAAAATATATATATATATATATATATATATATATATATATATATATATATATATATATATATATATATATATATATATATATATATATATATATATATATATATATATATATATATATAATTTAAGGTCGTGAAATGTCAATTCATATGCATATCAATGCAATACTTGATGCATGAAAACAATCATGCAAGAAAATAATGTCTGCGAAAATTGGTGTTATCCATTTAGCATGCATTATTCCCAAATTTATGAAATCTATAAACACTAAACATTTAAAATGATCTTTATGTGCTCATAACTATGTTGACTGTTATGCATTCAAGTATAATGATTAGGAATATTAACACCTTGATTCATGTAAGCTAATCTATATTGGTATTGAAAAATGATCAAATTGCAAACAAATTTAAACTTGAAAGAGTTTGAATCTATATGCATCTTAGTATGGCCAAGCAACCAAGTGAGGGAGTCGATATGGTGAGACAGTATATATAATGTTCATGGCCTAACATCGCAACACTTACCGAATCAATGCCAAGCACTCAACTTAAAATTTGTTTCTATTTTTCAAATAAATTTATTTCAAATATTTGAGCTATTACAATCTTCCCACCTTCAAAAAATTTCATCCTCGATATTACATTAATTAGTCTGAGAGAGAGAGAGAGAGAGAGAGAGAGAGAGAGAGAGAGAGAGAGAGATAGGGCGAGGGAGACCCCCATACACCTTAGTTGGTTGTGAGACTTCCACTGAGTCTATCGAGCCAATCCCTCAGAAAGTCCAACCTAGTCTTGGTTAGTTTGATTATGTCGTCCCATATGATCTTTCAGATCAATTATCTCCACTTAGAGACATTCAACATTCCATAGATTTTGTCCATGGACCCTCTCATCCTTACATGGAGTATTATCGCATGAACCCCACGCAGCATGCTTAACTCAAGAAGTAGGTAGATGAGTTACTACAATGAGGTTTTATCAAAGAAAGCCTTAGTTATTGCACTATACCAGCCCTTCTTACTCCTAAGAAGGATGAATCCTGGCGAATGTGTATTGATAGACATGTTATCAATATGGGCACCATCAAATATTGTTTCCCTATCCTGAGGTTAGATTATATGCTTGATATGATGATGGGTGCCACTCTATTTTCCAAGATTAATCACAAGAGTGGATACCAAAAAATCTGGATCTGACCAGATGATGAGTGGGAAACTGCCTTCAAGACCAAGGACGATCTAGATGAGTGGTTAGTCATACTTTTTGGTTGAGTAATGCTCCGAGTACTTTCATGAGGATCATGACTCAAGTGTTGCGTGCTTTTATGGGAAAGTTTGTCATCGTCTACTTTGACAATATTCTTATTTATCGTAAGTCGACGAGTCGGCACTTCGACTACTTAAAGCAAGTTTGCCAGGTCTTAAAAAGAAACAAATTTATGCCAAACCCAAGAAATGTACCTTTCTTATAGACCGTGTTATATTTTTGGGCTTTATTATTTCAGCCCAAGGGGTCTCTGATGACCTCGAGAAGGTGAGGGCCATTGTAGAATTGTTAGTTCCTCAGAACATCCAAGAAATCCGCAGCTTCCATGGACTAACCACCTTCTATAGGATATTTATTTGAAACTTCAACACCATTGTATCTCCTTTCACCGACTGCCTTAAGAAAGGTGATTTCCACTTGACCTCATCTTCCACCAAAGCCTTTGATGAGATTAAAAAGAGAATGGTGGAAGCCCCATTGATGAGACTTCCTAATTTCTCTAAAGTCTTTGAAGTGACCTACGATGATTTGATGGTCGAAATTGGAGGAGTCCTATCCCAGGAAGGTCAACCTGTAGCTTGTTTCAGTTAAAAGCTAAATGACATTCGGCAGCGTTGTTCCACGTATGACAAGGAGCTCTTTGTAGTGATTCAATCTCTTTATTATTGGAGACACTACTTGCTCCCATAAGAGTTCTTTATTTTCTCAGATCATGAGGCCCTATGTTATATCAACTCCCAAAAGAAGTTGAATGCACATCAGGGTCGATGGGTTGAATTCCATCAAGAGTACACTTAGACCTTTAAAAATAAGGCGGGAGTTAAAAATAAAGCTGTTGATTCTCTCAGTCATTGTATAATGACTACCACTAAAATGAGAGCTGAAGTTGTGGAATTTGATCCAATCAAAAGGAACTATTCGAAATGCCCCAACTTCAAGGAGACTTATTCTCTCGAGGGAACATACAGAATGAGCCTCATGGCGATTTACTTCTTAATGATGGTTATCTTTTTAAAGCTCAGACGCTTTGCATCCCTAGCACCTCCCTTAGGGAATTTATTGTTTAGGAACTCCACACCAGCGACCTCGCTGGCCCATTTCCTACCCTGCTCCAAGACATCTGATGCCTCCCACATTGCTAAACTTTACTTCAATGAGGTCGTCTAATTACATGGTTTACCCAAAATTATTGTATCAGATAGGGATGTAAAGTTCTCCAATTTTTTTTTGGAACACCCATTGGATGAAAATAGACACTAAATTACAATTTTTTAAAGCCTTTCGTCCAAAAATTGATGGTCAAACCAAGGTAGTCAATAGGAGCATAGACAATTTTTATGATCCCTGGTAAGATAGCATATTAAGGATTGGAATTCCATACTCCTCAGAGTTGAGTTTGCCTATAATAATTCTGTGAACCATACCACTGGCCTAAGTCTCTTTGAAAATATTTATGGGTTCAAACCTAGAAAACCTCTAGATCTCATAGCCATGTATTCTAGGTATAGAATTTATGAGTCTGCATACTCATTTGTATCCCATATGCATGAACTTTATAAAGAGATTGCATGTCAGATTGAAAAGAGCAATAATTATTATAAACTTTATGCTGATCTTAAATGAAAATTTAAAACTTTTGATGTTGGTGATTTTGTGCTAGCTCGAATTCGTCTAGAACGGTTCCTACAAGGAATAATTAAGAAGTTACACGCTAAGAGTGCAGGACAATTCAAAATAATTAAGAAAATCAATGATAATGCTTATGTAGTAGATCTACCTACAGAATTCAATATCAATCCCTCCTTTAACAAAGAAGTTCTAGTGGTATATGAAGGGCCTAATTTTAACCCACCAAATCAACTTCTACAACAGTCATCCGAACCTTGTGAGAACCCAAACCGACCTCCACTTCCAAACATTCCCAAAATATCTATGGCATAGAAGGTTGACATGATTATGAGTGATGATATCATTTACACAAGAGAAGATGGATGAAGGAGATATTTGAATAGGTGGATAGGCAAACCTAAGTCAAAAGCCATATGGTTGGATCGTGAGGAGCTACAGCAGATTGACCCCGACTCATTGGAGATCCATGATAGCACCTGGGATGCATACTCGACGTATTCAAGCTTTTCCCACCCTGAGAGAATGATTGGGACATTAAATCATGGATAGTAAATCAGAGACGTGGTTGCCGATCTATGACCACGATCGTGCCAATCTATTTTTGAGTCCTCATATGTATTTTTTTATTTATTTTCTTTATGTATTTGTTTTAGATGTATTTCCCTTTTCACTCCTTACTTAAGGGTTTGTCATGTGTTAGCTGTAAGGCTAAGTCATCTTTTATTTTCACGTTCATTGTATGAGGCTATATATAGCCCCCTTACGTTTCTTTTGAGTTTAATGAATTAATGAATATATTATAATCAAATTTCTGTATATTGAGTTCCTGTGAGAGCTTGAGATGTTTTGGAGAGAAATCCCTTGGAGAGGGAAGCGGATCACCCACCAACCTTGGAAGACTCAGGGTTTGTGGCTATTTTCATCTCACCAAACTGGTTGCCACCCAACCGTAATTGCCTCCCCCCCTTAGAATTTCCCCAGTAATGTTTGGAATAAAAGCCTTCCTAACTAGGCCTCTATGTTTTCAGAAACCCAATTAATTCACAATTCAAATCTATTTGAATTTGAATTTGTTACCTAAAATACAAATTGTATTTTAAGAAAGTTTCTAAAATTAAATCCTATTTGAATTTAAATTTAATTGGGATTAATTAAATCTTTCCAAATTCCCAATCCCAAAACAAGCAACACTTGATTACCTTTCTCCAATTGAAACTGTCGGCCCTTCTCTCTCTCAATGCCACTGGCCCCCCTTTATTACCCCATTTGATTTCTTTCCAAATTACAAACCTTTCTCTTTGGGAAGAAGTCAAAACCCCACCCTCTCTCTCTTACCCGCCCCTCCCTCTCACCTCTTACCCTTTTAATTATTTCCAAATTTAAGAATTAAATAGGGTAAAAAATTCCAAAATTTCCCTTTATCCTTCCTCTCCAAATCTAAACCAATTCCTTTCCCAAGCTCTCACCTTTGGCCGGACACCGCTCACCCTTCTTCTCTTCTTGAATTCTTGAGAGAAATCTCTTTCTCTCAATGGTAATCTTTAAGGAGAGCATAGGACATCATCTATAACACTTCAACCCTATGATATCAATGCATGGCTGATCTCGATCTTAACTCCGATTTCATCTACAATGAACAAGGTCTCATTGATATCCTCCAATCACCTTTCTTTGACGTCCACCTAGAAATAGATATTTCCATCGATGAGTACTTGGATCCTATCATATTTACCTTGCCCGAAGCCATTAAAGAGCAGCTTTCCACCATTCAATGGCAACTCACCACCGTCCCATGATGAGGGTGAACGTTTTCTCCTATTAAATTTTCTCCTAGTCTTCTTCTCTTGTAGGTTATGATTCAAGCATAAGGTGTCGTGCAAAGCTATATGCCAATAATTAGTAAACCTAGGATATGAGTTTGATTTTCTATGCTTTTTAATCTCGTTGTTAACCAAGGGATGCTATTGAAAATCTACTTAATTTGCATATGATAAAATTCTAAATTTTTTGGTGGTCTTAGATTTTAGTAGGTGATTTGGCCTAAACGGACTCACATCTCTTTTTGTTTTCTTTTATCATTTAGTAGCTAATGTTTTAATTATTATTTCTCTTATTCCAAAATGTGTAAGCTCTTAACACATTTATTTAAATCATACCTAGTCCTGCATCAATTCTTTTTATCATTTTTCATTCTGATTTAATTATAGAAACCTAAAAGCCTAGAACACATGCTTTGGTACCAATTATCTTCTTTTTATTGATTAGGCCAATAATTTAGTCAGAGCATTGGTATGGAAAGAAAATTGATATTCTCTTAGATGATTGTTCAATTAAGAAGTAAAAAAACAAGTAGGAATAAATAAGATAAGAATTAGCATATCTCGAAGGCTGGCTCATATCTGGTAAGGCCTTTTATATTTTCTTATTTGATTTCCTTCCCCCTCCCTCTCTCTTTTTGGATCTTTCTTGCTCTCTGAATTGCACTGAAAGTAGCATCTTTTTAAGGGTATGTTAGGTTGGGCTGAAGCTAACTTAAGTCAAATAGGTTAAGATAATCTAAGCAATCAAGTGGGATTAAGCCATTTGGTTGATGAAAAAGATAAGCTTCTCTAAGCTGAGATAAACTTAGAAATTTGTTTGATTGGTTTTAAGCTTGATTAGTATTATGAACTTTACAACAGAAGAAACTTATAAAGTAAATCTTGTATAGTTGTACATTATTATGTAAATGACAAATGTTTTATTAATTCATAACTACTTTGATGACCTGTAGGCCTATATAAAATGAAAAAAAAATGTTATATAGATGCGAGGAATGGTATTTTACCCCAAAATATCCCATTTTCGTATTACCCCCTAATATTCCTCTTTTTTTAGGATAGCACAAATCTTACAATGGGGTAGATATGCAATTGCAATAACTTCATCTAAGAAATACACTTAGAATACAACAACAACATCAAGCCTTTATCCAGTATGTGGGGTCGGCTAAATGAATTATTACCTCTATTGTGTTCTGTTAAAAGTTAAATTCTCATTTAAATCTCATAAAGAAATTTCATTCTAATATTTTCTAACTAAGTCTTTTTAGGTCTACCTCTACCTTTGTTAACATAAGCCAAATCTAATATATCTACTGTCCTAATTAGGTCATCGGAAGGCCACTGTTTTATGTGACCAAGCCATCTAAGGTGACTCTCTCTAATCTTTTTTTCAATTGGAGCTACTCCAACCTTTTCACTTATATGCTCATTTCATATCTTATCTCTAAATGTAATGCTATTCATCCATATAAGCTTCATCATCTCTGGAATACTTAACTTAATATTATGCTTCTCTTTTAATGGCCAACATTCTGCACTAAAATAGATGACAAAAAAAGACACGTGGAATCTTGCTTCTAAATCAAATGACAAATACGTGCAATAATTGACACAATAACATTAATCTTTGATAATGAGTATTAATATATTAAATATACAAAATAAGAGTATAAATTTACTACGAAGACTCATTAAATCTGGTATCTAGCAAAAGTGCATATATTTAAGGTTACGATATCTGTGAAATGTTATTGCTAAAAAAATGGAACTATGACAGTATGTAGCTTGTAGTGGTTTCTAGAATTATTGGTAAGGTCAAATTAATCATAGCATTTTTAACCACTTCAAATTCATAGCTTTTAAAATTGTTGTATTATATTATAATTGCAGATGTTATATAAACTATGCTATAGCCACCCTATAATAGTGTTGATATATATTTTTATTCTATTCAATATTAATGTTGAACTAGCAAAAGTTTTATAAAAATCACACATGTGTATAATTATAGTATTATAAAATTGGTCATAATGTCTAAATAAACATATATTAAATCAATTAAAGTTTGTTCATGTTAAATAATTTATGCAAGTCTATCAATTTCTTATATTAGTAATTTAAATATAAATTTATTTACCCTTGCATTTTTTTCTTATAGCTTAGGAGCAGTGAATCTAATTGATCATGATCATTAAGCTTTTAGATTGACATTATAAAGGAGTACATCAAACTGCATGATTTTTGAGTAGTTACTTATCAAGAAAGGAATGTTAGATTTACGATTAAAGATAATTTCCTATGCTTTTTATCATCATGATTTTCCTCACATGATTTTGCTGGGAATGAGCTTATCATCTAATAATGTATTTTTTCATGACTTTGATGATATAGTAGAATTATGCCACTTTCATTATTTTTCAATATGAAACTTGCTTCTTATATTAGTGAATTAGCATTGAATCATTGTTGAATTCAAAGCTTGTCAATGTTCATGGATCTGGATATGCTTTTCCCTAATTATTTCCTCACAACTAAATGCCTGGTTGTATAATTATCGAGATACTTGTAATGGTCTATATAAAGGTAAGCATTATAATTTGAGGGTTGGATTGTGGTTTGAGAATGTTAATTTCTTTGTTTTTTTTTTGTTCTAAAAAATGAAAAGTTATAAACCATCATATAAGGAATATTGATCTTTTTGTTTTATTGTGATTATAAATGGGAATAAAAATACTTTAAGTTGTTGTTAATTTGTATGTTGCATGTATTTAGATTGTCAAAGCATTCTTGATATTGTGTGTGGTAGTTTTAAATGTTATTGTTGACTCTAAAAATTAATGCCCAAACTTCTCCATACTCAATTTTATCAATAGGAAAAGTTTTAACAAGATTGGTCTTCCATGATAAATTCTTAGAAGACATATTATATTTTATATAAGATAGTACCTAGAGATTTCATTCTCATTTTAGGAGGATATTATGATATGAGGTATAGTTTCTCATAGGTGCAAAGCCTTCATAATTAATTACCTTCCTCAATATTTAGAGAGAACTTTTAATTAATTCTAGTTTTTATATAGGCAGTAGGTTCCTAGCTTATAGAGCAAAACTTCAAGTTTTGGAAACTGAAGTTTTAGGATGGTTAGGGTTTTGAAACTTGTTACCGTACACTTAAATTGGGTGATAAGGGAATGATGATGAATGTTATAAAGATCTCATTAGTTCCATCGTCTCGAGCTATTGTTCGCCTAGTCTACTTAGTTAGAAAAGATAGCGACCCAACTGAACCGAATGATCCTTATTAGTAGCCATAGGTTGTTTCGTCCAATGGTGCCTTATAAACTTTAGGTGTGCCTTTTTCATAAGTGGATACATTTAAGTGAACCTTACGTGACAGAAAGGAGCTCTATGAGTTAGTCTTCAGAACTAGCATAAATGTACCATATAGCTAGTTGCCTCCATCTACTTCAAGATTGGTTATAAATGAACTTCAACATGATAGGATCGACAATCTTTGGTCATTTATACTTTGGTGGTTAAGTTATATCTACTATAAAAAATATTATCAATTGGTCAATGTTCTTCTATTATAATTTGTCTAATTTAATGTGATAAAGTTGAGTAAAATATAGAGTGATAAATTTTATTTTACTTTTATGAAAATTTCGTATTAATGTCTACAACAACAATAATAATAACATCATACCTTTATATGTTATAAAACTCTATATGTTATCAGAAGTGAGCTAATCATCCAAGTGATCAATATCTATATGTTATCAGAAGCAATCTCCATCGTTACTATGTTGGAAAATAATCAACTTCAAATTAAAAATATAATTGGCCATTAGAAGATGCCACAAAATTTATTATCATAAAAAAAAAACACATTTGATCTACATCTTTTATAGGGACATATATTGTTTTGTTCAAGACACCACTATAAATTTATTTACATTTGAACATAGCATTGTAAACTGATATAACCTGAAACAGTTTATCACTACGTCTCCACCTCCTTAAGGTTCCTGTTAGAAGAATCAAGAACTCATTTGTCCCCAAAAAAATGTTTAGCAATCATAACTTTCCTTATTAAATCATTAAACAAAATAATATTGCAGCGTGATTTTGTATTGAGACCATGAAAAAGCTCGCACCACTGTTGGAACCAGAGAATCAAAAGCAAGTGCACAAGAAGCTTAATATTAGGAAGGATTTTGGAGGATTTCGGCTACTTTTGTTGAAAATGGTAGAGGGCCTTGGATGAGTGGAACACCTTCTCCTTTGTATCTACCACGCGTCCAATTTCTTTGGATTCAAAAGGTAGATTTTTGTTCAATCGCAGCATCTCCCGCAATTCGCATTTTTTGAACTCTCCTATGATGATCAGAGAGGGAGGTTTGGCTTCTAAGCCATTGATTTTGTCGGATGCAGGCAAAGGAAAAGGAGTTATTCCAGATTTGAAAAGTAAGTCAATTTCTTCTAAATCGATGTTTATTCTTCTAGCCAATGATTTGGAGGCTTCTTCTTCTAATCCTACTTTTGAATTGGTTAATGCTAATGTGTGGATTAGAAAACCACATATTAAAATTAATTTGAATGAAGTTCATGATGATAATGAAGATGCTAATGTTATCAAGCTTGATTTGGAAAAAGAAAAAGCAAATATTCAAGTTTTGAAGAACTCATTAGTGGTGAAAATATTATGTAAGAACTTGCCTTTTTCAAATTGTCCAATTGAATTAAGCAAGCAATGGAGTAAATTTGGAGGATTTCATATAACCTCACTAGAATTAGATTGGCTTCTGTGTTCTTTTCAGTCGCATGAAGCATTAGAGGAAGTTCATAATGGAGGTCCTTGGTTTGTTGGGGGTTTTGTCATTGGTGTTGACAGATGGTCACCTAGCTTCAATCCTATTTCCATGGATGGGATTTCTTCTCCCATTTGGGTTCGTTTACCCCATTGACCTCTTCATTGGTGGGATGAAACCAATATTTCTAGAATTGTTTCTAGAATTGGAACCCCTTTATTATTGGATGGCAATATGCTTAGATGGGGAAGGAGGGAATTTGCAAGAGCTTGCATTCGAATTAAGTTGAATTCTAAACTTCCTTGTGGTATTTGGATTGAAGGTATCAATGGTAGATTTTATCAAAAATTTGAATATGAAAATCTATCATCTATATGTTTCAAATGTGGAATAATTGGACATAAAGACTTTGTTTGTCCAAATACTTATAATCCAACTGTGGTTGACAAAGAAGCTCCTAAAAGTTCTTCTCATAAATATGAGAAATCCAATAGGCCTTGGATGCATGTGAAATTCAAGAATAAAAAAAGTCAAAAGTTCCATTCCAAAAATTCTGTTTCCAAAGATTATCCAATCAAAAATATTTCGGGTATTAATCATTTGGTTGATCATCTTGGTGTTTCCATAAATCATAGTAAATGTGATCATATGGAAGCTGCATTAATCAAGGATACTGATTGTCTTACTGGTCAGATTTTTGATCCAGATTGCCTAATTGATTTAGTTAGATCAAATCCATATCAGCCTTTTCAGAATTCAAATTCCAAATCACCCATTGATGATTCGTTGGGAGCTGCTTTTACAGAAACAATTTCAGTTGCTGACCCGTTGGGAGAAGATTCAGCAAACTTAAATTTTGAACTACAAGTTCAAAGTTCTGAATTCAAAACTACTAAAAATGTGGATGTAATAAAGGATACCATTTTTAATGTAGCTGACCCATTGGAAGTTGTTTTTTTTTGAACCTTTTATGGATGCTAATCCATTGGGAGCTCTTAAATTAGATATTGAATTCCAAAATTCAAATTTTCAGGAGGTAGAAAATGAAGTAGGTATTGTTGGACCTATTCAACAGGATTCATGTGATAACTATCATTTTGAATTCACTCATTTGTTGGAGGAGGCTATTAATCCTGAAACTGAATTAGTTGCCGAATAGCCTTCAATAGAGACTATGTCAAAGGTTGTTGATGAACAGAATTTGGTTTCTCATTCAAATATTGCATTGAGGAAAATTTTATTGATGAATTAAGAGGTGTTTATGAAGAAATAGTTTCTCCTCCTTCTGCGATCAGTTTAAATTTAAAAAAAAAACTATTTTAAAGAAGGATAAAACTGTTTTTAATAAGGAAATTGATTCTTCCGGTTCTAAGCATAAATTGTTCAAAGAAATTCAAGCCTTAGGACCGGTGAAAGATCTACCTAGAAGAAGGATGACTTATCTCAAAATGAAGAACGCTATGAGTGGTTCTTCTAATTCATCTCAATAATATGCATGCCGATTTTCTCTTTGCAATCTTCAAAGTGGAAAGATACTTGAGGATGGAGCAATTGTTCAAAGAATTTGTCATATTACTTGCTTTGGATTACAACATTGGAAGTTGGAAAAGGCAACTAAAATACCTATTGATATTATTCTTAGGTGTTTTGCAAATGTCCTTGATATTTTGTAATTTCTTTTTATTTATCTTTTGTAGCTTCTTTTTTTCTTTTTATTTTTTATTTGTTTTTAAAACTTATTATAATTGCTTATGGGATCGATACTAGATCCTATTTTTAACCGGTTGGGAACTCTGGGATACTATCCAACCCTCGGGTTGTTTAATATTTTGGTATCCCCTGCATCTCATCAGTTTTAAAATGGGAAACAGTGGGTTTCATTTCAAAGATAATAAGTTTATTTTAAACAAGTATGCTTTCAATAAGGTTCCTTTTTCTTCTGGATCAAGGAACCATTAGTTTCTTCTTTCTAACTTGTATTAGGTTGTTATTTCTTTCATTTTAATGCAATTTTTCTTCATTTCTTAAAAAAAAAAATAGAAGAAGCTTGATATTAGACGACAAGGGGTGATAGGCATCATTTGGAAGATTGTTTTTGCAATAAAAATTAATTAATTTGAATTTTAATTAATATGAAATGCTTGTTTAATAATCATTTACAATTACATGAATCTAAATATTTTTTATAGCAGCCGACCAAATTTGGACTACATATATAATGCAATACCTAATTTATCAAAGGATACAAAGGAGAATAAACAAAATATAGATATCATTAAATTGTAACATTAAGGCAACATACAGCCACCAGCACTCCATTTGATTACTTTAAAACTTTAGCAAATGCACATGTCATCTAGCAGCTCATGTTCTTAATCCATGAGAAAGAAATAAAAGAAATAAATATAATTTTTAGGCAATATAGACACCATCTAGTATAAAAGAACCTCTTGCCATGCATGAACCTTCAGGACTTCAATTATAAGATTGTGTGATGAGAAATTATCCATGGAAGGTTATCTCAAAAAACAAAATAGCTTATTTACTGCTTTAGGTAGCCTTATGCTTCGATTGAAGGATAAGACCTTAGTACATTAGCGTCAGATCTAGGATATAGAGATGATAATTGTTCTCTGGAGTGGGTCGAACTCCTTGATCTTTGGTTTTTTGGAGAAGCAGTGTAAGGGGAAAAAAAAAAAGAAACTGTATTTTAGGTGTCCAAGGCTTCTATCCTATCAATCTTTGCAATGATGTAAAAGTAAAGTAATCTTATCTACTGTATTTTACCTCATTTATTGATTAAAAAAAATTATGGAGCATAAGAAACACACTGTAGTTGGGGCTATGACTAGCTACACATGTATATACTTGTACTCGTATAGTTTAGAGAGGAATCTCACTTGAAGTCGGAAAGTATTAATACCACCAATGTGATATATACTGAATGTCCCTCACATCTAACACACAGAAATATGTACTAGTATTTAATGTGGATAAATGTCAAAATTCATATGCATATCATTGCAATAGTTGATCCATGAAAAAAATCATGCAAGCAAACAATGTATAACAAAATTGATGCAATCCATTTAGCATGCATTATTCTTAAATTTATAAAATCAACACACTAATCATTTAAAATGATCTTTATGTGCTCACAACTACGTTGATTGTTATGCATTCAAGTAAAATGCTTAGGAGTATTAACACCTTGATTCATTTAAACATCAAATTAAAGTGGAGATCAATTTATGAATCTATATTGGTAATAAAAATTTATCCAATTACAAGCAAATTTAAAATTGAAAATTTTTTAATCTAGATGTATTTTAGTATGTATAAATTACAATTTAACAAAATTAATACATGAAAATTGCTAAAGTTAATAAATTCTGATCATATGTCAAATGTTAAAGTATTTTCTATAACATTTTCTCAAATTAAAAGGATATTCAAGCAACTAAACTTAGTTAAAATATAGGGGTATTCCTTTGTGAAGGTGGCAGGATGCTGCATATTTTGAAGTATGTTCATTATTCACTACCAATGTAATTACTGTTGAAAAGCATATGTTGAAAGCTCCCAACCAAGCTATTTTCAACATCCTAAACATTCTTGTTAAACCAAATTAAAATAAAAAATTAAAAGCAAGGCTCTCCTTTTTTAGTTTCAGCTGCTGGTATATGAAGAAGGAATGAAGAAAAGAAGATAAATTTTTTTAGGGGTAAATTGTGGGAAAAGCCTATTCATTTACTACAAAGAATAGTTACAAGAGAAACAAAATACAACACAGTATATAATGAAAGTACGCACTGGAGCTATAGCAAAAATGAGCGAGGCATAATCCCAAAAAGATGAAAAGTTACATAAAGAATAAGGGAAGAACATAAACTATAGACTCAAGTGGGCCAAAACTATCTAATGCTTAATCATTTTGAGTGTCAAAACAAAGAGCCCCAATTGCCAAAAAGGCCATCCACAGGCTCCGGCTATGGTGGAAAGGACAAATCCCAATCATCATTGCCGAACGTGGCAAAAATCACAAATATGAAGCTCCCAACATCTTATTTTCGCATTAGTGGCCCTTTTGATGTTATTTGTAATAGTGGATGTGCAATTGATGTTATGCCAAATATTCATTCATTTCTTTCCCTCTGAATGAAGTAAATAATCAGCATTTACATAAAATAGATATGAGTTTTGAAGATAGAAAAGCATGTTTCATATCTTCAACAAATTGAAAAATCTAGAGCATACTTTATCTTTGGAGAAAATAGAAAGCTACAAGAAGGATATTGCAAAGGATGGCATAATTGAAATCACAATAAAAAAAAATTTTATGTGTTATCCATGCTCAAAGAGCAAAAGAGCAGTTCCACCTACCACATCCTAAGAAAACATCTTTTATGCCACGTAAATTTCCACCAAGAGACCATAACATTATTAGCATAGTAAGCTTGAATAAAGTAGTTCAAGTAGGGATTCAGAGACACACACCACAATATGTATCAGCTTCCTTGTTATTGCTAAACTGCACTATAGGTATAGTATAAAAAACATAATAGAGAGGATCCCTGGATTGCACCCCGAACCATTAATAATGAAAGAGAAGTGAGTAAGACTATTGAAACCAAATAATTGGATGGAACCAGTTCAAAAAAACTTTTCCCTTCACACAAAAAGTCCCAAATAAAAGAAAATTTCCTTCAGCTTTAACAAGAAACTTAATATAAGGTTTAATGGATCCTGCAAGAATTATAAAACTTTTCAAAATTTAGAGCCTTTAACCATAGAGTGCTTTGCATTCCACCAACAAGAAAGGAGACTTTGACCATCCCAACATCTCCAAAGCAGAGAGAACTTATCAGCAAAAATAAGGGCAGGTAAAGCAGGAAGGCTAAGGCCTCCACCTTCTCTGGGTTTACAATATTGAGCCAAGAAACTAGCAACATTTGATAGTGAAATGTCACCATAGTGTTGCAAATCTATTTTTTCATGGCTTATGTTTTGATGATTGACAAACACTACTTCTCTTGGACTACTTGTTGCTTCTAACTTTTCAGGAATCAAAGACCGGACGATCATGAAGAAGCCAAGTTCAGAATTGTGTAGGTTTAGGGTTGAGTCAGTCTGTACTTTTGTTTCTCTCTTTTTAAGTCTACTTGTAATGGTCAAAGAGACTGATGCTAAGTAACCCTTCACACACACACACTTGAGAGACTTAGAATTTTTGTTTTTGCCCACATAGGCCCGGCCAATTTTTATATCGTCCGGGACGATCAGCTTAAAACAGAAAGTCTAATTAAGGATTTTTAATTAAGGCAGCCGACATTAACATATCAGCCTGGACGATACGTGTATCGGCCAGGACGATAAGCTCAAAACAGAAAGAAGTAACCGCCTTAGACAGTTAAGGTATACTGTATTTTTAAATTATCGGCCAGGACGATCCCCGTATTGGCCTGGACGAGATTACCAAATTATGCCTTAATTGATCAGGAACTCAAGGGAGTAATTAAGGATGATTGATACGATCATATCGTCCTGGATGATTGCAGGATCGGCCAGGAAGATACATTCAAAATCCTTGAGTTGCTTCAGGACGATAAATATCGGCCAGGTCATAAACAGGGCGATGCTCAGGACGATTTGCATCTGATTTGAACTAATCGTCCAGGACGATAGTATTATCGTCCTGGATGATCAAGCCAAATTTCAATCATCGAGGACTGTTCCCAGGGCGATGCTCTGGCCGATCTTTTTTGATTTGTACTGATCGGCCATGACGATGTCCAGATCGGCCGGGATGATAAAGTTGGCTACTTGCAATTATTGAGCTCCTTGAGAGCTCTTCTATTTAAGAGCTCTTGTTCAAACATTGAAAAAGATCTTTAGCTGCTGCCTTGACCTGAGAAGACCTTGAGGATAGAAAGAGATAGAGGGAGAGAGAGAGGATCTTGTGAGGGGGAGCTTATGAGGGGGATTCATAAGGGTTGCTTCAAGGATCGCTCTGCTTGTCTTTCGTCTGGAGTTTCTCATCCGTGGAAGGGTCGGTAGAGGTGAGGAGTTTGCTTTTGGTTGTGGTTCTCTGCCAGCTTCAGGAGGAAGGAAAAGGAGGTAGGTTCTCTGCCTTGTCGGGGTGGCAAAAAGGAGGTTCTTGTAAGGGCTTCTCCGCCTAGCCGTGGGGGCTAAAGGAGAGTCACGTTTTGTAGTGTAATACTTGGAGGGTGCCTCCAAGGAGTGGACGTAGGTCGAGTCGACCGAACCACTATAAATCTTGTGTTCTTATTTTTGGTTCCGCACTTTTTAATTCCGCATTAATTTCTTGTGGTGTGATTTGGTTTGTGATTTTATTTCTTTGTCTTAAAATTTTTTTAAATACCAATTCACCCCCCCCCCCTCTTGGTTAGCTTGGGACTAAGTTCATAGGGCTTAACATCTCGAACGAACTTTCACATAGTACAAGAATCTAGAGCCAACTTTGTTTAACAATTTACAACAACTTTTAGGTAATATAACACCTCTGATTCACTATTGCTGATAATGAATTTAAAATACTATAATCTTCTAGCAAAAGAGAGAGACTTTGCTTTCCATCCATCAAGAAGAGTGAAGGCCTTGTCCATAAGGGGAGATAAATATTGAATGATGAGTCTTTTATTGGACATGGGTATACCAAAGTAGGTATTTTTTTTATTAGCACTTTGGATATTTAACACTTGGTTGAGATGTATTTGATTGTTAGTGTTGTTCAAGTAAATAATGGAACTCTTAGAAGTGTTTTTTCTAACCCAGAAAGATGTTTAAAGTGATTAAGTATGTCTTTTAAAGCTTGTAAGTTTTAGTTAATAGCCTTTCCAAAGACAAAAAAAGGTCGTCAAAATACATGAGGTAGGCAATATGAAAGCCAATATGAGTAGTAGAGATGTTGTGAGAATTAATTTCCTATCAAAGAGATTAGAAAGATCTTTCATTCCAATACAACGTATGGAGGAAAACTTTGACTTAATCTAAAAGAAGAAGAAAAGAAGCCTTTTGAATTTCAATTTATACATATTGAATAATACACATTCTCAATACAAGCTTTAATCTAACTAATGAACATTGGTGGGAACCCATTTTGCTGCATTAAGATAATAACAAATTCTCTAGAGACAATATCAAAAACTTTAAAGATGTCAGGTTTGGCATAAAAGAAGCCTTTTTCTTCGGTTTTTTGAAGTCATCAAGAATTTTCTTAGCCAATTTAACATTGTGTAGTTTTATTGTTAATGAAACATGCTTGACTAGGATGAATGATATAAGGAATGAGGGAGTTTAAGCTTGCCTGCTTTTGAAATAATTTTAGAGATGTTACATGGGGAAATGGGCCTATAATTTAAAAATTATTTGCATTTTAATTTTTTGTTATAAGAAAAGTCCCACTGGCTTTACTTTTTAAGAATGTAACTTTTGAGGAAGAATTATTTGACAGTTTTACAAATATGAATCCCAACCACCTCCTAATAAGAAGCTTAAAATTAAAGGTATAACCATCTGGATAACAAGAAACCAATCTAGAGAAGGAGAAAATCATAGTTTTAGTTTCCTCATTCTTTAGCTAGGACAGTTAAAGCAAAAATGAGGTATTTTGGAACCATCCCACAGACTAGAGGAGTGACATCACCATCATTCTTGAAATTTAAAAAAGACCCTTATAGTAATGAATAGCTGCCTCAATAATACTAGTAAGATCAATAAATGACCCAAGAAATCATTCCATAATGCAATTATGATTTTTCCTAACATTTGTTTTCCTATAAAGAAACTTAAGGACTTCCTTCCCATTCTCAAGCCACTTAGCCTTACCTTTTTGAATTTCTCAAGAAGCACAAGCATTATAAGCAAGTGGTACCTTTAACAAGAATTATGTGCAAGTCAAGTGAAAGGTCATGGAATAGCTTTTTAATTTTCTTTGTGATAGCAAAAAGGTGTATACTTTCTTCACTGGAAAAGGCTGGAATGGTAGAATGAAAAAGATTAAGGGAATAAATGGCTTCATAGATCACTTCTACACTTAAAAAGCTTCTCCGTCAATTAAAAATAGGATAGATAAAAAATAAGATTCTTGCAGTGAAGAAGTAAATTTTTGAAGTGATCCTTAATCCCTGTGACTACCAATTGGACAAGCCCACCGTAGCCATAACGACCAAGAATTCCAAAGAGCTAAAATTTCTTGCTGCAGCAGAGACTTGTTGAAGGTTGATAGAAGCTTGGAGGTTTCATTTGGGGAGAATTTCTTATGGCTCGAGGCAAGGGATAGGTGTCAGATGGGAATGCCAGCCACAAGGATTATGGATGACTTCTGGAGTCACTGAAGTGCAAGAGGTCTAACCTTTGTCCGTACGACGATGGCTAACGAGGATTAAGCAAAGACCTCCATAACGTTCATATCACCTGTTAAGCTTTATCTGGGAAAATAAAAAAAACAGAGCATATGGATAATTAAAATTAATAGTTGGAGCATAAGGGGAGAAAATTTAAAACAAAATTTTACATCAAATGGATTCGCCATAGCGAAGTTTTAAAATATTAAATAGTTTGGCATATTCTTCACAAAATTGAAGAAATTTTCAAACTGTTTAGAGAATTTATCTGTCTACATTTAAAAGTTTGGTATTTTTCCTCTCCCCTGGCCGATGCCCAAATAATGCTCGTTGATGGTCGAATAAAAGTTAATTGACTTCGGCAAGTCAAATCAATTGGGCATAAATAGGTTAGGTGATTTATTTATTTTAAACCATAATTTATTAGTGGATAGTGTTTATTTTGTATTGTTTATTCTAATTTTAAATATTTTTAATATTTTTAGATTAATATAATAGATTAATATTATTCATTAAGATATTAACTAAATTTAAAAAGTAATTTATAAATCATGCACAAACTAATTTATAATTAATTAATAATTCATTAATTGATGAAATTATTATAATATTAATTATTGAAATTTGATTTGTAAATAAATTAATAATTAGTTTATGGATTTTACATAAATTAATTAATATTTGAAAATTAATTAATATATATGTCAATCCACCAAATAATTATTAATGACAAAATTACTTGAGGAGAAATAATGACTAATTAATTAGCAAGTTTATTAATTTATAACTAAGTTACAAATAAATTTGTAAGTTAATTAATAACTTCTTTATACATTATTAAGTAAATTAATTAAAAAAAAACTAATTTGAAATCATTTAAATTAATCACGAATTAAAACTTTTTTAAAATTACTTTAATTTATATTAGGATTTATGAGAGGTTGAGAATGATCTTAATTTATATAAATATTTGAGTTTAGACATTAAAAATGTATTGGTCATCTATGAAGAAGATTCGAGGCATCCCCAATAAAGAAAGAATCGATGATGCATGCAAAACAATGCATGCTTGTATAGAACGAGCAAGTGATAGACTGTTGGAGCATAAAGCGAATGCAAATGGGATATTTAGGTGTTACATACATAAATGGACAAAAGATGAGGATAATACCCTTTGTCATGTGCATGACGATGTAATAAGGATAAAACTTTATAAGACAAGATATTATCTATATATCATCAGTTATAAATATGTTCAGATGAGGTTCTAAAAAAAACTAGGTATCTTGTAAATCCACATTTCTTACAGATGCGCTATCCACCTAAAAGTCTTGAGCCAGATATTGGCTGCAACAACCTTGACATCGAGCATGTGATTTTATATCGTAAATAGCACTTATAATGAGTTCATATTAGGTTTCTATAACGATATGATGAATGAGCTATTACCCGAAGAGTTTTTGAATG
Source organism: Dendrobium nobile (assembly GCA_022539455.1). NCBI lineage: Eukaryota > Viridiplantae > Streptophyta > Magnoliopsida > Asparagales > Orchidaceae > Dendrobium > Dendrobium nobile. The sequence goes on from CM039734.1 coordinate 28,683,456, forward strand.
ATAAGGACTAACAAGACCTTTAATATGAGTTTGAGTATCTTCTCAAGTGCTATCCAACTCAAACTCAGCTCCAAGCACGTCTACTTATGTTGCTTAAGAAATATAAATATATAGTTCAATATATGTTTGCTTCTATCGTATTTTCATTATCTTGCTTATTATAGCTAATATCTTAGTGGAGAAGAAATAGCACTTTATAGACCATTCTTTATCACTTGTAGTTCTATTAACATAGGTTATATGATACTAATAGTTTATGTTATATTAATGAAGGTTAGCTATTCTTGATTATCATACCTTTTAGGCATTAAATTTTTCTCTATCCAAGGCATATATTAAATGTTAATATACGATATATTAACTAGAAAATTAAGTAAACTATCACTAGAAGCATAATTATAAAAAATTAAATATATTATAAGATAGAGTTATATAATTTTTGTAGAAATCGTATGAATATATTATACATAAATGCAAAGCAGTCTCATCTTCGACATGGAAGGGCGTCTGTGCCATGGGTATATCTGGTAGGTGGTCATCGAGCTCTCAATTGTATATTTTCCCCATCATTATTATCCTCCTCTAGTATTCTTGCTTCTAAACGTCCTTGTTGTAAAAGAAACTCTTGCTACGTCATAGATGCTAACAAACCCAATGAACCCATCCAATTAAGAATTTGCATACTAGATGAGGTGTACAGGTCAAATTGTTCTCGCTTGTTGACATCCTAGGTTGCACCGAGAGTTTGAAAGTCTACACCGGCTGAAATAAAATAACTTGAAGATGGTCTTGCACTTTATGGATCGACTCCACAAGCCATTGAAGGTCCACCCACCTCATTGGCCGATGGAAAGCGATGACCTTTAGTGTCGACGTATATGGAATGCCTTAGTGGATGGATGTTCTCAACATGAACTTCGTTGCCTACATTTCTTATGGGTGCTTCTGAAATTGATTTCCTCGACCCCTCTATATGGGTCCGACATCTATGTGTCTTCTTAATAGGTGGTGAATGATGCTCTATTGTATCAAATGTGCTATAGTCAATATACGTTGATCTATAAGCCTTGTCAACTATCTCAAACCATCATTTATTACTTCTTACACCGAGTCCGCATTTTGCACTTGACCTCCTATGAATGAGTGGAGCATATCTTTACTATAAACTTAGTAGTTCACTTATGACAAAGATTATAAGAATTTTGAGGGAATCATAAATTCTATAATTGAAGAATTATTACATCATTATAACGTACTAATAGTCTTTCCCCGGGTGACCTTGGATATAAAATCTCTGGAGCCTCTACCGATGGCCTCAATAAGTAAATAAGCACCCATAACCTATACCATCTTAAATATCTAGTTAACTCCTGATTTCCACTACCCATTGGTATCTGTACTTGAGTGATATAAGCCTATTGATTATTCCATATCTTAATGTAAGTTCAGTATTAAAGCAACCAATCAACATCTGTCTTGCCACGTCCATCTATCCTCCTAAAAGTGTGATCAATGGGCTAAATTTTAGAAAACTACATGACACAAAATTGCCTCATAACTCTATTGGCCAAGTGCCACTCGATCTGCTTCCAACTAATTAGTGGAACACGTGCTATCCATATATCAGATCCTACATGACCAATATGAGGTAGGCTTGCCATTATAGCCTTCATGTATGGATTCATGTTGAATTGGCTATGTCGTAAAACATCTAACTCATCTCTATACATCAACGTGTTGCTAGTAGGTACCTCACAAATCCTATCCTCCACCCACTTTCAGGTGTAAATTTTTGTTATATAAAGTTATAGCCAGGTGAAGTTCTTATGTAATAATGGGAAGAGGAAGTCACCTGCACCCAAGTGGTTTGTCAAAAATATCACAGGGGAAAGGAACTCAAACCATGGCGCGTTGTACGTGCATTCTCAGCTATAACCATACTTGTAAGAGTGGCAAGAATCGTACAATTTAAATTCAAATTGGACTTGTCAATAAGTTGAGCTCTCTGTAAAGTTAACACAATATTAAACTTACTATTTGTGTTAAGTATTGCAATGTTACATGTGAGCGTGACTTATCAGGCAGTAGAAAACACCCAATCATGCATATGATGTATGTCATAATGTTCCATATGAATATGGCAAGCTTCATATCATTTTATGAATCTCTATAAAATGTCCACCACAACTATCTAACTGGAAGCATGGACTCTAATTTAGAACAACCCATCCAAAATATCGACTAAATTATCACATCTATTGGGTCCATTTAAATGGTATCTGGCTTAGGATGCTCACCTAGTAATTCATCACAGTAATCTGGCTTGCTCTCCTAATGTTTTAATACCCTCAAAATATTTAAAATAATATAAGCTTCAACTTTATCTAAATGTTAGCTTATTTTCAATAAAGTTACTTTAACTTCGTACATGTTGACATATAGAAGTATAGGTGAAAGAATTATTTAATGGTATATGCATAATGAGTTAATGAATAGTAGTTAATTAACTATTAACTTAATATTATATTCCTATAACCATCCTTTAATTTTATCATTTTAATTTCTTACATTATGTTTCCTGTAGCTTCCCACTTAGCCAAGCATGCAATGGCTTGATTAAATCCCACGGTTATGAATGATTTGGAGAAATGGAATAGAGGAAATGTAGTAGATTATAATAATATATTATTAATTAAAAGCATTAGTTAGTATGAGCCATTCCCTTCTCTCGACCGCTAGTTTTGTCTATGGAGTTTGAACAGAGCAAATATTGCTATTATTAGAGAAATAGAGAAACGATATTAAGAGGATTCTGAAATTTGGAGTGCTGAAGGAAATTTTTTACTGTTTATGGTCTCGAGTAAGAGGATTCCTACATGTTCTTACTGATTTTTAATTCATTTGTATGAACATAGAGCAGCTACTGCTACAAAAGAATAGCTATGGTTTCTGGGAGAATTTTTGTGTCTGGTTATTGAGTTGGGAAGACAATTTTTTTTTTCAAAAATCTCTACAGCTGTTTTGAAGGAAATATAGAGATAGGTTGCTACCGAGTTGATGGTTTTTTTTTTAACTGTTGGGAAGAAGTAGAAAAGTGAAACTTAGAAGCAGGTATGGAAATTCAATTCAAGGTTTAATATATATTTTCTGATATAAGATTGTTGTAGATTGTTAGTTGTTGGAATTTAATGAATGAGTGCTGAAAATAAGATTTGATATATTTAATTTGCAGAAAATAGTGGTTAGCTGAAATCAGCAGGAAAAAAATGACACTAAAATTTAGTGTTGTTATATGATTGTTATAGTGTTGATGCTGATTAAAGGTTATTTAAATTTGTTAGGAATAAGGAAAGGAGAATGAGAAATGACGGGTAAGGGAAGAATTTGGAGTGGGATGAAGACGAGTTCAATTGAAGTGGTATACAAAAGGAGAAAGAAACATAATACTTTAGGTGAATCGATTTACCCAACTGTTCTGGAAAATAAGGTGAGATACCTAACAATGCTATAGAATTAATAAACATTTTCTTTAACTGCAATTCATATTTATTCAAATTTATTATGGTTTATAGCATTTATTTCAATTTTCTTCAATTTATTTCAGTTTATTCATGACTATGATTATTCGTAAAGTATTATTTATACTAGCATATGTCATGAGGACTAAAAAGAATTGCTATTAGGAAAGTGATGTAAGCCATATGTTGGGGGATACGCCTGTACAAGTAAAGGCGAAAGATCTAATGAGGTAAGCCTATACTCTCAAGTCGGGAAGTTGGGAATTTGGATGTAACCCTGAATTGATAGAACAATTTTAATTCTAAACTTGGGAAGCTAGACCCAACTTTGAAATGGAAAGCTGAAAGGGTGCAAAAGCTTATAGCCATCATATGACATATTAAAAGGATGTTAAATAATTAGCAAGATGAAAAGTACTGCTATGTTTTTTTATGATCCATGTGAAATGTGCTTTAACCATGTTATTATTTCGTCATGAATGGTATGTCTTTATAAATGATTAAAATGTTATTATTAATTCTTATGCATTGCTTGTGTATTTCATTGAGTCATAGTTCATTAGTAGTGGTTATACTGCAGGTAAGGGAAAGGAGCCCATTGGTCACTAAGCGAGAAAGAGGTGACCTTTCATTTTTGGTGTAAATATGTTTTAGTGTACAAAGAGATCTTAGAGGAGACTTGAAGGATAGTTGTATAAACCTTTTGGTATGTTAGAAAATTTTAAAAGTTTTAGTAGAGCTCTGTATTTATTTTAATTATGTTTGATGTTTAGTAAGGTATAGTACATGCTTCCTATTAATAAGTGTGGAGTTGGATATGTTGAAGTCTTTCCCTATTATACTCCTGTTTGAATGTTAGAGGGTGAGCCAAATTGGGATGTGATAGAAATTCGTATCAGAGCCTAATTACAATCAAATATAAGCATAATTGGATTTCTACTATGAAGTAGGATGAGATATTCTGAATCTTATATATATAGAGCTATAGGTTGAATCAAGTTTTAATGGAAGTATGCCTAATATTCTAGTATAATAGCACATGTGTATAACAAGCTTATTTAATTCTTTGAAATTATAATGTTTATTAATATAAGTATATATATTATATGACTTATCTATTTTTTATGGATACAGATAAATATGTTTGAGGAGTTGCCAGAAAGAATGACTGGTCAGTCTTTCAGGCCAGATAAGGAAATAAGAATGCATGAGGGAAACATGTCTAAGGACTTTTAAGATATTGTGCAATTGATCTCACAAGTGGTAGATAAAATGGAATCTAGGGAGAAATCTTCTACTAGTAGTGGTCCTATATTTGAAAGTGACTGAGAAGAGGATCAACATTTAAAATTATTTCAGACTTTTTAACCACCATCATTTAAAGGTGTAAGTGATCCAACTATGGTTGATGACTGGTTGTTAAAAATTGGAAAGATTCTAGATGGTATTATACCTCCTGAAAATAGAAAGGTACAATTGGCTACATTTTTGCTAGAAGGAGAAGCATAAAGGTGATGGCAAGTACAACATAGAGAAAAATTTGGATAGATTCCAATCACTAGTATACATTGGGATGATTTTGTAAGCATATTCAGAGACTAGTTTATTCCTCCTTCAGCCAGACTAGCTTTGCAAGACAAATTCTTCAATCTGACTTAGGGTTCCAAGGCAGTTATGCAATATGAAGCTGAGTTTACTTCTTTGTCCTGTTATGTGCCACACTATGTCAACACCCAGGAGGAAAAGTGTCACAGATTTTTGGGAGGCTTGAGGGATCAGCTATGACTTGCATTGATGCCTTTTGATATCAGTGAATTCTCAGTCTTAGTGGAGAGAACCAGGAGGGTTGAAAATGGTTGAATTTTTCTAAGTATAATTTAGAGCAACAACAATTAGAAAAAAAGGAAGATATTTGAAAGGATGATCGATTTAGAAATAAGAGGCCAAAGTTGGAGGACAAGTAAAAAAAGAGTCAGCTTGAAAAACCTTTGTGTAAGCAGTGTGGGAAGCAACATTTTTTTCAGTGCTTGGTGGGATCTGGCCGATGTTTCAGATGTGGTGAGTTAGGACATCGCAAGGTAGATTGTCCTCAAGAGAGAAAACTCATTGCCAGGCGACAGGGATATCAAGGGTGTCAGGAACAAACATAACATAAGAGATATATGGAAAGAAATTAGATAAAAAAAACTCAATTTCAAGGAAGGCCAAATGTACAAGGAAGACCACCAGTTCATCTTAAAGGAGAAGCATCAGATGTTAAAGGCAATCAATCTATGAAGGCTAGAGTGTTTGCTATTACGCCCCAAGAGGCTAAAGATTCAAAGGAGGTGGCAGGTATACTTTTGATTTCTAATAAGTTTGATAGAGTTTGTTTTCATTCTGGTGCATCCCATTTGTTTATTTCTAAAGAATTCTGGTCCAATTTATCTATTGAGACTACATGTTTTATGCCTACCTTATCTGTTCAGATGCCAATACGGGATACTTTGCCTGCTAATAGGATATGCCTTACAAATTTGAATATTCAGGGTAACAAATTTCCAATAGAATTTATTATAATGCCTATTAAAATGTTTGACATCATCTTATGAATAAATTTGTTAGTTTAACATTTCTCTACAATTGAATGTTGGAAGAAAAGAAAAAAATTTAAATTACCAAATGAGAAGTCATTCTATTTTCCCTGTGAAAAGAATGCAACTTCCTCTCTTGTGAGTGCATTGAAGATGGGTAAATATTTAAGGAGGGGCCAGTTAGTATTGTTAGCCAAAATTGAGGTCTTAAATAAAGATGTTTAGGCATTACATAATGTTCCAATTGTTTCTAAATTTTCAGATGTATTTCCTGAAGTGTTACCTGGATTACCACCTGAAAGAGAAGTTCAATTTAACATAGAATTGTAACCAGGAACATCAGCAATTTACAAATATTCTTATAGGATGGCCCCAAAAGAATTGCAGGAGCTAAAAACTTAGTTATAGGAATTAACGGATAAAGGATTTATCAGGGCTAGTCATTCCCCTTGGAGTGTACCAGTACTTTATGTTAAGAAGAAAGATGGATCCATGAGAATGTGTATTGACTATAAAGAGCTGAACAAAGTGACAATGAAGAAAAAACATCCACTACCCAGCATAGATGACTTGTTTCATCAATTAGTCGGTGCCATATTATTTTTGAGAATTTATTTATGATTAGGATACCATCAGATAAGGGTTAAAGAAGCAATTGTTAGTAAGATAGCTTTTGGGATTAGGTATGGTCACTTTGAGTTTAGAGTTATCCCTTTTATGTTGACAAATTCTTCTGCCATCTTTATGGATATGATGAATTGGATTTTCAAAGACTACATAGATAAGTTTGTGAATATTTTTATTGATGACATTATGATATACTCAAAGATGGATGATGAGCATGATAAACATTTAAATATAGTTTTGGAGACACTAAGGAAAAATCGATTGTATACAAAATATTCAAAATGTGAATTTTGGTTAAGAATCCTTCTTGGGGCATATTTTTAGTGGTGAAGGAATTTCAGTAGACCCATAGAAAGTGAAAGCAATTATGGAATGGCCAACACTAAAGAATGTTATAGAGGTTCATAGTTTTCTTGGACTAGTAGGATATTATAGAAGGTTTGTTAAAGGATTTTCACAGATTGTTATGTCTTTGTCGAAACTATTGAGGAAGGAGTTAAAATTTGAAGGGACAATTGAATGTGAGAACAACTTTCAGGCACTGAAAGAGAATCTGACTACAACACCAATATTGACACTTCCCTCAGGAACAGAAGGATTTTAGATTTACAGTGATGCAACTTTAAAAGGTTTGGGATGTGTTCTAATGTAGAATAGAAGAGTGATTGCTTATGCATCTCGATAGTTGAAGCCCCATGAAAGAAATTATCCCACACATGATTTGGAGCTGGCTGTATTGGTATTTGCTTTGAAGATTTGGAGACATTATCTATATAAGGTAAGATGTGAAATTTTCACTGATCATCAGAGTCTAAAATACATATTTTCATAGAAAGAATTAAACTTACAACAAAGAGGATGGTTGGAACTCACTAAAGATTATGATTTGGACATCCAATATTATCTAACAAAAGCTAATATTATGGTTGATGCTTTAGGTCGCAAGTCTACAGGGATAATGAACTGTATGATTACTCAGGAGGTTCAATTGATCAAGGAAATTGAAAATTTGCAATTGGAGATTAGAAACTTAAAAATGTGGAATATTTACATCAAATGATCTTAAAGAGTACTTTAACATATCATATCAAAGAAGCTCAAAAGCTTAGTAGTGAATCTTTGAAATTGATAGAGCAGGTCCAATCAGGGAAAAGACCTGATCTTTCTATTGATGTTGATGGAATCATTAGGTACAAATCCCAGTTATGGGTACCTAGTGATCGGGAGTTGAGAAGAGAAATTTTTCAAAAAGCTCATCATTCTGGCTATATAATTCATTCGGGCTGTACCAAGATGTATAAAGACTTGAAAGTAAAATTCTAGTGGTCAGGTCTGAAGAAAGATGTTGCTAAATATGTAGCCAAGTGTGAAGCATGTCGAATTCTGAAAGCTGAACTTCGAAGACCTAGTGGATTGCTATAATCACTACCTATCCCTATGTGGAAGTGGGAAGAAATTGCAATGGATTTCGTGATGGGATTTCCAAGATCCAGATAGTGACATGAAAGTAATTGCATAATTATTGATAGACTAACTAAATTAGTTCACTTTTAACCTATCAAGCAAATGGATTCAGTAGACAAATTGTCAAGGCTATATGTAAAGGAAATTGACAGATTGCATGGTATTACCAAAGTCATTATCTCACTTAGAGATGGTCGATTTACTTCGAGACTTTAGAAGAGCATTCATGAAAGCTTGGGTACAAATCTACATTTCATTACACTTTTCATCCTCAGACTGATGGTCAATTTGAAAGAACCATTCAAGTACTGGAGGTCTTATTGAGATTATGTGTTTTTGATTTCAAAGGTAGCTGGGAAGATCACATACCAATGATAGAATTTGCCTATAATAATAATTACCAATCTAGTATAGAAATGGCACCATATGAAGCACTTTATGGTAGAAAGTGCAGAACTCCCTTAACTTAGGTTGAGGTATGAGAAAGACACTTAATGGGCCCATAATTGGTGGAGGAAGCAACAAAGAAAATTAGATTAATAAGAGATAAATTAAAAACAGCTCAGGATAGCCAGCAAAAGTATTATGACCCCAACCACAAAGTAGAGTTTGAAGTGGGTGACTTTGTATTCTTGAAGGTTAAACCTATGAAGGGTACATCTAGATTTGGTAAGGGAAGCAAATTGAGTTTTAAGTTTATTGGAGCTTTTGAAATTGTTGAAAGAATTGGAAACATTAGTTATAGACTTGCTCTTCTTGCTGACATGTCAGACATACATAAAGTTTTTTATGTGTCGCTGCTATGAAAATGGGTTACAGATGCCCATCAGCGAATCTCACATGATGATATTGAGCTACAGAAGAATCTGACTTATACGGAAGAACCTAAAAGAATACTTGATTTTTATAGTAAACATCTCAGACATCGTCAGATTCCTTATGTTAAATTGAAATGGAAATATAGACCTGAAAAAGAGGCAACCTGGGAGAAGGAAGAAGACATTAAAATGAAATTCCCTCAATTGTTTCATGACCACTCAGCTACAGAATTTTGAGGACAAAAGTTCAAAAGGTAGGGGTGATTTGTAATACTCTCAAAATATTCAAATTAATGTAAGCTTCAACATTCTCTAAATGTTAGCTTATTTTCAATAAAGTTTACTTTTAACTTCGTACATGTTGACATACAGAAGTATAAGTGAAAGATTTATTTAATGGTATATGCATAATGAGTTAATTAACTATTAACTTAATATTATATTCCTGTAACCATTCTTGTTAGGAAAGTTGCTATTTGTATGTTTTACATTCTTGCAACTTGTATAGTTTTGATGATTCAAAATATTATTATTTTATGTGTTGTTATCTTCTAATATTTTTTAGAATATTTGTTTTTGCTCTTGTGTGGACTAACATTTCAGGACAATCGAACTCCAGACAAACGAAGACTTCAAAATCAATTCATCACGAAATACTCTATGATTTGAAGCTTGTACTTTTCTTTGAAATAAACTTGAAAGGGAGTGAATGTAAATTGAGTGAATTAAAACACACACACTAAAGGAGATCTTGAAAAAGTTTTTGTACTGATCGTACGGGACGAACATTTTTTGTACAGGACGATCAGATCAGTTATCTCCTTGTAAGAGCAATGGAACGAACAGGAACTGAACAAGAAAATTTTTCTAAGTCCTGATCGTCCAGACGAAATCATTTTCGTCCCAGGATAAGTTGCTCTCTATAAAAATTTCGTCCAGACAAAGTCCTGTTCGTCCAGGACGATGGGAACCGACTATGGCAGTTTTTGGTAACATTCTACAGTTTTCGGAACCAACTTTTGATATAACTGTTCGTACCGGACAAAATTTATTCGTACGGGACGAACCTATTTCATCCAGGATAAAATTGGTTCGTACTGATGCTCAAATGGTTCGTACGGGACAGTTTTTGCACAGTTCGTACGGGACTAACTCAGGTTCGTACGGGACGATCCAGTGCGCAGAAAAACAAGTTTTTAGCAATTTTTTGGGCGGTTTTTCATGTCCTTTCTATATAAGGAGTCCTAGAAACTATTACAAGTGCCTTTGGAGTTGTTTTCTCTTGAGAGGGATCATTGAGAGTGAGAGTTTGAGAGAGATTGTAAGAGCGAAGAGTGAGAGATCAAGTGAGGGGTTTGTGATGGATTCACAAGGTTACTTGAAGAAGAAGATCTCTTTATTTCTGCCTCATCTCCTCTGAAGGCTCTCAAGTGAAGTTCAACAACATCGGTCCGGTTCTCTGCCGACACTTGGAGAGTGTAAAAGGATGACAAAGTGTATATTTGATAGCCATTGTGTCTTCGTTCTTTGGGAGAAAACTAGAAGAGAGAACTTGAAAGGGAGAGAGGAAAGGGTGGAGTTTGAGAGGGAAAAAATCCTTGGAGGGGATTTCAAGGGAGTGTAGAGGGGATATTCACACGGTTGCTCCGGCGAACTTGCACTTCAGTACCATCGGATTCAAGGGTCGTCTTGAGGGAAGTTTTGGCGAGAAGAAGATCTCTTTGGTGTCAAAGAACCCGGCTACTCCGCCGCACCGGGGAAGGTGAAAGTGATTTTGTACAGGCTTCTCCACCTTGCTGTGGGGGAAAAAGGAGAGTCACTTTGTGGTATTAGTGCAATACTCGGAGGGTGCCTCCGAGGAGTGGACGTAGGTCATGGTTTGACCGAACCACTATAAATCTGGTGTGTTCTTTCTTATTTTTCTTCCGCATTTAATTTCATTGCAAGTTGTTTACTCTGGTTGAAAAGTTTATTTTTTAAACTTTAAATTTAACTTGCATTAATAATTAAAAAAGTTTTCTAAAAATCCAAGAGTAGAAGTATAATTTTTAAATTACCAATTCACCCCCCCTCTTGGTTAGCCTTAGGTCATTTAATTAGGCTTAACATCCTAAATCACATTGAATAAGTTCCAACAGTTCTTTCATTTCATCATTTCAATTTCTTACATTATGTTTCCTATAGCTTCCCACTTAGCCAAGCATGCAATGGCTTGATTAAATCTCATGGCTGTGAATGATTTGGAGAAATGGAATAGTGGAAATGCAGTAGATTATAATAATATATTATCAATTAAAAGCATTAGTTAGTATGAGCCATTTCCTTCTCTAGACTACCAGTTTTGTCTCTAAAGTTCAAACAGAGCAAATATTGATAGTATTGGAGAAATAGAGAAATGATATTGAGAGGGATTCTGAAATTTGGAGTGCTGAAGGAATTTTTCTTCTATTTATGGACTCGAGTAAGAGGATTCCTATATGTTCTAATTGATTTTTAATTTATTTCTATGAACATAGAGCAGCTACTGCTACAGCAGAACGAGTATGGTTTCTGGGAGAATTTCTATGACTGGTTACTGAATAGGGAAGACAAATTTTTTTTTTTTTTTTGAAATCTCTATAACTATTGTGAAACACAGAGATAGGTTGCTACCGAGATCATGGTTTTTTTTAACTGTTGGGAAGAAGTAGTAAAGTGAAACTTATAAGAAGGTATGGAAATTAAAGATATATGGATTCTGGATAGAACAATAGACAACTTGGCTTTCTTGACTTGAGAGAGAAAGTCTGTCTTCCTATTTTTGAATTTTGATTTTCCACGGAATTTCTGCGATCGGTGGTGGCAGCAGTGGATGATCGCCGGTGTTTGTTCGGCGTCTTCATGAACGCTCTGCGACCAACGGGACCTCTTCGTCCCATTGGTAGAGGTTCAAATTGTATTGTGATCAAAGGAGGAGAGTTACCCCATTGCCGTCAAGTTCATGTTGAAGGTAAGAGAAAGAATGTGATGGTTGAAAGTATGGCTGGGAAGGAAAATTTTGGTGTAAAAGAAAATCCAGGTTTGGCAATTCTTGAATCATCGGCGTCAGATGATTTAATTCTACGTGTGAACAATTTCTCTAGGGTTCTTGATACGAGTAAGGGGCATAATATCGATGACGATCTGTCGTCGGTGGGAGTTCTGAAGGAAGTTGAAGTTGTGGAGGATCATATTAAGGATTCAGTGAATATTGAATTCCAGAAGAACAAAAGTAATGAGGTTGCTGAAGCTTGGTCGAAACCAAAGCCAATCAAGATATCTTTTAATAAGGACCAGGTCGAATTTTCAGAAGATGGCATTGCTGTTAAGTTGAATGCAGATATGGAGGCAAAGAATTCTCAAACTTTGAAGAATTCGGTGGTGATTAAAGTGCTGGGCAACAATGTGCCTTTTTCGATTTGTAGTACTGAACTGAGAAGGCAATGGAGCAAGTTTGGTGGTTTCCACTTGACGTCTATTGGTATTAATTGGATTCTGTGTTCATTCCATACGAGTGAGGTGGTTGAGGAAGTTCTGAACAGGGGACCCTGGTATGTAAATGGATTCATTGTTGGGATGGATAGGTGGTCGGCTGCATTTGATCCGAACACGTTTAAAGGAGTTTCGGCACCAGTATGGGTTAGATTTCCGTGTATACCCTTGTATTGCTGGGATGAGGACAACATTGCAAGAATTGCATCTTGCTTGGGAACGCCAATGTACATTGATGGTAACACATTTCGCTGGGGTAAACGGGAGTTTGCTCGTGTATGTGTGAGGATTGATTTGGAGAAGAAATTGCTGAATGGTGTTTGGGTGGATGGCTCTGCTGGAAGGTTCTTCCAATGAGTTGAATATGAGAAAATTGATCTTCTCTATTATCAGTCTGGTAGATTGGGCCATAACAGAGATATCTATCCAGAAAATGTATCCATTGGAATACAGAATCAAGCATTGAAGGAGAAGGAGGTAGTTAAGGAGAATGGTGAGAAGATTATGCCTGAAAGTAAAACCTCTGTGATAAGCTCCGAATATGGTCCTTGGATCCATGTTCACTTCAAAAACAGGAAAGGCAGCAGAGGTAATGTTTCTGGATTGGAATAAATGCTGATAGGTTCGGTAATGTTTCAGGGGGAACATTAATCAGAAGAATAATTTACAAAAAGGTATTAAAATGGTGAATGAGAAGGGTATTGCTGCTGGAAAGAATGTCCTGGTTCCAGAAATTGTGGCTGAATCTGAAAAACCTGTTGGAAAGGAGAATTCAGATGCTGTTATAACCAATAGGTTTGCTGTGCTGAGTGAAAGTATTGAAGAAGATTGTCTGGGGAATCATGATGAAGGTGAAAAAACAAAAGAAAGAAGTCGGGGCAGTATTAATACTAATGCCAGCAACAGTGGTTTGGGTACAAATAGTGCTGCTACCAAGGTGAAGCTGTCTAAGGAATTGAGATCATTAGGTCCTGTGGAATTGGATTACAAGAAGAAAAAGAGGTATGATAGGTTGAACCCCAAGAGTGGGGAGAGACCATTTACACCTGTTTAATGTCATCAATCCTTTTTTGGAATTGTAGGGGAGCTAGGAAAAAAGAAGCTTCCTTATATTTGAAGGACATTGTTAGAGATCAGAATATTTATTTTATTGGGCTTATGGAGACCAAGATGTCTAGCATTGATAGAAAAGATGTTGACTATATGATTGGAAATGATTGGGAGTATTTTCATTACCCTTATGTGGGTACTTCAGGAGGCCTTCTGGTATTATGGAACAAGAATATGGTTTCTTTTGATGTGGTGGAGGCATCATCACAAGCAATTGTTGGTAGTCTTTTGGTTCCCAGCTTGGGAATTTGGAAAATTGCCACGGTATATGGGAGCAGATGTTGTAAGGAAAGGGGAACCTTGTGGAATCAACTTCAGGATTGTATGGAGGATGCAATTCCTTCCATTATTGGAGGGGACTATAATTGTATTATTAACAAGGAGGGGAAGAGAGGAGGCAAAAGGTTCTTGTTCTCAAAAGGACCTAGGGAGATGAAGAGCTTTATGGTTAATTATGATTTCCATGACAATGGAAGTGTTGGACCAAGGTTTACTTGGTGTAATAACAAAGAGGGGACCTCTCGGATTTGGGAGAGGTTGGATAGATGTATATTGAATTCGGCTGCTATTCAAAAGCTTCCAATGGCTACTATCAAGCATCTTGCTAGAGTAGCGTCGGACCACAGTCCTATTGTTCTAAATATGAAGGATAAAGTGCATTGTAAGGCTAAAATCTTTAAGTTTGAGGACACTTGGAGATCATACCCTGCAGCTAAGAGTATTGTTTATAACTCTTGGAAGAAGAATGACTTTGGTGATGAATATATAATCCTTCAAAGGAAGCTTAAACGTACTTTGAAGGCACTTTTTTTCTGGAATAAAAATAAGTGCAAGGAATTGAACTTGTTGAAGGAAAATTTGAAGAGGGAAATTCTCGATCTTCAAAACAGGGAAGCTCTGGATGTTAATTGGTCGGATGATGACCTTTGTGTGCTCAGGAAAAAAGTCCATGAATTGAATATTACATTGAGGCAACTGTCTACTTGGTGGAATCAAAGGGCAAAAGTAAGATGGCATGAGGAAGGAGATACAAACTCAAGATTTTTTCAGAATTTTGCATCGACAAGATTAAATGGGAACCATATTAATCAGATCAAGATGAGCTCAATACATTTCATGTGGAGGAGGATCAAATTGAGAAGGTTTTTACAAATTTCTTTGAAAAGAAGTGGAAGCATAGAGAGTGTGAGCTGACGGGGTGGCCGTTAATTGATGAAGTCCAGAAGGTGAATAATGCAGATATGGTGATGCTTAATGAGGATTTCTCTGTACATGAACTGTAGCTCTCGGTTTTTCATCAGGGGAATAACAAGGCACCAGGTATTGATGGAGTTACTTCTTCTTTCTATAAGAGTTATTGGAGTATAGTTTGGGAAACTCTTTGGAATGCAGTCAACCGATTTTTCAAAACCAGTATTTTAAATAGAGAATGGAAGGATACATTAATTACTTTGATTTCTAAAGTAAAATACCCTTTATTTCCATCAAATTATAGGCCTATCAGCCTATGTCAGACTAATTACAAAATCGTGGCTAGTATGTTAGTTAACAGATTGAAGAAAGTCATTGACAAGATGGTTTTTGAAGAGCAAGCAGCATTCATTCCTGGAAGATCCATATCAGAACATTGTCTCTTGGCCCAGGAGATTCTTCATAAGTTCAAATTATCCAAGAATAAGAAGGGATTGATGGCTCTTAAATTGGATATGGAACAAGCTTATGATAGTATGGGTTGGATAACACTTCATCAGGTTCTTAAGTGGTATGGTTTTCCTACTTTGTTTTCTAACCTCCTTATGGAATGTGTTGTAGATGTGAGGATTTCTATGATCATTAATGGGAGGAACTCCAATTGGATTTGTTCTAAAAGTGGTTTCCGTCAAGGATGCCCACTTTCTCCTTCTCTCTTCATTTTGTGTTTTCAACTCTTATCCAATTCTTTGGAGCAAAGGGGGAAGAATCTTGGCATTCGGATTTCACCTAGAGGTCCAAGGATGACACATCTTCTCTATGCAGATGATGTGTTGATTTTGTCTCATGTTTCCATTACTTTAGCCAAAGCATTGAAGAATATAGTGAAGGATTTTTGTAAGTGGATAGGACAAAGAGTCAATGTCAGCAAATCTCAGATTTTATTTGGTAAGGTGGTAAATTACCCTATGAGGAAGAAAATTACTAGAGTTCTCGGCTTTAAGGAGGTCAAGGAGATGAAGTATTTGGGAGTGAAGATTTCACTTGGAAGAAGCAAGATGGCAGATTTTCAAGAACTTTTGAGTATGGTCATGGACAAACTCAACTCTTGGGGTAAGAAGTCATTATCAATGGGAGGTAAGCTCACTCTCATTGAAACTTCTTTACTTTCTATGCCAAATTTCCTAATTACTCACTCTTTGGTTCCTAAAAGAGTTTTGCATGAGTTAGAAAAACTGTGTAGAAGTTTTTTTTGGCATAAGAATGATGGGTCTAAAGGTATGCATTATGTTGTTTGGGGTGAAATTTGCAAGCCGGGAAGTATGGGTGGGTTGGGTTTGCAATCTCCTTTATTGTGAATTGGTTCTTTGAGATCTAGATTGGCTTGGAACTTCATTCAAAAACTGGACTTTTGTTTCATCAAACTTTGAAGGCAAAATATGGTGATGAGATTATGAAGGATGGTCAGAAGAAAGTCACGTCTAGTGCTTGGAAGATTATGTTTGATGGGGGAAATAATTTGAAGAATGCTATCAGATGGAAGGTGGGTAAGGGCAACAAAATCAATGTTTTGAATGATGCTTGGTTGTTGGACAAAAGCATCAATCGGTGGCCAACATATGTGGACTGTGATGTGTTGGATGGTATGTATGTTCAACAGTTGTTGGTTAATAATGGTGAATGGAATCTTATTTTGCTTCAGAGGGCCTTTCATCCGTAGCTTATCTTGTTGATTAGAAAAATCCAAATTGATTTTGTGGAGGAGGATAGCATAGAGCTGCTGAAATGGTGTTCGGGAGTGACAGTTTCTGTAATAGTTTATGAACAGTTGTTGTTCAACAGGTATACTTTTGAAGATGTTGATTTTTACAAATGGCTACAGAAGCTCAAACTCAGTAAGAAGGTTGAAATATTCTGGTGGAGGTTAGGTAAAGTTGTGATTCCTACTAATTTGTTTCTTAAGAATCGTAGAATCACTGAGATTGATGTTTGCGAGAGAGGTTGCCAAGCGGTTGAATCTTATGAACATATTATGGTGCATTGTAATTTTATGGTGGAGTCATTATGAAGTTGCGTGAATGGGGTATTATGATCCCTATTTTCAGTTCTTTGGATTGCTGTCTACATGAGCTTAAAAGGCTTTCAACTTGTAATTCTGGAGTTGCCAAGATGTATTGTTCTGTGATATACTTATCTTGGAAGGACTAGAATTATGTGAAGCACGGTAAGGATGCTTTGCTTGCTTCTATGGTTGCTTCTAATGCATTGTTCTTAGCTGTTCCCAAGTCTAGTCCATATCTTTCTAGCTGGGGTACTAATCTCCTTAGGGAGTCTTCAAATACTTGGTTCCCTGAACCGAAAGAGTGGATTAAGATCAACTTAGATGTTTCTTTGCTTAGCTCCAATCTTGTTGGTATTGGTGGAGTCTTTCGGGACCATAAAGGACGTTTGATCAGTGCATTTGGAAAGAAGAAGACTCATTGGGATGTGGCACAGCTCGAAATGGAAGCAGTTCTTACGGTGAAGGAGTTCCTTAAGAGTTGGATGTTGGAATGCATGGGGTTGATCATTGAGGGTGATAATGTCAACATTATCCATTTCATTCAAGATTTGTTGAAGAAGAATAAATGGCCTTTGGATAGATGGTCAGCAAAGGATTTATTGTTTCTAAATGATTTTAATAAGGTTGTTTTCCATCATGCCTATAGATATTGTAATAATGTAGTTAATTGTTGTGCTACTTTGGCATTGGAAAATAGTTTTTCTTTTGATAGTTTTTCTTTTGAAGGTATCCCTTCCATCTTGATGGCCTTAATCAAGAAGGAATGTGATCCTTTTATTACTTGTATCTACTTCTTTGTTGCTTCTTTTAATGCAAATGATGCAATTCTTCAAAAAAAAAAAAAAAAAAAAACTGGTATGGAAATTCAATTCATGGTTGAATCTATATTTTCTGATATAAGATTGTTGTAGATTGTTAGTTGTTGGAATTTAATAAATGAGTGTTGAAAATAAGATTTACTATATTTATTTTGCAGAAAATAGTGGTTAGCTGAAATCAGCAGGAAAAAAAATCAAACTAAAAATTTAATGTTGTTATACGATTGTTATAGTGTTGATGCTGATTAAAGGTTTTGAAATTTTTTTAGGAATAAGGAAAGAAAAATGAGAAAACAGAGGTAAGGGAAGAATTTGGAGTGGGATGAAGAAGAGTTCAATTGAGGTGGTTTACAAAAGTAGGAAGAATCAGAATATTTTAGGTGGATCAAATTACCTAACTATTATGGAAAACGAGGTGAGATACCTAATAATGCTATAGAAATTAATAAATGTTTCTTTAACTACAATTCATATTTATTCAGATATGGTTGATAGCATTTAATTCAGTTTTCTTCAATTTATTTCAGTTTATTCATGACTATAATTATTCGTAAAGTATTATTTATACTAGCATATGTCATGTGGATTAAGAAGGATTGCTATTAGGAAAGTGATTTAAGCCATATGTTGAGGGATAAGCCCGCACAAGTAAGGGTGCAACCCTGAATTGAGAGAATAATTTCAATTCTAAAAGTTGGGAAGCTTGACCCATCTTTGAATTGGAAAGGTGAAAGGGTGCAAAAGCTTATATCCATCATATGACATGTTAAAAGGATGTTAAATAATTAGCAAGATGAAAAGTACTGCTGTGTTTTCTTGTGATCCATGTGAAAGGTGCTTTTCATATATTCTGATAAAAAAACTCTTTCTGATTTGTGAACCAAGTACAAGATTTTCAATTCATTTTCTATCACATTTATTTCCTTTTAAACTACAGAGGCTTTCTTGATGTCAATCTTGTTCTTAATTACCTGATTCCCCTAGCAATGTCTATCAATCAATTATTTTATTTTCATTGCTACTCCTGTGCTTAATTGTTGCCCTCTATGTCTCCTTCCCTTGAAAGAATTTAACTCGGTTTTTGAAAAAAAAATTCCATGAAATGAAATTGACATGTTTCTATGAAAAATATGATAGATCGAAGATTTCCATTGAGTTGAACAATTTTTTTTTTACTATGGAAGCAGATTCTATTCTGCATAGTCTGTGTTACAAAATCATCATAGAAATCTTGTAATACTTGAAAATCATGTCAACCATGCATAGTTTTTTGTTTTATAATTTTGAAAGACTCTCTCCATACTTTCCAAGTAATTTCTGTGTAAAAAAATCACAATTTAAATGTTCCTTTCGTAAATCATCTAAAGGTCATAGCATTGATTTAATTGGTTGAATTTGAAATGCAATTTATTGTTAATTCTGGAATTAATTTTCCTTTCTAAAAGCTTTGCTTATTGTTACTTCCAATAATGAAATTTTTTCTAGAAGTTTTTTTGTGATAGTTTTAACTCTGTAGATTGTGAAGAGAATGCTCCATTATTTACTGCTAATGTTTTAGCCAATGATCCTTAATATTTCTGTAATCCTTGTCGTGTTCATCTCTGTGTCTGGTATTGTAATATTCATTCTATAACTTTCTAGAATCAACTTTATGATCCTAGCTTTTTCTTTTTGGGAACCTTATCATACAAAACGTTCTTATGATATTCATTTCATTTTTCTAGCATAGGCCAACTGTTCCCTTATTGGCTTATCAAACTCAAGGAGAGTAAAAATTTGATATTTATGTCAAGGAAGCGATTCTTCTCGATCTGCATACCAAGATCAAAGACTAGACTCCAAAAATGGATTGGAGAAACAAATGGTTAGAGATCCAATAGATAATAAAGAAGTTGGCTATGACGAGATTAATCATCCCTAGACATTTGATTGTCTTGAAGAGAAATTCCTTGAATACATTATGAAATTGACCAAAGAACAACAAGAAGATGATTGCAAGGAAAATACTCGACATAGAGGTAAATTTGATCACATTTTTATTTTTTATTTTTTCGCAATGGAAAATTTATCCTGCATTTAATTTGATTTTTATTATTGTCTTATTTCGTTGTTGGAGAGATAAAGCTTCATTTGAGATGACTTTTTTTATTGCCTTTTAAAAGTGTTTTTTTTTAAATTAAAATTTTTGTATTAGAATCTGCTTTAAGAAGTAATATAAAAGTCATCTCAAACGAAGCCTGAGTGAGATTAATACTCAATGTCAAGAGAAACTGGTAACGGTCCGAGCTCAACAAGCTTGCCTTAGAGATGAGTTTCTTTGCAAGGAATTACAGGTTCTCCATAAGCAATACTCAAATTTTCATCACATAGTTGTTCATTTTCTTCTTAATTGGCTAATTTGTTAGACATTTTTAGAAACTCATCAATATTTCGATCAATATATTTGTAATTATTTATATGATATTTATATTTGCCAAACTCTTCTTTTACATAAGATTTCATCGCACCAATTGATATCTATCTTCTAAGTGCTGAAGCAAATTAATTAAAGCATGGCTTTGGCACTTGGGAATACAACTTTTCCTATTCAAGTAATAAGCAGATGTTAAGGTTGTTGTAAATCTCTTGGCTTTAAATGCAGTAGGTTGGTTTTTCCTTTAATAAAGCGCAGTGCAAAGCTTATGATTTGCTCGAAGAAGGCGGGAAATGGAACTGATCTCTATCTAGATAAGGACTAGGAAAATATCATCCATGCTTGGTCAAATCAGCTTCCCTTCCCATTTTCTATTTAATGCGGCCACTGTTGTTTTGTAGGTAAGAATCCATCTCTTCATTAAATGTTCAGAACAATAGGAGAAAAGAAATCTATGGAAAATGATAATGATGATATATTGTTAAAGGTGAACATCTTGTTCATGTATGTTTATTTATATATGTAAGTGTTCAAGTGGAAGGATCGACATTTGGAAGGAGGGCAGAGTGCATATGGATACGGACAACTTTCTGTAGAAAATATCCAGTTTTTAGTTCAATTTTTTTTTTATGAAATAGATTTATCTTAATTAGAAATATCTTTGATGCTTTATAATTTTGTTTATAGTTGCATCATGTTAGTGGAGACTGATTGCACTTTTTTGGTACGTTTAGATTCCTCACTTGAGGCCAACTGAGTACAAGAGAAGTAGATTAGTAAGGACTCTCAAGATAGTTCATTTCTGCATCTCTACACTTTCATCTTCAAATATTATGTAATGATTTTATCTATGTTATTTTAATTGATATATTACAACAATCAAGCATTTTTTTTATATATGATTTAGCATGTATATGTTTTAGTAAGAAATTATTTTTCTTATATTCTTTTCTTTCTCCCTGAACTTTTTATTCCTTGAAGTACTTCAATTTTATTGAGATATTGTTGTGTACTTTTCAAAAGATCAACATCCTTTCCATTTATTTTATTTATTTTTGCTATCAACTTGATAACTGATCTCCAAGGAAATATTTTACTCCACATCATTCTTATTCTCTAAGGATATGTGTGTTCCATGTTGTTTATCTATTTATGAATGCATTAAGTGATCAACTAAATTGTACAGTTCTAAGAATAATTCTATTATTTCCATCACTTCTCAAAAGCCTGTTTCTATATGTATGTATTAAATGCTTAAATCCTATGAGCTTTTGTATATAATTATTACTCTTTCTCATTATATTTATTCATTGTTGCTTTCCTAGATAATGTTCTATGTCCAACTTATTTTTTTTAATCATTAATGTAATATTTTAATGGATATTATACTGGTGTCAAAAATATCAATAGATTAGGACATTTTGCATTAGACATTAACACACTTTTTTACTTTTCATCTAACACACTTATAATGAGTATATATGAAAAATAATATAAATTTATGTGCCTGTAAATCATATGTATATATACAAATATTACATGTAATATTCATAAAGTATTTAATATCATCATATGACATCATAAATTAATTTTAAATTTTATAATATAATTTTCTTATCAAATAAATTTTATAAACATGCACATGGTGCACGTGGAAATTTTCTCTTAAATTTATTATCTTAAATTTTTTATTTATTGTTAATATTTAAAACTTTATTAATGTGCAAATAAAAAAAGAACCTATTACTTTCAAGAAAATTTGACTAAAAAATAATTAGTCTATTTATTAACTAATAAACATAATTTAATATCAAGATTATTCTTGAATAATAGAAAATTCATGTCATATAAAACTATTTATCTAATTATATAAAATTTATTATAATGATTATAATTATTTATAATAATAAATTTTTTTATCTTAATAATGATAATATAATTAAAATATTTATAATATAAATTTTACTTTTTAAATTTTTAGTCACGTGCATTTAATGCACGAGCATTTTTACTAGTGTATTTAAAATACAAAACAAGGAGACAAAATGAATCAAACAGAATGATAACTTAGGTGGTTCGGTAACTTAGGTTGGGTTTAGAAAATTTCATGAGGAGATTTAATTTTTTGGGATTGAAATATTCTTTTCTCTATAATGAACATGGATGGGTTTTTGCCATTACACCGATTCATTTGCCTCAAATAGCGCACATTAGTATAACGATGATAATTGTAATGGTGTTGAATGTTGATAATTGTTGCTTCTAGTTTTTCTCACTAACTCTCATTCAGAGTTACATAAAGCAAAGTTAGATGGAAATATGCCTTGGAAGTTATATTACCTATATTGATTCTTAATGTATTTTTTTGTTATTAGTTTTGCTTGTTTATATCTCTTCTAAATTATTATGTATGCAGGTGACTGCTGTGGGGATCAATACTGAATGGGGATTATTGTTGGCCAATATAGCGGAAGACAATGGTGAACAAACTCCATTACAGGTTTTTTGTGGCCCTTTTTACTAATGATTTGCTTATGATTATACTGATTTTCTTAATGATTCATTTATGATTCTTATGAAAATGTGTGCTTGAATGGTGTTGCTACTTTAATTGGCATCATAGGGCTCTCTATTGCTACGTTGGTTCTTGTTCTCCTTATAGTATAATTTACGTGTTTTCAATTTTAGATCTTGCAAACTGAAGACTTGAGATATAATTAATAGATTCTTTACTGGTTATACCGCTACAAAAAATAATGGCTATTAGGGCACCTTAAAGTGCTATTAGAGCACATCATATATTAATGCATCAAACAATGATGTCACTTAGGTGGCCCTTGGCATAGGGTTAAGGTCATTTTTATGTGCCTTAAAAACTAAACTTTCATGCCATATAATTTTGATGGCATGGGTTAAAGGCATTTTTATGTACCTTAAAAACTAAACTTTCATGACATATAATTTTGATGGCATAATCTCCTCAACAACACCTATAAGGTGTCCTAATAGACAAGCTTTTCTAACACCTTTATATGATGGATTTTATTTATACATATGACAAATATTATGTGGCATAATAGGATAACTTTCCTAACACATTTATTTGATGGAATATGTTTTATAATAAGGCACATTTAAGTTGCCATAAAAAATATGATTTTCCAACACTTCAATTTATTGAAATAATTTTAATAATATAGCATCATTATGTGTCTCAATATGTGTTGTATACAATATTACTTACATTCAATTGTCAATTAATTATGCTGAATCATAATATTTCGAATGCAAATAATTAATCTCTAATCTAATTTCAAAATATCTCAAGTACATATGAGAGCTAGCTTACATAAGATATGTTTCTACAAATAAAAAATATATTTCATAAATATAAAATTACAAATATTTCCCACCTTAAATACAACAGAAATTCTACTTCAATCTTCATATACGTATGTAATCAATCTACTACAATCGTCACAAAACACATCGCTTGGTTCTTCATGTTAATTAAGATAAAAAAACCAAAATACAAAACAAGTGACAATCTTAGTTTATATTCAGCGCATTAATCTTAGAAAGAGATCTTCGTTTAGGACCTTCCAAGCGATGCCCTGCTTGTAGGACACCGATCACCCCAT
The DNA here is from genome assembly GCA_022539455.1 of Dendrobium nobile. NCBI lineage: Eukaryota > Viridiplantae > Streptophyta > Magnoliopsida > Asparagales > Orchidaceae > Dendrobium > Dendrobium nobile. Next base: position 28,707,201 of record CM039734.1, read on the forward strand.
GCTCTACATGCAGATGCAATAGTGAGATAGGCATAGCCCTGCAACAAGAATAAGAAAACCAAGTAATTTAAAACATGAATCAAATCATGAAGACAATTCAAAAGGTAGCTTTTTAATTATAGTTTTAGTTGCTAAAAGATGACTGCATTATCGATCTTAGGGAACCAAGAGCATAGAACTTTTCAAACGGTGTCATCAAGTATCTTCTCCAGCGAAATCTCTTGGAGGGAACCGAGAGTGGTTTCAAGCAGGTCAAGTCCAGCTTGGTTGGCGAAGGTGAACAAGGGAGAAGCATGCTTACAATTTATATAGTACATGCCTGGGTTAGAAAGTAGAGTTCAAGAACAAGAAGAAACCAAACAAGAAAGCTTACCTTGACAAAATAACACATGATTGCATCATAATAGTGACATAGGAATTTCAGAGTTACACCTGCATGAGTGTCGATTCTAATGAGTTCAACTCCAGTATGGAACCTGTAACAAAATATCATTCATGGAATAAAAAATAATTAAGAAATAAATAAGAGAAGTAGACATCATATTATATAAAGAACGACACAAAACACAAATTGGTGCTTCTGTATTTAGAATCGAAGAAATTTTCAAGTTCTTCTATTTTCCATCTTCCATCCTCAATGAATCTGCTTAAACTGAAATCTCCTTCTTCTTGTGGCACAACAAAGGTTAGCCATTTATTAATGCTTCTATCAAGAATCCAAATGTCCTTGAACACATCAATTTTAGAGCCATCAGCAATGCTCCAATTGATCAGGGGATTTAAAGCTCTTCCGCCATCACATAAAATTTTCCAGGATGAAGAAGAATTTTTTTTTTACATCGTCAATACCAGGTTTCATTCCATATTTAGTAGATAAAACTTTTTGTAAAAGAGAATTACTATTAGAAAGATACCTCCATGTAATTCTTGCTCTAAGAGGAGCCACTTTTGAAGAAGTAGAGAACAAGCCTCCACCACCAATGTTTTTTGGTTTGCAAAGATCCTCCCAGCTTATGTAATGCAACCCCATTTTTCCGCCAGATTTATTCCATAAAATACCTCTGCACAGCTTTTCAACTTCTTTCAAAATTCTAGTAGGGATTAAAGAATGAGAACTGAAGAAATTTGGAATTGCAAGGATGACTGATTTAACTAGAGCAATTCTTCCAACTAATGATAACACCTTGCTCCCCCAAGTATTAAGTCTCTTGAGAGTTCTTTCAATGATAAAGTAATAATCATTTGCTACTAATTTTCTCAAGGCTAATTTTAATCCCAAATAGAAAAACTCCTTAACTGGTTTGAAGCTCACAGCCTTAGAGATGCTTTTCTTTCTTCTTCTATTCACATGTTTTCCAAAAATCATTACAGATTTTTCATTATTAATGGATTGACCAGTCCATTTGCAGTAATTGGAAAGAATAGTCTTGACTTCACATGCGGCTTTCTTTGATGCTTCCGAAAAAATTAGGATGTCATCTGCATATAGTAAATGGGAAATACGAAAACCATCCTTACTAGAGTTAATGCCGACTGATGACTGAGTAAATGCATTGGAGAGTAATTGAGAACAAAGAATGATAAGCAGTGGCGACAATGGGCATCCCTGACGAAATCCACTATCAGCTATTATCCATTCTGTAAGTTTCCCGTTTATGATTATAGAAAATCTAGGATTCAAGACACATTCCAATATCAACTTTGAAAACTTGGGCGGGAATTCAAAGTATTCTAAAGTTTTTGTTAGAGTAGTCCAACTCATAGAGTCATAAGCTTGTTCCATGTCTATTTTGTAAGACACCATACCTTTGGAAGACTTAGAAAATCTGAATTTGTGAAATAATCTTGGGCTATCAAAAGGTGATCAGATATAGATCTTCCTTTTATGAATGCAGCTTGCTCATCTGATATTAGTGGAGGAATTACTTGAATCAATCTATTCAAGATGATTTTTGCAGCCACCTTGTATATAGAATTGCACAAACTAATAGGTCTGTAGTTTGAAGGCAGCATCGGATTGGAGACTTTAGGAATGAGAACTATCAAAGTATCCTTCCAATCTTTGTCCATTTCCCCTTGAATTAGGAAATGATTTAAAGCATTAATAAAATCATTTTGAATAATTTTTCAATAGCTTTTTATAAAAGTATAATTGATACCATCACTTCCAGGTGCAATATTCCTTCCCAGATTATGAATAACAGCTTAAATTTCTTCTACAGAAAAATCTCTTGAAAGCAACCCTTTGTCTTCATTACTTAAAACCATCCCAGGTTTCGGCTAGCCTTTAGCATTGCATATCCGCTTTTTCCATTTTGACTTAAAGAAGTGCCATATTACCTCTTCAATTTGATTAGAATCTTCAACCACCGTCCCCTCTTCATTTTTAATCTTGATGATACTGTTTGAGCTCCGTCTACCATTAGCAAAAGAATGATAAAACCTTGTATTTCCATCACCATCAGCTAGCCATTTTGATTTTGCCCTTTGCTTCCACCAGCCATTCAGACGAGCTAATGTGCTATTTAATTCATCTATTTTTGCTTTTAATACCCAGCATTCTTCATCAGTGAGACAGCCTTTATCAGATTCTGAAATCTGTATTTTATTTATTTCCTCCATAAGACAATCTTTGAGCAAATTCAGATCTCTCAATTTAGCTTTACTCCAATAAAAAAGAGACTTTAGGGATCTCCTGAACTTGGCATTCAGAATTTGAGATGGATTGCCTGAGTAATTTTTATTCCATTCCTTTTTAATCACATAGAAAGATGTCTGGTATGAAGCCCAAATATCTTCATATTTCAAACTTCTTTTAAGTGGAGCAACATTAGAGATCATATGAAGCAAAATAGGGCTGTGATCGGAAGAAATTCTAGCAAGATGTCTCAACACCAAGTTAGTAGAAAAATTCATAGCCTTAGAGTTAAGGAAGCACCTGTCAAGCCTTTCCAATATCCGAGCTCCTCCAATTTTGTTGTTGCACCAAGTGAACCTTGGCCCAAGAAAACCCACCTCATGATAATCATTATTTGTGATAAAAGCCTCCATTTCTTTCGGACCTTGAGAGAAATGAAACATTCTCCCACCTCTTTTGTCTTCCATAGAAGTGAGACAATTGAAGTCTCCTCCTATTACCATTGGAAACTCTACCACAGAGTACATTTCCAATACTTCCCATAGCTCCCTTCTTTTGATCAAGTCTTTGTTTCCATAAACAGAAGCAACTCTCCATTTTTCCTTGCCATTGATGCTTAAGTCACCAATGATGCATTGACAAGTAGAATCAATCAATGAGAAATCTGCAAAACCAGAATTCCATAAAACAATTATCCCTCCAGAGAGACCAACCGAGAGTACCATAACATGCTTCCAATCTTCACCCATCAACTTTTTAACTTCATCATTATTGAAAGAAGAGATTCTAGTTTCCAATAAAGCTAAAAACACAACATTATACAATTTTACAAACTCCCTGATGTATAGAGAAGCCCCTTTTTTCCTGGCTCCTCTACTGTTCCAGAAGGCTAATGAATTCATGGTTGAAGACATGTGGGAGATGACCCCACTCTGTTCTTCACTTCAATATCAATTTTTCTGCTTCTTGTGCTTTTGTTAATAGGCCCAAGATCTCTTAATTGCTTTGACTTCTTCTTCTTGATCAAACTTGAATCCTCTCCAATGTTTAATTGAATAAGAACATCTTCTTTTATCAAATTTTCAGTAATTTCATTATGAGACAACTTTTTATCTGAGTAGTTGGCTTCAGCTTCTTGAATTATTTCTCCATCTTCTAGAGGTTCACTAAGAACATCAAATTTGTTCTTAATCAATGGAAGAGAACACTTATTAGAACAGTTTTTAGGTTTGGAAGTTCCATCTGGGGATGAGATACCGATTTATCACTGATAGTTGTACAGACATTTTCTATAGTTGCGTCCAAATTATGAATTTCATTCAATTCATCTTCAATTGCTATTTTGTTGGTTGAATCAGATTTCCTCCACACCTTTTTCTCCAAAGGTTTAAGATTAACTACCTTAGAAAAACTTACAGTTTTTTTCCTTCCGCGATTAACAACCATCCAAGGTCCATATTTTAGATCATCAGTGATTTCTTCTTCATTTGCCTTGTCTGGTAATGAATTAGCTGCATCTGTTACTTCCTCAGCGTTATGTATCTCTTTAACATTTGGAGCTGAATTCCCTTCTCTGCATACCTCTTGAACATGCCCAATTGAACCACACTTGAAGGAAAAGTTTGGAAGTCGTTCATATTCTATTTTTTGGAAAAACATGCCAGATGATCCTTCAACCCATACACCAACTGGTAGCTTCGTATCAAGTCTTATTCGAACACATACTCTTCCAAATTCCCTCCTCCCCCATTGGAACATGTTTCCATCTAACAAAATTGGTTTTCCAACCATAGAAGAAATTCTGCATATGTTTATGTTATCCCAACAATGCAAATGAAGATTTGGAAGTCTTATCCATATAGGAGATGTTAGGCCTTTTAAGGAAGTTGGAGAGAAACTTTTGGACCACCTATCCATTCCAATTATTTTGTTATTAACAAACCAAGGTCCATTAGTAAGGACCGATTCCACACTTTGTGATTCCTGAAAAGAACAGAGGACCCATCCTTGACTAAGCATGGTGAGATGAAACTTACCATATTGTGCCCATTGCTTTCTAAGTTCAGAACTTATAACTTATAAAGGAGCTGCACCACCAAAAATTTTAATAACCAAGGAGTTATTGAGTTTCCCTGCATTCTCCATTTCATTTATTTCGTGAAGCTTCACAGTAATACCATCTTTTGCTAAGAATTCTCCCAATTCCAGTTCTGAAACCGGAATGTGATCTCTCTTTCTCCATGCATTTGATTGATTAGCATCAATATTTCGTTTAGTAATTATATCATTCTCCTTGCCTTCATTGTTCACAGCAGAATTTACCTCTCTAACTTTGAAAAGATCGCCATGCCCAACAGATTTAAGAGAATTGTTTTCCTCTTCTGAGACCATTCCATGGAACATGAATGTGTCTTTGATTGGAGATGAGACTGCTTTATTGATTATGACATCACTATCTTTTTTTCCATAAGCACTAACCTCCTCTGATTGTATAATCTTCTGATTAGGTAGCATATTTGAGGGAGATTGCTTCAAAGTTCTCATTGATCAACAGTTCTGAACCAAATTTGAATTTCTTTACTTTCTCCTCCATGCAAACATTCTTGCCTTTACCCAAAACTTCGTCATCCTTCCTATCAACAAATCCGCCTTCCTTTATAACCAAATTCATACCTCTGGTTTTAGCTCTTACCGTCTGCTTCAGATTTAAATTTCCAACCCCAAAAGCTGGAGGAGACGAGGAATAAGATTTGTTCACCATCATCGAAAGCTTGGTAGACCTCAACCGATCAAAATGGAATCCTCCGGTAGAAGGATTCCGGCGAGAATCCACCGTCATCCCGCTTCCGTCAAAACCGCGAAAAGGGAAATTCAAAATTTTTGATCACTTTCTCAGACTTTCTCACACTAGACTTTCTCACACTAGACTATCTCACACTAGCCTCAAATTCTATTTAAATGTAGTGATTTCTCCCACATCTTCTGTTCTCACTATTTCTGATTTCTTTGCATGACAGTTACATGATTACATTCCTTGATATAGGTGAAGCTATCTCTATATACAACTGCAAAGCTTCCATATTAGTGAATTATTTTAAATTCCTCTTTCGATTTATGTACTTCTATTCACCTTTAGTTTTTAGTTGAAAGTGATTGAATTTAATTGATCAGTTAAATATATTGTTCTTTCTTTTTCATCAAATTTCAATGGACTGTAGAAACTTCATCACCCATAATTTTCTTGTCTAAGCCAAACTCTTGTAATCTGAAATTGATTTTACCATTTAATGTTTTCATTAAAAAAATAGTTATTTTATGAATAAATTGTTTTTAGACATAAATAGCATGGTTGGTGCATTATTGAGTACATTTAAACCTATGCTATATATTACATCTGGATTTAAAACCTTAGACCCAAAAACATCCCACATCAACATGGTTTTGAGATTAAAACAAAAAAAAGATGATGGGATGGGCATCAAGAATACAAAGAAAGCGTAATACGATATCTAGCATAGGCCCATGATAAATAAACACTCTTTGAAATCTAATAGGAATCCAATGTGGAACAGTACACAACAATTAAATTTAGGGAAAAAATGAGTAAAATCAAACTATAATAATCCCTCTAAAATTAAGCTTAAACAAAAGATCAAAAATGAGCTAGATCTTGAGATCAATTCAACAACTTCAACATCGCTTGTCTTTTCATTGAAGATAGAATAAATGAAAAACTGAAGAGCTGCGGGAATGAAAAAAATTTAAATAATAAGAAATTAGGGAATTGAAAAAAAGGGAGAAAGTATTTTAGATTTTTTTTTTAAATTTTAATATTAAATCAATGAATTTTCATTTTTAATTATAATATATATTTATATTTTTTACAATAAAAAACCCAATGAGCTAATCTAAGTCTATGTTGGCTCAAACTTGATTGTTTATTTGTTGAAAATGACTAAAGAGCAATTTATTAACCTCACCTTGAGCTGATTTTCTCAATTACACCCTTGTTTTGTCTATTGAATAACATTAAGTAAAGTTAAAGTTCTACCGAAAAAAAAAAACTTCAAAACAAAAACATGAGTGGATAAAAAATGAGATCATGTACCTATTTCTCTATCAAAAAGTTGGAAGGCCGAAAAGACCTGTTCTACTTTGTTATAGTATTTTGTGTAGTTGCCACCTTCTAATTTGATAGATCTTTGCATTTTCGCTGCTCATTATCAGTCTCTTACTAAAATATCTACTTGTGATGATCATCCGAAATACATAAAAGATTAGGTGATTAATAGCAAACACAAAAAGCTCAAAGACAAAAGGAAAATTAAAGACTTCTCCCCCAAAAAGATATACTAGGAACAACGCTAGATGTAAAACTAGTATGGATAAATAATTAAAGCTATGATTTGGAATATTGGAGATGTCTACAGAATGAAAATCAGAAAAAAACTTAAAAACTTTTTATTATGAAGAAAACAATTTCTAGATATCCTTGAATCTAAGGCCGATGTTCCAATCATGCTTTCTTTTGTTGATATTTGAACTTTCAAGCATGATGTATACATCAAACAAGAAAAAAAAAGTGATGCAATGAATCAAACAAGAAAAATGAAGAGCGCTAAAATTAGACCAACCTCCAGATGATCTTCAAGTTCAACAGAATATTTGCCTTTTCTCGGTTGATCCTTCAAAAATTACAAGAATCTAGAAAATCTCAAGAACCTACAAATCCAAAAACTATCCAGAACAGTTTCATCATTGGTTTTCGCGATTCAATTTTTTGAAAATTATTGGAACTGCCCCTTTGGCTGGGAGGAATGAAAACTCTATGCGCTTAGTATCTCCTCATACAGTCGTCCATAGCATCCACTCAAGCACTCAACTATCTTCTCCTCTTACAATTCCTAGCGGCCAACGTTATACACAATAATTTGGTTGCTGATAAGTTTTATTTTTAAAACTTTAGCATCCTAAGGTATTTGGTAAACATGTTTGTTCAACTAAGGTTCATTTAAGTTGATCATAATTTGTTCTCTATTCTTATATACCTTTTGTTGAGCATTACTCACACATGCTGCAATGCTAAATGTTTGACATTTTTAGTAAAATGACAAAAAATTTGGTGTTTTCTATAAATATAAAATTTATTAAAATCCTAACTTGATATGTGTAATATTAATTATAATTTTTTAAATTTCATAGTAAATACTAAATAATAATGATATGTACATTTTAATATAATATTTGATACAATACTAATATAATATTATCTTTAAAGGTTTATTATTATAATAATATTATCTTTAAAGGTTTATTATTATAATAATATTATCTTTAAAGGTTTCTTATTATATTAAAAATTTTAAAAATATAATATCACATATTTATTACAATTTTGATAATAAATTTAAAAATTTATAAAAATATTTCTATTATAATTTTAACATATTAATAAAAATGTTAAAAATTATAAATTTTTTGTATTAGAAAAAAAATTATAAATATAAGATAAAATCTTTTAGTATTTATTTTTAATATAACATGTATATTCATCTTGAATATGAAAAATTTATAATATTTATTATTAAATACTAAATATTATATTTAATATGATATTAAATATTTAAATATAAAATACATTAAATATTATTCTTTATTTGAAAAATTAAATATCATATAGGACACCAATAAAAGCTTAAAATAAAAAAAATAAATTTATATAATTAAAATATATATATATATATATATATGTTATTATTAAATTAAATTTAACATTTTAAACATTTAATTAGATATAATATTTAAAAATACTTTATTTAAAACTTATAATATTTTTTATATAAGAATATCAAATGATTAAATATATAATTTAAATAATAAAGAAATATGTTAAAATTTATAACTATTTTGTATTAGAAAAAATTATAAATGTAAATTATTTAATATATTTGATCATTTGATATTATTTAAATTATATATTTATTAAGTTGATATAAATACTTTATAACTTTTATATAAAAAATATTATAAGTTTTAGATAAAGTCTTATTAAAATATTGTATCTAATAAAAATTTTACAACGTTAAATTTAATTTAAGAATAATATATAAAAACAATTTATTTATGTTTTAGTGTTTTATTTGTGTATTATGTAATATATAATTTTAATATATAATGTAATGTTTATTATAAGAATTAATATTTAATAAAAAGTATTATATATTTTAATATTCAATGTGAATATATATATATATATATATATAATAAAGTTTTTTGTTTAATATTTATAATTTTTTTCTAATGCAAAAAAAAAACATTTTTAAAATTATGTTAAAATTATAATAAATATATTTTGATAAATTTATAATTTTATTATCAAAATTTTAACAAATTTATGATATTATATCTTTTTAATTATTTAATATAATAAAAAATATTTAGTGATTAGATTATATTAAATATTATATCAAATATTATATTAAAGAATATATTATTATTATTTTGGATCATTATTAAATTTAAAATATCAAAAATTATATTTAATATTACACCTATCTACCTGTTATTCGAACTTAGACCGCATAATTTAATAACTAAAAACATACCATTTGATCACAGGCACGTAGTTGTTAGGATATTAAGAAATTTTATATTTATTGAAATTACTAAATGGTTAAACATTTTTTTTGGAAAATGCCAAAATATTTATTCAGAGAACCGTATGCTAGCGAACTGTAGAAAAAATCTTAACCTAGAGGAAAAGAATTTTGGATTAAACTAGGATGGTGCAATGAAGGACATTGTTCACCACTAGCATATCTAATTCTAAGGAAATGAAGAATCCTATCCTATAGGAAAAGATAAATTGATTAAAACTAGGATGGTGCCATGAATGGTATTATCCCCCATTAGCACATTTAATCCTAAGGAAAAATCTTAACCTAAAGGAAAAAAATAAGATTAGCCTAGGATAGTGCCACGAAGCGCATTATCGAACCCTAGCTCGTCTAATCCAACCTAAAGAAAAGGAAAATTGATTTAAACTAGGATGGTTCCACGAAGGGCATTGTCTACCACTAGCATGACAAATCCTATAGAAATGAAGAAATCCTACCCTAAATGAAAAGAAAATTAGATTTAACTAATATAGTGGATGTTGTACAAGACTAGATTGTCTAATCCAATGAAAATGATGAATCTTAACCTAAAGGACAACTTGATTAAATTAGGATGGTACCAAGAAGAGCATTGTTCACAACTGGCATGTCTAGTCATACGAAAAGTAAGAATTCTAACCTAAAAGAAAAGAAAACTAGTTTTAAACTTGGATGGTGCAATAAAGGGCTTTATCCACCTCTAGCACACTAATCCTAAGGAAAGGAAAATTTTATTAAACTAGGATGTTGTCTTGAACAACATTATCCCCCACTAGCGCCTATAATCCTAACGAATGGAAGAATCCTAAGCTCAAGGAAAAGAAGACTATATTAAAGAAGGATGGTGCCACAAAGGACATTTTTCACCATAAGCAAGTCAAACTTATGAAAAGGAAGAATCACAATATGATGGAAAAGAAAATTGGATTAAACTAGAATGGTGCCACGAATGGCATTTTCTTTCACTTAGCACATCTAATATAAAGAAAATGAAGAATCCTAACTTAAAAGAAAACGAAAACTGTATTAAACTAGTATGGTGCTAGGAAGGGCAATGTCCATTATTAGCACATCTAATCCAAAGGAAAGGAAGAATTTTAACCTAAATGAAAAAAAAAACTGGATTAAATTAGGATGGTGCATGACTAGAATGTCTAATCCTATGAAAAGAAATAGAAAATTGGGTTAAACTAGGATGGTGCCACGAAGGGCGTTATCCACCACTCACTCATCTAATCCTAAGGAAATGAAGAATCCTAACCTAATTGAAGAGAAAATTGGATTAAACTACGATGATGCCATGAATGATGTTATACACCACATACACGTCTAATTCTTAGGAAAGGAAGAATGATAACCTAATGGAAAAGAAAACTGGATTAAACTTGGATGGTGCAACTAAGGGCGTTATTCACCATTAACACGACCAATTCTAAGGATAAAAGAATATTAACCTAAAGAAAAAAAAATTGGATTAAACTAGGATGGTATAAAGAAGGATGTGATCCACCACTAGTATGTTTAATCCTAAGAAAATGAAGAATACTAACCTAAAGGAAAAGAAAACTTGATTAAATTAGGATGGTGCCACAAAGGCAATTATCCACCCCTAGCACGTCTAATTCTACAGAAAAGAAGAATCCTAACCTCAAGAAAAAAAAAACTGAATTAAACTATTATGGTGCCACGATGGGCGTTATCCACCACTTACTTATCTAATCCTAATGAATAGAAGAATCTTAACCTAAATAAAAAGAAAACTTGATTAAACTAGTATGGTGCTATGAAGGGAGTTGTCTAGAGGAAAAGAATTTTGGATTAAACTAGGATGGTGTCATAAATGGCATTGTTTAGTATTAGTATGTCTAATCCTAAGAAAAGAAAGAATCCTATCCTAAAGAAAAATATAATTGGATTAAAACTAGGATGGTACTACGAAGGGTGTTACCCTCCACACTAGTTTTAAACTTTGATGGTGTTATGAATGACGTTATCTACCAATAGCACCTTTAATCCTAAGGAAAGAAGAATCCTAACAAAAAAAGAAAAGAAAGATGAATTAAAACTTGTTTGATGCCACGAATGACGTTATCTACCTCTAGCACATCTAATTCTAAGGAAAGGAAAAATTTTAATCAAAAGAAAAATAAAATTTGATTAAACTAGAATGGTGCCTCGAAATACGTTATCCCCCACTAGTGCCTCTAATCCTAACGAATGGAAGAATCCTAACTTAAAGGAAAAGAAGACTGGATTAAACAAGGATGGTGCTATGAAGGGAATTTCCACCATAAGCATGTCTAATCTCTTGAAAAGGAAGAATCTTAATGTATTGGAAAAGAAAAGTGGATTAAACTAGAATTGTGTCACGAAGGGAGTTATCCACCCTTAACACATCTAATCATAAGGAAATGAAGAATCCTAACTTAAAAGAAGAATAAAGCTGGATTAAACTAATATGGTGCCAGGAAGGGCATTGTCCACTATTAGCATATCTAATCCTAAGGATAGGAAGAATTCTAACCAAAATGAAAAAAAAATGATTAAACTAGTATGATGCAACAAAAAATGTTGTGCACGACTAGAATATCTAATCCTACGGAAAGGAAGAATATTAACCTAAAGGAAGAAAATTTGGTTAAGCTAGGATGGGTGCCACGAAGGGCATTGTCCACCACTAGCATGTCTAATCCTAAGAAAAGGAAGAAACCTAACCTAAAGGAAAAGAAAATTAAATTAAATTAGAATTGTGCGACAAAGGGCGTAATCCGCCACTTGCTCGCCTAATCCAAAGAAAATGAAGAATCCTAATCTAATGGAAGAGAAAATTAGATTAAAACTAGGATGGTGCCACGAATAACGTTATCCATCATGAACACTTTTAATCCTAAGGAAAGTTAAAATCCAAACAAAAGTAAAAGAAAACTGGATTAAACTAGAATGATACCATAAAGGGTGTTATCTACCACTACCACTTATAATCCTATGAAAAAGGAGAACCCTAACCAAATAGAAATAAAATTAAACTAGGATAGTGCTACGAATAAATTTATCCACCACTAACACATATATCCTAAGGAAAAAAAGAATCATATCCTAAAGAAAATAAAAATTGGGTTAAAACTTGAATGGTGTCATAAAGAGCGTTATCTACGATTAGCACATCTAATCTTAAGAAACAGAAAATCCTAACCTAAAAAAAATAAAAATTGGATTAAATTAGGTTGCTTCCACGAAGCACGTTATCCACCACAAGCACATCATATCCTAAGGAAATGAAGAATTGTAAAATAAAGGAAATGAAAACTGGATTAAACTAATTTTACTGAGCTGTCATATTTTCTACTAAAATTAGTTCATTATTACTTATGGTTCAACTCCTTTTTAGCTCATAAATGGGAGTGCCCTGGTTCATTCCCCCCCTTTCACCCTTCCCTTGGCCTTTCGGATTCTCCCTTGGCTCCTGTTCCATGGTTGTTTTTTCTTGTACTCGTGGCTGCCTTTTCCCATCCCAGTGAAGCCTCTTCGGCTACTGTTCCAGGCCGAATGTTGGCCTTCTATTTACCCATTATGGATTGGTTCGGCAGGAGGAAATTAGGGGCTATTTGGCTGCCTCTTTTGAACTATATATATGGGTGGTTTTGAGAATAAAAGAAGAGAGTTATGTGAAGAATTTTTGGAGCCAAAACCTGCTGGTTTTCTTCTTGGAAAAGCTTGCAAGCTTATTCCTTTTCTTTTCTTCTTGGGAAAGCTTGCAAGCTTGTCCTCACTTCGATTCGTCTTGTGCTTTTTCTATTTATTCTCTCCGCAAGTGTCCACCTCATATGTATCTTTCTTCTCAATGATTGCAAGCTCCTTTAGGTGTTGTTTTATATTTTAATCTATATGAAAGTTGTATCGTCCTTCATTTTAAAAGTTTAAGCGTTGTATTTTCTTATTATAAAGGAAAACTTTTAGTTTTTTTTTGCAATCTTAGTATTCTTGTAAATTTTGATTGCATCAACGTCTATTTATAAGGAAAGAAAGAATATAAACCTAAAGGAAAAAAAAAAACAGAATTAAACTAGGAAGAAGGTAACATGAATAATGTGGTCTACCATTAGTATGTCTAATCCAAAGGATAAGAAGAATACTAACATAAAAGAAAAGAAAACTAGATTAAATTAGGATAGTGCCACAAAGGGCATTATCCACCCCTAGCCTGTCAAATCGTACGAAATAGAAAAATCATAACCCAAAGAAAAACAAAACTGGATTAAACTATCATGGTGTCACAAAGGGCGTTATCCACCACTTGCTCGTCTAGTCCTAAGGAACGGAACAATCCTAATCTAAATGGAAAGAAAACTGGATTAAACTAGTATGTTGCTACGAAGGGCGTTGTACACGACTAGCATGTCTAATCTTACAAAAAAGAAAGAATCGTAACCTAGAGGAAAAGAATTTATGATTAAACTTGGATGTTACCATGAAGGACATTGTCCCCCGCTAGCACGTCTAATCCTAAGGAAAGGAAGAATCCTATCCTAAAAAAAAATACTGCATTAAAATAAGGATGGTGCCACGAAGGGCGTTATCCCCCAATAACACTTTTAATCCAATGGAAAGAAAAAATCAGAACCTAAAGGAAAAAAAATTAGATTAAACTAGAATAATGCCACGAAGCGCGTTATCGAACCCTAGCTCGTCTAATTCTAAGGAAAGTAAGAATCATAACCTAAACTAAAAGAAAACTGAATTAAACTAAAGAAAAATTAGATTAAACTAGGATAGTGCCACGAAAGACATTTTCCACTACTAGCATATCTAATCCTAAGAAAAGAAAAAATCTGAACCAAAAAGAAAGGAAAATTGGATTAAACTAGGATTGTGCCACGAAGGGCGTTGTCCACCACTAACTCGTCTACTCCTAAAGAAAGGAAGAATCCTAACATAATGGGAATGAATATAAAATGAAAACAAGGATGGTGCCACCTAGGATATTATCCACCACTAGCACTTTTAATCCTACAAAAAGGTTAAATCCTAACAAAAAAATACTGGATTAAATTAGAATGGTGCCATGAAAGGCATTAACCACCACAAACACTTCTAATCCTATGGAAAATAAAAGAATCTTGACCTAATGAAAAAGAAAAATGAAATAAACTAGGATAGTATTACGAAGGGTATTATCTACCATTAGCATGTTATATCCTAAGGAATGGTAGAATCCTAACCTACATTAAATAAAAACTGATATAAAACTAGGATTGTGCCACGAAGAGCATTATCAACTACAAGTACGTCTAATTTTAAGGAAAGGAAATACCTAACCTAAAGAAAACAAAAATTGGAATAAATTAGGATGGTGCGACGAAGGGCATTATCCACCACTAGCACGTCATATTCTAAGGAAAGGAAGAATACTAACCTAAAGGACATGAAATTGGGTTAAACTATGATGAGACCATGAAGGGCATTATCTACCGCTAGCAAGTTTAATCCGAAGGAAAGGAAATCCTTAGGAAAATAATCTGGATTAAACTAGGATGGTTCCACGAAGGGTGTTATCCACCACTTACACGTCTAATCCTTAGGAAAGGAGGAATGCTAACCAAAAGTTAAAGAAAACAGGATTAAACTATGATGGTGCCACGATGGGAGTTATTTACCACTACCAAGTCAAATTTTAAGGAAATAATTAAGGCTAACCTAAAGAAAAAGAAAACTAAATTAAAACTAGGATGATTCCACAAAGGATATGGTCATCCAATAGCACATTTAATCTTAAGAAAATGAAAAATATGAACCTAAATTTAAAAAAATGGGATTAAATTAGGATGGTGCCACGAAGGGTGTTGCCCACCCTAGAACTTCTACTTCTACGGAATGGTAGAATCTTCACCTAAAGAAAAAAATGGATTAAAGAAGAATGGTGCCACGAAGGACGTTGTGCAGCACTTGAACATCTAACCTTAGGAAAGGAAAAATGTTAACCTAAAGGAAAAGAAAACTTGATTAAACTAGGATGCTACCACGAAAAGCGGTATCTACCACTAGCACATATAATTCTAAGGAAAGATAAAAAGCTAACCTAGAAGAAAAGAAAATTATATTAAAACTAGAATGGTACTACGAGGGCTTTTAGGCACTACTACCATGTCTAATCCTGAGGTAAGGAAAATACTAACCTAAAGGAAAAGAAAACTTAATTAAACTAAGATGGTGCCACAAATGACATTATCCCCCACTTGCACTTCTAATACTAAGGAACAAAAGAATTCTAACCAAAATAAAAAAAATGGATAAAACTAGTATGGTTCCACGAATGACGTTATACACGACAAGCATATCTAATTCTACGAAAAGGAAGATTCCAAACCTAAAAGAAAAGCATATTTAATTGAACTATCATGGTGCCACAAAGGCCATTGTCCATCACTAGCATGTCTAATTCCTAGGAAAGAAAAAATTGTAACCTGAATGAAAAGAAAATTATAATAAACTAGTATGTTTCCACAAAAGGCGTTATACATAAATAGTATGTCTAATCATATGAAAAGGAAGAATCAAAACCTAAAGGAAAAAGAATATTTGATTAAACTAGGAAGGGGTAACAAATGGCATAATCCACAACTAGCTCGTCTAATCCTAAGAAAAGAAAGAATCCTAACCAAAAGGAAGAGATTACTGGATTTAAACTAGGATGGTGCCACGAAGGGCGTTATCCCTCACTAGCATGTTTAATCATAAGGGAAAAAAATCCTAACCTAAAAGAAAGAAAAATTGGATTAAACAAGGATAGTGCCACGAAGCGTGTTATCCACCCCTTGCTTGTCTAATCATAAGGAAAGTAAGAATCCTAAACAAGAGGAAAAGAAACTAAATTAAACTAGGATGGTGCCACAAAAGGGCGTTATCCACCACTACCATGACAAATCCTAAGGAAAGGAAGAATCCTAACCTAAATGAAAAGAAAACTACATTAAACTAGTATGGTGCTACGAAGGGCATTGTACACAACTAATAGGTCTAATCTTACGAAAAAAAAAGAATCCAAAACTAAAGAAAAAGAAATCTGAATTAAACTAGGATGGTACCATGAAGGGCATTTGTCCACCTCTAACACGTCTAGTCTTAAGGAAAGGAATAATCTTAACCTAAAGGAAAAAAAACTTGATTAAACTATGATGGTGCCACATACAGAGTTATCCACCACTCACATGTTGAATCCTATGAAAAGGAAGAATCCTAACCTAAAGGAAAAGAAACGGGATTAAAATAAGGATGATGCCACGACGGACATTATCCACCAAAAGCTCTTTTAATCGTAATGAAAGGTTAAATCCTAACCTATATGAATAGAAAATTTGATGAAACTAGGTTGGTTTCACAAAGTGTGTTATCCACCATTAGCATGTCTAATCGAACGAAAAAGAGGAATCCTAACAAAAAGAAAAAGAAAATGTGATAGAACTTGGAAGGTGTCACGAAGTGCGTTATTCACCACTAACACGCCATATCCTAAGAAAAGGAATAATCTCAAAATAAAGGAAATAAAAACTGGATTAAACTATGATGGTGCCACGAAGGGTATTGTCCTCTACTAGCACGTCTAATACTAAGGAAAAATCTTAACCTAAAGGAAAATAAAATTAGATTAAACTAGGATGATTTCCACACCTAGCATGTCTAATCCTACAAAAATAAAAAAAAAACATAACCTAAAAAACACTGGAATAAACTAGGATGGTGCCACGAATGACATTATCCATCATTAGCACGTCTAATCCTAATGAACGAAACAATCCAACCTTAAATGAAAAGAAAATTGTATTAAACTAGTATAGTGCCACGAATGGCATTGTACACGATTAACACATCTAATCCTACAAAAAGGAAGAATTCTAACATAAAGGAAAAGAAATCGTAATAAAATTAGAATGGTGTCATGAAGGATGTTATTCACCACTAGCATGTCATATCCTAAGGAAATGAATAATCACAAAATAAAGGAAATGAAAACTAGATTAAACTAAGATGGTGCCACGAAGGGTATTATTCACTACTAGCACGTCTTATCCTAAGGAAAAGAAAATTCTAACCTAAAGGAAAAGAAAACTGGATTAAATTAGGATGGTGTCCATCTCTAGCACGTCTAATCTTACAACAACAACAACAACATTAAGCCTTTATCCCACTATGTGGGTCGGCAACATGAATCTTTTTATCCTTTGTATTCTATTAAAGGTGAAATTCTCATTTAAATCTAATAAAGATGAAAGTTCGTTCGGGATGTTAAGCCCTATGAACTTAGTCCCAAGCTAACCAAGAGGGGGGGGGGGGGGGTGAATTGGTATTTTAAAAATTCTTAAGACAAAGAAATAAATTCACAAACCAAATCACACCACCAAACCAAATGCGGAATTTAAAAGTGCGGAAGCAAAAATAAGAACACAAGATTTATAGTGGTTCTGTCGACTCGACCTACGTCCACTCCTTGGAGGCACCCTCCAAGTATTGCACTACAAAACGTGACTCTCCTTTAGCCCCCACAGCTAGGCGGAGAAGCCCTCACAAGAAACTCCTTTTTGCCACCCCGGCAAGGCAGAGAACCTACCTCCTTTTGCTTCTTCCTGAAGCTGGCAGAGAACCACAATCAAAGGAAAAACTCCTTACCTCTACCGACCCTTCCACGGATGAGAAACTCCAGACGAAAGACAAGCAGAGCGATCCTTGAGCAACCCTTGTGAATCCCCTCACAAGCTCCCCCTCACAAGATCCTCTCTCTCTCCCTCTCTCTCTTTCTCTCCTCAAGGTCTTCTCAGGTCAAGGCAGCAGCCAAAGGTCACTTAAAAACGTTGAAGAAGAGCTCTTTAAATAGAAGAGCTCAAGAGGAGCTCATTAATTGCAAGTAGCCGACTTTATCGTCCAGGCCGATATGGACATCGGCCTGGCCGATTAGTACAAATTAAGGAAGATCGGCCAGAGCACAGCCCTGGGAACAGTCCTGGACGATTGAAATTTGGCTTGATCGTCCAAGCCGATCTCACGATCGTCCTGGCCGATTAGTTCAAATCAGAGGTAAATCGTCCTGAGCACAGCCCTGGGAACAGTCCTGGCCGATTGAAATTTGGGTTGATCGTCCAGGCCGATCTCACGATAGTCCTGGCCGATATGATCGTATCAATCATCCTTAATTACTCCCTTGATTTCCTGATCAATTAAGGCATAATTTGGTAATTTCGTCCTGGCCGATCCTGGAATCGTCCTGGACGATAATTTAAAATTCAGTATGCCTAAACTATCTAAGGCGGCTATCTCTTTCTATTTTGAGCTTATCGTCCTGGCCGATACACGTATCGTCCAGGTCGATATGTTAATGTCGGCTGCCTTAATTAAGAATCCTTAATTAGACTCTCTGTTTTAAGCTGATCGTCCCGGACGATATAAATATCGGCCGGGCCGATGTGGGCAAAAACAGAATTTCTAAGCCTCTCAAGTGTGTGTGTGAAGGGTTACTTAGCATCAGTCTTTTTGATTATTACAAGTAGATTCAAAAGGTGAAAAATAAAATTACAAACTGACTCAACCCTAAACCAACGCGATCCTGGACTTGGCTTCCTCTTGATCGTCCGATCTTCGATTCCTGAAAAGTAAGAAGCAACAAGTAGTCCAAGAGAAACAGTGTTTGTCAATCATCAAAACATAAGCCCTGAAAAAATAGATTTGCAACAAAAGAAAGGTCATTCCTAATATTTTCTAACCAAGACTTTTTAGGTCTGCCTCTACCTTTCTTAACATAAGTCAAATCTAATACCTCTAATCTCCTAACCGGGTCATTGGAAGGCTGCCATTTTATGTGACCAAACCATCTAAGGCGACTCTCTCTAATCTTATCTTCTACTGGAGCTACTCCAACCTTTTCTTAGCATGTCTAATCCTACGGAAAGGAAAAATCTTAACCTAAGGAGAAAAAACTGGAATAAACAAGGATGGTGCCACGAAGGGTATTATCCTCCACTAGCACGTCTAATCCTAAAGAACGAAATAATCCAAACCTAAATGAAAAGAAAATTCTATTAAACTAGTATGGTGTTACGAATGGCACTGTACACGACTAGCATGTCTAATCGTTCAAAAAGAAAGAATTCTAATCTAAAGCAGAAAAGAATATAAGATTAAATTACGATGATGTCATTAAGGGCATTGTCCAACACTAGCACGTCTATCCTAAGGAAATGAAGAATACTATCCTAAAAGAAAAAATATTTGATTTAAAATTAGGATGGTACCACTAAAGGCATTATCCCCTACTGGCATATTTAATCCTGAGGAAAGGAAAAAGCCTAACCTAAATTAAAAAAATGGATTAAACTAGGATGGTGCTACGAAGCGCATTATCCACAAAGGGTATTGTCCACCACTAGCATGTCTAATCCTAAGGAAAGAAAGAATCCTAACATAAAGGAAAAGATAATTGAATTAAAACTAGGATGGTGCCACGAAGGGTATTATCATCCCCCACTAGCACCTTTAATACAAATGAAAAGAAAAATCATAACTTAAGGGAAAAAAATTAGATTAAATTAGGATAGTGCCACGAAACACGTTATCCACCCCTAGCTTGTCTAATCCTAAGGAAAGTAAGAATCCAAAACTAAAGGAAAAGAAAATTGAATTAAACTAGGATGGTACCACGAAGGGCATTCTCGACCACTAGCACGTCTAGTCCTAAGGAAAAAAAGAATCCTAACCTAAATGAAAAGAAAAGTAGATTAAATTAGTATGGTGCCACGAAGGGCATTGTACACGATTAACAGATCTAATCCTATGGAAAAGAAGAATCCAAATATAACGGAAAAGAAAACTGAATTAAAATAGGATGGAACCACGAAGGGCATTGTCCACCACTAGCACGTCTAGTCCTAAAGAAAGGAATAATCATAACTTAAAGGAAAAGAAAACTGGATTAAACTAGGATGGTGCCACAAAAGGCATTTTCCACCACTCGTACGTCTAATCCTATGGAAATGAAGAGTCGTAAACTAATAGAAAAGAAATTGTATTAAAATAAGGATGGTGCCAAGAAGGGTGTTATCCACCACTAGCACTTATACTAAGGAAAGATAAAATCCTAAACTATAAGAAAAAAAAAGGATGGTGCCATGAAGTGTGTTATCCACCACTAGCACGTCTAGTCTTACAGATGGAAAGAATCCTAACAAAAAGGAAAAGAAAACATGATAAAACTAGGATGGTGCTTGCAAACCAAAAAATCCCTCCTTATTTTGAAATAGGATAAGTTGTAAATCTGCAAGCTCCCTATCGGTCTAGTTCGATATAAGGCATTCCATGCAATGATACAAGCCAAGTTTCACCTCCGAGTTTGAAGATTTCCTCTATGAATATTGAAATTGAGGATTGAGATAATGCATCGATGCATGTTGATAACAGTGTAACTATACCACCCATCGAGCATCAATGATATCCCAAATCTCTCTATAACTTGCCTCCTCTCCTCCCAAGTTATGTGCAATCAACTCCTTCACCTCATCCATAGCATTATAAATAAAACCTATGACTAAATTCTTCTCGGCATCTACTAAACGTATAACATGTACCAATGGTCTCATGCTCAATATAGCATAGGTCGCAGTCGCTCAAAATTTATCATTTAAAATTAGCATTCGTATTTCCTTCCCCCAGTTTCTTCCCCCATACAGAATTAAGTCAGTGTGTTGATGTAAACATTACTTTAAGAGATTGTCTCACATCCAATAAGCTCTGTAGTGTCAAAAATAAGATGTGGCAAAGCTGTAGAATAAATTTTCATTAGGAATTAAAAATGATTGGAAGTAAATAAATGTAATAAGGAACCTAGTGATTGTAGGACGGATAATTTCCTTCTTTGAAAACTTTCTCATTAAAGCTAAGACCCCTAAGTGGTTGTATATGAACTTTGTGATCTTCTTCGCCCTTGAAAGAGCACTCTTATGTTGAGATAAATCATTAAGTTCCTCTAATATAAGATCAATGTAGTGTGTTGCACCGGGTGTCCAATACATGTGTTTCCTCTTCTCCATCAACATCTGACCAGCTGCTTTGTATGCACTGGCATTGTCAGTCACCACTTGAACAACCAATTGCTCCCCAATCTCCTCAACAACCCCATCTAGTAAATTGAAAATGAATTTAGCATTTTTAACCTCATCTGAAGCTTCAACTAATCATAAAAACACAATGTCGTAGGGATTGTCAATAAGGATATTAATCAAGCTCATGCTCTTCATGTCATAAACCCCATCTGACATAATGGTAACACCAATCTCAATCCATGTTCATTTAATCTCATCAATGCTATGCTCTATGTTCTGCAGCTCCTTTAAAATCCATGTTCGCAACTCGTACATGGATGGTGCCTTCAACCCTCTCCCACACAACCCTATAGACCGCCGCATATTGAAGTAAGCCAATGATGTCGCAAAATTAAATAGTATGACATTCTCAAAAAAAAAAATTGCCAAAATCTCGACCCTCTTTGGTACCAACCGTAGGCATCATCTATGCTTGTCCTCTATCCTCTCCTGGAGTAGTCATATATTGGTCCATAGGATCCCGCGCACCTCTATTATGTATAGTGGAGGAAGAGCCCTTTCCACTCTCGCTCCCAAAGTAAGCACCATGTTTGACCTTTTATCAAATTGCTCCTATTGTAAATGTTTGGCCGTCATACTTTTTTTCATATAAGCTGTAATTTCCTGCTTCACGTTATCCGGAACATTCGCACAACGTGCTACATTCTTATGTGAGCCGGATAAGTGTTCCTTCATGCGAGTTACTCCTCCCTTCACCACTATCACAAAAATTGTATTTTAAATAAATATACATCTTCTCGCCGCCTTTTACATCAACTTCTATACTGTACTTCCAAGAAGGATCATGCCTCAATGATGTATTAGACTTTTCTTGCCCCTAACCATATTTCCTAAAGCACAAATGCAAAATAAAACAAAAAATCTCTAAAAAATTAAAACCCTAGATTTTCTATCATTTGAAAAATCTTTTGTTGAACTAAAAAAAAAAAGCCTAAAAACATTTGTGGACTTCTCCTAGAAGGAGGCCGGACACTTCAAGCTTGACGGAGTGAGGCGACACCAACGGGAGAGGCAGCGGGAAGGGAGGTCGAGTAGACATGCGGAAGATCTTGCGAGCTGCGGGTTTTTTTGCATGCTTGGTTTCGGGTAGGCTGTATGAAAGGGGAGGAAGAAGCTTATTTCACTTAAACTTAAGTGTGTGGGTATGGTTATTAGAGGCGGGCGCCTCACACGGAATTGTGCAATTCCGCCTTGAGGCGTGCCTCATAGTGGAGGAGGCGTACGCCTCATGAGGAACCAGAATTGCTTAGGCAATGAGGCGATTTTGACCATAATTGTGCAGAGGCATGCCTCTGATTGCGCAATTTTAAACTATGATACAAACAGAAGGAATCCTAACAAAATAAAAAAGAAAATGTGATAAAATTAGGATGGTGCCATGAAGGACGTTATTTACCACTAACACGTCATATCCTAAGAAAAGGAATAATCCCAAAATAAAGGAAATGAAAATTGGATTAAAAAAAGATTGTGCCACGAAGGGAGTTCTCCACTACAAGCGCGTCTAATCTTAAGGAAAGGAAAAATCCTAACCTAAAAGAAAATAAAACTAGATTAAATTAGGATGGTATCCACCCCTAGCATTTCTAATCCTACAGAAAAAAAAATCTTAACCTAAAGAAAAATACACTGGAATAAACTAGGATGGTGCCACGAATGACATTATCCACCACTAGCACGTCTAATCCTAACGAACGGAACAATCCAAACATAAATGAAAAGAAAATTGCATTAAACTAGTACGGTGCCACGAATGGCATTGTACAGGACTAGCACGTCTAATCCTATAAAAAGGAATAATCATAACCTAAAGAAAAATAAATCGTGATAAAACTAGGATGGTGACACGAAGGACGTTATTGACCACTATCACGTCATATCCTAAGAAAAGGAATGATTCTAAAATAAAGGAAAAGAAAATTGGATTAAACTAAGATGGTGCCACGAAGGGTATTGTACACTACTAGCGCATCTTATCCTAAGAAAAAGAAAAAATCCTAACTTAAAGGAAAAGAAAATTGGATTAAACTAAGATGGTACCCACCCCTAGCATGTCTAATCCTACGAAAAGGAAGAATCTTAACATTAAGAAAAATATTGGATTTAATTAGGATAGTGCCACGAAGGGTATTATCCACCACTAGCACGTCTAATCCTAAGGAATGAAAAAATCCAAACTTAAATGAAAAGAAAATTGTATTAAACTAGTATGGTGTCATGAATGGCATTGTACACGACTAACATGTCTAATCCTACAAAAAAGAAGAATCTTAACCTAAAGGAAAAGAAATCGTGATAAAACTAGGATGGTGCCATAAAAGGTGTAATTCACCACTAGCACGTCATATCCTAAGTGAAAGTTCGTTCGGGATGTTAAGCCCTATGAACTTAGTCCCAAGCTAACCAAGAGGGGGGTTGAATTGGTATTTAAAAAAAAAACTTCTTATCACAAAGAAATAAAATCACAAACCAAATCACACCACAAGGAATTAATGCGGAATTAAAAAGTGCGGAAGCAAAAATAAGAACACAAGATTTATAGTGGTTCGGTCGACTCGACCTACGTCCACTCCTTGGAGGCACCCTCCAGGTATTGCACTACCAAAACGTGACTCTCCTTCAGCCCCCACGGCTAGGCGGAGAAGCCCTTACAAGAACCTCCTTTTTGCCACCCCGGCAAGGCAGAGAACCTACCTCCTTTTGCTTCCTCCTGAAGCTGGCAGAGAACCAAAACCAAAAGCAAACTCCTTACCTCTACCGACCCTTCCACAGACGAGAAACTCTAAACGATGACGAAGCAGAGCGATCCTTGAAGCAACCCTTATGAATCCCTTCACAAGCTCCCCCTCACAAGATCCTCTCTCTCTCCTCTCTCTCTTTCTCTCCTCAAGGTCTTCTCAGGTCAAGGGAGCAGCCAAAGGTCTCTTAAAAATGTTGAACAAGAGCTCTTTAAATAGAAGAGCTTCAAAGGAGCTCATTAATTAGAAGTTGCCGACAATATCGTCCAGGCCGATATGGACATCGGCCTGGCCGATCAGTACAAATCACAGAAGATCGGCCTGGGCATCGCCCTGGGAATAGTCCTAGACGATTGAATTTTGGCTTGATCGTCCAGGCCGATCTCACGATCGTCCTGGCCGATCAGTTCAAATCAAAGGAAAATCGTCCTGAGCATCGCCCTATTTTTGAGCTGGCCGATATTGATCGTCCTGAAGTAACTTAAGGATTTTGAATAGATCGTCCTGGCCGATCCTGCGATCGTCCAGGCTGATATGATCGTATCAATCATCCTTAATTACTCCCTTGATTTCCTGATCAATTAAGGCATAATTTGGTAATTTCATCCAGGCCGATACATGGATCGTCCTGGCCGATAATTTAAAAATACAATATGCCTTAACTATCTAAGGCGGCAACTTCTTTCTAATTTGAGCTTATCATCCTGGCCGATACATGTATCGTCCAGGATGATATGTTAATGACGGCTGCCTTAATTATGAATCCATATTTAGACTTTCTATTTTAAGCTGATCATCCTGGACGATATGAATATTGGCCTAGCCGATGTGAGCAAAAATAGAAATTCTAATTCTCTCAAGTGTGTGTGTGTAGGGTTACTTAACATCAGTCTCTTTGACCATTACAAGTAGACTCAAAAAGAGAAAAAACAAAAGTACAGACTGACTCAACCCTAAACCTACGCAATTCTGAACTTGGTTTCTTCATGATCGTCCGGTCTTTGATTCCTGAAAAGTTAGAAGCAACAAGTAGTTCAAGAGAAGTAGTGTTTGTCAATCATCAAAACACAAGCCATAAAAAAATAGATTTACAACAATCTCCCCCTTTTTGATGATGGCAAACACAAGTAGGAAAATTTTCATTAAGACTTCAAAGTTACAAACCCAAGACCAAACAGCTTTTTCCTACACCCTACTCCCCCTTTTGTCATCACAAAAAGATGGTCCAAAAACATAAGAAAAACATCACAAAAGACTAATCAAGCAAACTAAAAAGGACAGGAAACAAACAACACATAGTACAGACTAAAAAAGCGAGGGATCCAGATCATCTGATGGAGGTGGTGGAGGTGGCTGCTGAAAGTAGGTGGCAAGTCTGACGAACTGAGCATTGAACCAGGCGATGTCCTGGTCAAGATCGTCCGGGCCGATTAGGTGTATCGTCCAGGACGATGCACAATAATTGATCGTACCGGCCAAAGTTAAAACGTTTAAAATGCTTGCCACGTGTATCGTCCAGGACGAACAGTGGATCGGCCCGGCCGATTGTCCAATAATGGATCATCCGGGGCCGAATTTAAAGATCAAAACGTACTGACACGTGGATCGTCCAGGACGATCCAGTGTATCGGCCAGGACGATGCACATAACATGCATCGGCCGGACGAAATATTCCATCGGCCAGGACTATCACCATGTGTTCGATCAAATCGTCCAGGACGATATAGGATCGTCCAGGCCGATGAGATACATCAAGCCCAGAAAAAGTTCAGCAGATGGATTTTGAAGAGAACTTGTCACATCGTCCAGGACGATAAAAGTATCGGCCCGGCCGATGTGACTAGAAATTGAAATCAAGAGAAGAATGGTGATGATCAAGACCCTCAAAAATAAAGCAAAAAAAAAATCAGTCAAAGCATAGTAAAAGAAAAAACAAAACACAAGGAAAATAAAAACGAATATTTTTGGATTTTAATTTTTCTAATAAATTTTTTTTTGTTTTATGGAGGCATCATATGAAATTTTTTTTCAAAAAGTTAAACTTTTAGAGTTCAAAGAGATCAAGAAGTTTAACAAATCCCAATTTAGAAGAAGGTAGAGCATCTGATTCTGTTAACCCTAGATCGGACATCCTTTAGGGTACAAAATTCTAGGAAAACAGAAATCTAATCTCAGAATAACTAAGTACGATAAAAGATCTATTCAAGACTTGTTTACAAAAAAAATATCTCATAAATAATAAACCAAGTAATTTTTCTCAATCATGAAAATTGAAATCAAGTCATTGAAAGTATCACATGATCAAAGAGTTTTCTAAGTTTTAAGAATTTTACCAAAGAGAGAATAGCTTGCATCTAGTGGGCTCATTTTATGCCTCTTGTCATTCTAATTGGCTCTTTTGAGCATCTTTTGATTCTTTGATAAACTTTTGTGTATATGTCTTTCTTTTCAATTTGGCTTCATTGGCCTCTTTCCTTTTTAACTCTTTGCAAGCTAAAAACTCTTTAATATACCCTTAAAGAAGACTTAGTTGTGAGTATATCCTCCAAATATTAGAGAATAGGAGCTCTCTCTCTAACATAGGGAAGAACAATCCACAACACAAAATCAAAATCATGTAATAAATGCAATGGCAAAATTTCAAAAGCTTGAATGATATCTAAGAACTTTGGCTATTATGCATAAGATAAATTAATGTAGCCAGATAAGAAAAAGATCTTAAATGAAAAGCCATTGGTTAAACTGAGTTTAGACTTTTGTTTAGAGAAGAAAATCATACCACTAAACAAAATCAGAAGGAGGGAAAACATTAACAGTTTACTCCCTTTAACCAATTTAGAAAAAGCTAAATACTATCTTTAAGACTCCAAAAACTAAAAGCTTTAAAAAAAATTCATCATATGGAAGGCCATATTTAAAGATCACATAAAAAAAACAACAAAAATAAAATGAAATTAAAGCAAACTAACACAAAGCAAGCACACAAACTAGCACAAAAACAAAATAAACAAATAACACAAAAAGAATTTCAAGCACATGATAAAGCAGCGAGTTTAAGCAATTTTGAGCTGCAAGCCTCCTTATGTCCAGTTATCCTATGTTCCCACGAGGTCTTTGGTGAGAGCACACCTGCAAAACTCAACAACAGTCAGATTTAGAAACCCAAACAGGTTTAGGATCCTTCTTAGGAACAGTAGAGTGCAATGCAGGTATGGTATGCTGTGAAACATGCATCTTAGGTCTTCACACCCAATGTGTACGACGGTGAATGGTGCAAGTGTGTGAGATGTGTCCTAGCATGCCACATGAGAAACATCTAACTCCAGGAAAAGGATTCTTAAATGGTTTGAGTTATAATGCCTCTTCCTAGGTTTTGGCTTAAGATCAAAAGTGGAAGTCATCCGATTTTTCTTATATGTATCAAAATCATTTTGAATCCTTAAATTTGTTCTTTTTAATGCATCAATCTCAATCCTCAAATTTTTCACAATCTCTTTAGATTTCTTAAGATCAACCTTAAGTGAGGTGTGTGAAGCTTTTAATGCATTATGATCATCAAATAATTCCAAATGCTCTTTGTTCAACTCATCAAATTCATCAAGAAGAGCCATGTGATTTGAATCAATCGTTGCATGATCTTTGAGAAAAACTTCATGCTCTTTTTATATATTTGAATGTTCTAATTTTAGACTAGCATGAGTCTTCTTAAGTTTTTTTTATGATGCATGGATTTTTTCACAAATTTCAAACAATTCATCATAGGTTGGTTTACATACCTCTTCCCCATCACTTTGATTTTCTCCCATAAAACACAAGTTCGTAGTCTCTTCCTCTGGTTCAGTCTCAGAGGAATCAGTACAAGATTCTGCCCAAAAACTTCTTTGGATTTTCTTCTTGTCCTTCCTTGACTTGGCTTTCTCCTCAACTTTTTCCTTTTCTTTGCTTGAGTGATCTTGAAGTGTAGGGCAATCGGCTCTCACATGTCCAGGCTTCCTGCATTCAAAACAAACAACATCAGAAGATCCTTTAACATGTTTATGATCCTTACCTTTTCTCCAACTTTGATGATGCTTTTGTTTCTTCCTTAGAAAGCTTTTGAATTTCCTTGTGATGAAGGCAATTTCATCGCTTTCAGACCCGGAAGATTCAGAATCCGATTTGTGTGCCTTTAATGCAATTATTTTCTCCTTTTTCTTTTCACCTGCATCAACATTTCTTTGATTCACCCCTTGCTCGTAAGAAATGAGTGAGCCAAGTAAGTTATCAATAGAATAGGTGTTCAAATCTTTAGATTCAGTAATGGCAGTAATTTTTGCATCATAAGACGAAGGTAAGCATATCAAAATGTTGTTAACTTTTTCATAATTCGAAAGCTCTTTTCCTAGTGCATGCAATGAAGTAACTATCTGAGTAAACCTAGTGTACATGTCAGAAATTGATTCATGAGGTTTCATACGAAAAAGTTCGTAGTCATGCAAGAGAAAGTTCAAACGGGATTGCTTAACTTCATTAGTCCCTTCATAGGTGATGCATAATTTATCCCAAATCTCTTTACCAGTTTTGCAAGTTGAAACACGCATGTAATCCTCATATTTCAAAGCACAGAAAAAACAGTTCAAACACTTCGCATTTAATTGAGCTAAATCACATTCATCAAAAGTCCATTCAGTAAAAGCAACTTCAGTTTTCACACCATTAATTTCACGAGAGGGTAGAAAATAACCCTCTTGAATAAGCATCCACAGGCGATAATCAGTATATTGTAAAAACGTTGACATGCGAGTTTTCCAAAAGTCAAAAGGTAGGTTATCGAACAGGGGAGGTCGGGTAATGGAATACCCTTCCGTAGTGTTATGATTCCCAATGTTAGCCATAGATCAAATTCAAAAAGTTTTCAAACTTTAATTTTTGAATCCCGCTTTGATACCACTTGAAAGTTCGTTCGGGATGTTAAGCCCTATGAACTTAGTCCCAAGCTAACCAAGAGGGGGGGGGGTGAATTGGTACTTAAAAAAAACTTCTTATCACAAAGAAATAAAATCACAAACCAAATCACACCACAAGGAATTAATGCGGAATTAAAAAGTGTGGAAGCAAAAATAAGAACACAAGATTTATAGTGGTTCGGTCGACTCGACCTACATCCACTCCTTGGAGGCACCCTCTAAGTATTGCACTACCAAAACGTGACTCTCCTTCAGCCCCCACGGCTAGGCGGAGAAGCCCTTACAAGAACCTCCTTTTTGCCACCCCGGCAAGGCAGAGAACCTACCTCCTTTTGCTTTCTCCTGAAGCTGGTAGAGAACCAAAACCAAAAGCAAACTCCTTACCTCTACTGACCCTTCCACGGATGAGAAACTCTAGACGAAGACGAAGCAGAGCGATCCTTGAAGCAACCCTTGTGAATCCCCTCACAAGCTCCCCCTCACAAGATCCTCTCTCTCTCCTCTCTCTCTTTCTCTCCTCAAGGTCTTCTCAGGTCAAGGCAGCAGCCAAAGGTCTCTTAAAAATGTTGAACAAAAGCTCTTTAAATAGAAGAGCTTTAAAGGAGCTCATTAATTGCAAGTTGCCGATAATATCGTCCAGGCCGATATGGACATCGGCCTGGCCGATCAGTACAAATCATAGAAGATCGGCCTGGGCATCGCCCTGGGAATAGTCCTGGACGATTGAATTTTGGCTTGATCGTCCAGGCCGATCTCACGATCGTCCTGACTGATCAGTTCAAATCAAAGGAAAATCGTCCTTAGCATCACCCTGTTTTTGAGCTGGCCGATATTGATCGTCCTGAAGTAACATAAGGATTTTGAAAAGATCATCCGGGCCGATCCTGCGATCATCCAGGCCGATATGATCGTATCAATCATCCTTAATTACTCCCTTGATTTCCTGATCAATTAAGGCATAATTTGGTAATTTCATCCAGGCCGATACGTGGATCGTCCTGGCCGATAATTTAAAAATACAATATGCCTTAACTGTCTAAGGCGGCAACTTCTTTCTAATCTGAGCTTATCGTCCTGGCCGATACATGTATCATCCAAGCTGATATGTTAATGACAGCTGCCTTAATTAAGAATCCATATTTAGACTTTTTGTTTTAAGCTGATCGTCCAGGACGATATGAATATCGGCCTGGCCAATATGGGCAAAAACAAAAATTCTAATTCTCTCAAGTGTGTGTGTGTAGGGTTACTTAGCATCAGTCTCTTTGACCATTACAAGTAGACTCAAAAAGAGAAAAAAACAAAAGTACAGACTGACTCAACCCTAAACCTACGCAATTCTGAACTTGGTTTCTTTATGATCGTCCGGTCTTTGATTCCTGAAAAGTTAGAAGCAACAAGTAGTTTAAGAGAAGTAGTGTTTGTCAATCATCAAAACACAAGCCATGAAAAAATAGATTTACAACACTAAGAAAAGGAATAATCCTAAAATAAAAGAAATGAAAACTGGATTAAACTAAGATGGTGCCATGAAGGGTGTTGTTTACTGCTAGCGCGTCTAATTCTTAGGAAAGGAAAATTCCTAACCTAAATAAAAAGAAAACTGGATTAAACTAGGATGGTGTCCACCTCTAGCATGTCTAATCCTACCTAAAATAAAAATGTTAACCTAAGGAAAAATACTAGAATAAAGTAGGATGGTGCCACGAAGGGCATTATATACCACAAGTGCTTCTAATTTTGAGGAAAGGAAAATCCTAATGTAAAGGAAAAGAAAATTGGAATAAATTAAGACGGTGTGATAAAGGGCGCTATTTACCACTAGCATGTCATATCCTAAGAAAAGAAAGAATCCTAACCTAAAGAAATTGAAAACTGTGTTAAATTATGACAAGGTCATGAAGGGTATTATCTACCACTAGCACGTTTAATCTTAAGAAAAGGAAAAATCCTAGATAAATGGAAAATAAACTGGATTAAACTAGGATAGTTCCACGAAGGGCGTTATCCACCACTAACACATCTAATCCTAAGGAAATGAAGAATACTAATCAAAAGGAAAAGAAAACTAGATTAAACTAGTATGGTTTCTCAAAGGGTGTTGTATATAACTAATACGTCTAATACTACGGAAAGGAAGAATTTTAACTTAAAGGAAAAGAAAACTAGATTAAACTGGGATGGTGTCATGAGGGGAATTATCCCCCACTAGCACGCCTAATCCTAAGGAAATAAAGAATCCTAACTTGAAAGAAAATAGAAAACTGAATTAAAACTAGGACGATGCCACAAAAGGCACTATCCACCACTAATATGTTTAATCCGAAGGAAAGGAAAAATTCTAATATAAAGGAAAAAAAACTTGATTAAACTAGGATGTTGCCACGAAGGGCATTATCCACCACTTACATGTCTAATCCTATGGAAAGGAAGAATCCTAACCCAAAGAAATTAAAAACTGGATTAAACTAGTATCGTCCCAAGAAGGGCATTGTACATGACTAGCACATCTAATCTTGAAGAAAGCAAGAATCCTAACCTCAACGAAAAGAAAATTAGATTAAACTTGGATGGTACTACGAACGGCGTTATCCAACACTAATACGTCTAATCCAAAGAAAAAGAATAATCCAAACCTAAAAGAAAAAAAAAGTGGAGTAAACTAGGATAGGGCCACGAATGACATTATCCACCACCAGCACATCTAATCCTAAGGAAAGAAAAATCCTAACTTAATGGAAAAAAAAACATGATTAAATTAGGGTGGTGATACAAAGGGTGTTATTCTCCACTAGCACATCTAATCGTAAGGAAATGAAAAATTCTAACCTAAAAGAAAAAAAAAAAACAAGATTAAACTAGAATAGTGCAATGAAGGGCTTTATTCACCACTTGCACGTCTAATATTTAGGAAATGAAGAATGGTAACCAAAAGGAAATAAAAACTGGATTAAACTAGGATGGGGCTACGAAGGGCATTATTCACCACTAACACGGCAAATTCTAAAGAAAGAAATAATTCTAACCTAAAAGAAATGAAAACCAAATTAAAACTAAGATGGTGCCACGAAGGGCATGTTCCATCACTAGCTTGTCTAATCAAAAAGGAAGAATTCTAAACAAAAGTAAAAGAAAATTAGATTAAGTTGGGATGGTGCCACGAAGGGCATTGTATACCCCTAGAACGTCTAATCTTATAGAAATGTAGAATACTAACCTAAAGAAAAAAAATTTAGATTAAAATATGATGGTGCCACGAAGGGCGTTATCCACCAATTGAAGATTTAATCCTTAGGAAAGGAAGAAAGTTAACCTAAAAGAAAAGATCTGGATTAAACTAGGATGGTGTCACGAAGTGCATTATCCATTACTAGCACATATATTTCTAAGGAAAGATAAAATGCTAACCTAAAGGGAAATAAAATTGTATTAAAACTAGGATGGTGATACGAACATTTTTACGCACTACTAGCATGTCTAATCTTGAGATAAGAAAAATCATAGCCTAAAGGAAAAGAAAATTGTATTAAACAAGGATGGTGCCATGAAGGGCATTATACATGACTAGCACGTCTAATAATAAGAAACGAAAAAAACTGAATTAAACTAGTATATTTCTACGAAGGCCATTATACACGACTAGCTTGAAGAGAGAAGCTCTTGAACGTCCAAGGGAAGAGAGAGAAGCTCCACAAATCAAGGTAGGATTTGGAAAGAGAATTTGAAGATTTTGTGTGCAAAGATTGGAGATGGAAGAAGGTTGCCGGTCATCTATGGATGACCGGAACACCAAATCCAATTTATCTACCGCGAGTCCAATTACGTTGGATTCAAAAGGTAGGTTCTCCTTCAAACGCATCTCCCCGCACAATCTTCGTGTATTAGAAACTCCTCTTGTTATCAAAGAAGGAGGACTTTTGGCTAAACTCAAGACATTGTCGGATTCTAGTAAAGGGAAAGAGGTAATTGTGGTTTCTAACAATCTACCTAAATCTCCCTCACCGGTTTCTAACAAAGAAGCTTCTTCTTCTAGAAGAAGTTTTGTTGATATTTTGAAGAATAACAAGGATAATCTCATTAATCCTATTAATTCTTCAAACGTTCTTAATTCTAATGTGTGGATTAAAAAACCTCACATTAAAATTAATTTTAGTGAAATTCATGATGAAATTGGAGATCCTAATGTTGTCATTCTTGACAAGGAAAAGGAAATTTCTAATGCTCATATTTTGAGCAATTCCTTGGTTGTTAAAATTCTTAGAAAAAATTATCCTTTTTCTAAAAGTTCATTTGAATTAAGGAAGCAATGGTCAAAATTTGGAGGATTTCATATAACATTGCTTGGTCTTGATTGGCTCCTTTGTTCATTCCAATCTCATGAAGCCATGGAGGAAGTTATGAATGGAGGTCCTTGGCTTGTAGGGGGATTTGTGGTAGGTTTAGATCATTGGTCTCCTACCTTCTCTCCTAATTCTCTGGATGGGATCTCATCTCCAATTTGGGTTCGTCTTCCTCATTTGCCATTACATTCTTGGGATGAATCCAATATCACTAGAATTGTTTCTAGAATTGGTACTCCATTATTTTTAGATGGTAACATGTTTAGATGGGGTAGAAGGGAATTTGCTAGAGCTTGCATTCGAGTTAATTTGAATTCTAAGCTCCCCTCTGGAATTTGGGTGGAAGGGTTTTATGTAGATTTTTTCAAAAATTTGAGTATGAAAATCTATCCTCCTTTTGCTTCAAATGTGGTAAAATTGGACATATTGACTCTTTGTGTCCAAATTCAACACAAAATCAAGTTCCTCTTGTTAGTAATGTCCATTTCAATTCTTCTGAAACTGGAAATAATTCTTATGGGCCTTGGATGCTTGTGAAGTTTAAAAAAAGGAGGAGGCTTATTCCAGAAAAATAGAATTTTAAAACTGTCCCAGCATTGGAGAAATCAGATGTTATTTGTGATAATGAGGCCTTGGAAGGTGCTGAAGGAAATGGGATTACTAGTTCAGAAGATCCTGATGTTCCTTTGACAGTTCGGGATAATGCTGAATTCAAGGATGGTGATGAAAAGGTAGTCAGACAAGGATCTGTTTCTTCTTCAGTTGATCCAGTTTTTGCAGAAAATATTCAAATTCAAATGCCTTTCATCTCGGAGGAGATTAAGGAGAATTATAAGTCTCCGGAATTAATTGTGGAACAAACTAAGGAAGTTGAGATTTCAAATTCTGGAATTCCTATTCTTTTGGCTGATCCCGTGGACAAGAACGTCCTTATTCCTTTCATAGAAGACGTATTTTCAGGTGCAAATGGAGCAGATATTAATATCAGTAAAAATTTGAATTTAAATTCTGAATTCAAAAGCCCTGACTTTGTGGAAGCTATTAAGGAAAGAGGTTGTATATCTTCTCTAGATGCTGACCCGTCCGGTCCAGATCATGCTACTGAAATAAAGGAGACTAATAAACCAGAATATGAATTCAATAATTCAGATTATCAGGAGAACTTAATGGAAACTGTTTCCAGCATTAATGCTGAATTTATTTCAGATTCTAAAACTAAAAGAAAAAACAGTATTGGCATTTCTAGAGATTCTTCTCCAATGACGGCTGTGAATTTGAATTTTAAGAAATCTTCTCTTAAAAAAGTTGCCAAGAAGTGTCAGTCCCCGGGATCTAAGCATATATTGTTCAAGGAACTTCAAGCTTTAGGACCGGTGAAAGATCTACCTAGAAGGAAGATGGCTGAGCTCAAAATGAAGAACAGTATAAGTGGTTCTTCTTCCCTTTTATCTCATTAATATGATTGAAGTTTTTCCCAGTTACAACATCAAATTTGATAGAAACTTGAAGCTCAAACATATTATCAGAAGGTTTGGAGTAATGCTATCATTGCTTTCTGACTTTGGAAGTTGAAAAAAGCTTATAGAATATCTATCAATGATATTCTTAAGTGATTTTTGGAATTATTTGTTCAATTGTACTTTCTTTTTTAGCTTCTGTTGCTTCTTTTTTCTTCAAGTTTGTCATTTTAAACTTCTTCTAATTGAGTATGAGATCTTTACTAAGTCTTATTCTTTAACTGGATGGGAACTCTGGGATACTAATCAACCCTCGGGTTGTTTATTTCTTTGGTATCCCCTGCACTCAACAGTTTCAAAATAGGAAATAGTGGATTTCAGATCATTTATAATAAGTTTAAATTAACAATTTTATGTTCAATAAGGAACCTTTTTCTTGTTGAAAAAGGACCATTAGTTTTCTTTTACCTAGTTTGTATTAGGTTGTATTTTCTTTTTTAATTAATGTAATTTGGCATTTTCTCAAAAAAAAAAAAAATTATACACGACTAGCACGTTTAATCCTACGAGAAGAAAGAATCCAAAACTAAAGAAAAAGAATATTGGATTAAACTAGGCTGATGCCACAAAGGGTATTGTCCACCAATAGCACGTCTATGCCTAAGGAAAGAAAGAATCCTAAACTCAAGGAAAAGATAATTGGATTAAAACTAGGATGGTGCCACGAAGCGCGTTATTTCCCACTAGCACCATTAATCCTAAGGAAAAAAAAATCTTAACCTAAAGGAAAAAATTTGAATTAAACTAAGATAATGCCACGAAGCGTGTTATCGACCCCCTAGCTCGTCTAATGCTAAGCATAGTAAGAATCCTAACCTAAAGCAAAACAAAATTAGATTAAACTAGGAAGGTGCCACGAAGGGCATTATCCATCATTAACTTTTCAAATCCTAAGGAAAGGAAGAATCCAAACCTAAATGAAAAGTTAGTTGTGGATAATGCCTAACCTATAAAATAGGATAGTGCTAAAAAGGACTTTATCTGCCTAAAAGAAAATTTAAGGACTTAATCCTAAGAAAATGAAATATCCTGACCTAAAGGAAAATTAAATTGGATTAAAGTTTGGATGGTGCCAAAAAGGCCGTTATCCACCAATAGTACGTATAATTCTATGGAAAGGAAAATACTAATCTAAAGGAAAAGAAAATTGGACTAAATTAGGATGGTGCGACGAAGGGTGTTATCAACCATTAGCACGTCAAATCCTAAAGAAATAAAGAATCATAATCTAAAGTAAAGAAAAACTATAATAAACGAGAATGGTGCCACGAGAGTATCATCTACCACTAGCACATCTAATCCTATGGAAAGGAAGAATCCTAACCTAAAGGAAAAGAATATTAGTTTTAAACTTGGATGGTGCTACGAAAGACGTTATCCACTACTAGTACGTCTAATCCTTAGAAAAGGAAGAACCCTAACCTAAGGAAAAAGAAAACTTGACTAAAACAAGGTTGGTGACACTAAGGGCGTTATCTACATACATATCTAACCCAAAGGAAAGGAAAAACCCTAAAGGAAAACAAAATTTGATCAAACTATGATATTGCCTCGAATGGTGTTATCCCCCTCCAGCATGTCTAATTCCAAGAAAAGCAATAATTCTAATCTAAAGGAAAAGAAAATTGGATTAAACTATGATGGTGCCACGAAAGGCGTTTCCACCACAAGCATAATGTCTAAACTTATGAAAAAGGAAAATCCTAATCAAATGGAAAAGAAAATTGGATTAAAGTAGGAAAGTGACACATAGGGTGTTATCCACAACTAGCACAACTAATCCTAAAGAATAGAAGAATCCCAACTTAAAAGAAAAAAAAACTAGATTAAACTAAAATAGTGCCAGAAAGGGAGTGATTGTAATTGATGTTTATCTTTTCTTTGAATTAATTTTGAAAGGGAGTGATTGTAATTGAGTGAATAAAATCTCACACACACACACAAATAAGGAGATCTTGAAATTCTATACTGATCGTACAGGACGATATTTATCGTACTGGACGATCTGTCAGTTATCTCCTATAGAGCACTTGGAACGAATAGGAACTTGCCTTGAAAAATTTTCTAAGTCCTATTCGTCCAGGACGAAATTTATCATCGTCCCAGGCGATGGGTTCTCTGCAAAATTTTCGTCCAGACGAATTTTACCATCGTACGAGGCGACCAGTCCTCTGAAAAATTTTCGTCCAGACGAAAATAAATATCGTACAGGACGATCAGCTCTCTAGAACTTTTTCGTACAGACGAAAACAAGTTATCGTCCGCGGCGATAGGTTCTCTGGAAAAATTTCGTCCAGACGAAATAAATAATCGTCCAGGACGATCGGCTCTCTGGAAAATTTTCGTCCAGACGACCACATTTTCGTTCAAACGACAAACCGACTTAGAACAGTTTTCAGCAGTTTCTAGAACCGACCTTGTAATAACCGTTTGTACTGGACGAACCAAGTTCGTACAGGACGATCAGATGTACGAAGTCAGTTCGTACACATATACAAATTGGGTCGTTTCAGATCGTTTAAGTAAAATCGTCCAGGACGATCCAGGATCGTACAGGACGATTCACTGCGTACAGAATTGAAAATTTGCAGTTTTTGGGCGGTTTCACTTGTCTTTTATATAAATAGTCCAAATTAGACTGCCACCCAATCTTTTTGTCATTTGATCTTCATGCCTTTTGAGAGAATAGCCAAGGAGAGAGTGGAAGAGAGCATTCAAAGGAGGATTCCTATCACTGGAGCGAGAAGGCTTCACTTGGATTGCTAAGGTAAGAGTCTCTACTTGTGAAATTGGATTTCTTCACTCTTTTTCTTTCTTCCTTCTAGATTCTTGTGAGAAGATCATTCAAGAAGGTCCGGTTCTCTGCCGACACTTGGAGAGTGTGAACAGCCGAAGGGTTCTCTGCCCACACTTGGAGAGTGTGAACAGACGAAGGGTTCTCTGCCCACACTAGGAGAGTGTGAAAGGACGAAGGGTTCTCTGCCCACACTAGGAGAGTGTGAAAGGACGAAGGGTTCTCTGCCCACACTAGGAGAGTGTGAAAGGACGAAGGGTTCTCTGCCTACACTTGGAGGGTGTGAAAGGACGACGGTTCTCTGCCAACACTGGGTTTTGTGTAAAAGGACGGACGGTTCTCTACCGCACCGGGGAGTGGTGAAAAGAGTGTGTTGTAAGGGCTTCTCCGCCTTGCTGTGGGTGCAAAAGGAGAGTCACTATTGGTATTAGTGCAATACTCAGAGGGTGCCTCTGAGGAGTGGATGTAGGTCTGGTTATAGACCGAACCACTATAAATCTGGTGTCATTTACTTTATAGCTTTTACGTTTCCGCACTTTTAAATTTCAGTTTTAACAACTCTGTGGTTGAAAAATATTTTTCTACTAACTTTAAAAAAAAAAAAAAAAAGAAAATTTTATTTCGGTTCAACTTTATTTTTAAGAGGGTTTAAAATTTTAAAAACTACCAATTCACCCCCCTCTTGGTAGCCTTGGGACACTTACTTAGGCTTAACAACCTAATTACTGGACTCAACAAGTGGTATCAGAGCAGAGTTTCAAAATCATAAGTTTGAACTACTTTTTGATTAACGTAGATGGCTACATTTGGAAACCGAAACACACCTGAGGGTTACTCTATCACTAGACCTCCACTGTTTGATAATATTCCTTTTGATTTTTGGAAAACACGCATGTCTACTTTCTTACAGTCACTTGATTATCGCATGTGGATGCTAGTCCAGGAAGGTTACACAAAACCAACTAGATTAGTTGATGGAATTAGGGTAGATACACCCTATGCAGATTGGACTATAGAAGAACGTGACTTAGCACAATTAAATGCGAAATGTTTAAATAGTTTCTTTTGTGCTTTAAAATCTGAAGACTACATGCGAGTTTCCACTTGTAAAAGCGGAAAAGACA
Organism: Dendrobium nobile; assembly: GCA_022539455.1. Taxonomy (NCBI): domain Eukaryota; kingdom Viridiplantae; phylum Streptophyta; class Magnoliopsida; order Asparagales; family Orchidaceae; genus Dendrobium; species Dendrobium nobile. Next base: position 28,746,094 of record CM039734.1, read on the forward strand.
TATGGGATAGACTTTGTATTACTTATGAAGGGACAAATGAGGTTAAGCAATCAAGACTCAATATCTTGTTACATGACTACGAATTATTTCGCATGAAACCTAATGAATCTATATCTGAAATGTACACAAGATTCACTCAAATTGTCACCTCTTTGCATGCACTTGGTAGGGAATTAACTAATGCTGAAATGGTTAATAAGATTCTTCGTTGTTTACCTACTACATACGATGCTAAAATTACTGCAATTACAGAGTCAAAAGATCTGAACATTTATTCTATTGACAATCTTCTTGGTTCACTCATTGCTTACGAGCAAGGAGTAAGTCAAAGAAAGATTGATGCAGGTGAACCAAGAAAGGACAAGAATCTTGCATTAAATGTGGAAGAGTCAGAAAGTGAACACTCACAACCTGAGGATGAAGACGATATAGCACTGATGACTAGACAATTCAGAAGCTTTTTAAAGAGGAAGCAGAAGAGACGCCAGCAATGGAATAGAGGTAAGTATAACAAAAATGGCAGGGTTTCTAATGAATTGATTTGTTATGAATGCAGGAAACCAGATCATATAAAAACTGATTGTCCAAAACTTAAAGCCACTCCTAGCAAGGAGAAGGTAGAGGAGAAACCAATGGTAAAAAGGGGCAAGAAGAAGTTTCAAAAGGCTTTTTGGGCGGACTCAGCTTCAGACTCATCTGAGACTGAAAACGAAGAAGAAGTCACCAACCTTTGCTTGATGGCAGATAAAGCTGAACAATCAGATCAAGAAGAGGTATGTGATTTAACATATGATGAACTGTTTGAAGTTTCTGAACACATGCATGATGCATATAGGAAAACTAAAAAGATGCATTCTAGTTTAGTTTTAGAATTGGAAGAGCTTAATAAGGAACACGAAATCCTTAGGAAAGATCATGCTTTAATTGATAGCAACCACATGAAACTACTTGATGAATATGATGACTTGAATAAAAATTTTGAAAATTTAAAATCATCCTATGCTGAACTTGAAAAAGAATTTAAGAAATTTAAGGATGAATCTGAGCACAAGACATATAGAATCAATTATACAAATCGAATCTTGGAGGATATGAATTCATTTTACAAACTTACTATAAGAGCTCTCGAGGATAATAGGAACCCCCCTAAACTTGAAGATTTTACAAATCCTAAATATTATCCTAAATTCATGAAATCCCTTAGAAGACAATCATATGAAAGAAAACATAGGAATATTTTTCCTAATGTTAAATGTAACAATTGTGGATTTTTGGGACATATATCTCACACCTGCACTTTAAAGATGAAACCTAATTTGGTGTGGAGAACTAAGATGCATAAACCTAGACATATCACACATGCATCTGATTATAAATTTCATAAAGGTGAACCCAAACTAGTTTGGGTTCCCAGGTCTAACAATTGAGAATTTTGCAGGTATACTCTCACACAAGACCTCGTGAGAGTATATGGTACCTGGACAGCGGATGTTCTAAGCACATGACTGGAGATACTGCTCAATTCATAACGCTGGAAGCCAGGAGTGGAGGCAAGGTTACACTTGGAGATAATACCACAAAGAAGGTGGTTGGATCAGGTATGATTGGAAATTTGAAAAACTTTTTCATAGATAATGTTTTATTAGTTGAAGGCTTAAAACATAATTTGCTTAGCATAAGTCAGCTATGTGATAAGGGCTATAATGTAAAATTTTTACCTACTAGCTGCATAATTAGCCTAAATGAGAAAATTGTTTTAAATGGAAAAAGGGTGAACAATGTCTACATGCTAGATTTAAATTGTATTCAATCTCCTACTGCTTTTTGTTTGAAAACTGTTTCTGATGAATCATGGCTTTGGCATAGGAGACTTTGTCATTCTAGTATGAAAAATCTTAGAAGAATTACCCAAAAGAATTTGGTTAGAGGAATACCTAAACTAGACTTTACTAAGGACCACTTATGTGATGCATGTCAATTAGGAAAACAAGTGAAGTCCTCTTTTAAATCCAATAAAGATCTTAGGACCAGTAAACCTTTAGAAATTCTTCACATGGATCTTTTTGGACCTGTAAGCACGGTTAGTCTAGGAGGAAAGGTATATGGATTTGTAATAGTAGATGATTTTTCAAGATTCACCTGGGTTAAATTTCTTTTTCATAAGAGTGAATCATTTGAGGAATTCAGAAATTTTTCAACTTGGATACAAAGAAAACTAGGATGTGAAATAATTTCTATACAAAGTGATCATGGAGGAGAATTTGAAAATGAAAGATTTGAAGATTTCTGTAAAGAAAAGGGGATTGATCACAATTTTTCTGCACCTAGAACTCCTCAACAAAATGGAGTAGTTGAAAGAAAGAACAGAACATTAATAGAAGCCGCCCGAGCAATGTTAGCAGAATACTCTCTTCCTAGATATTTTTGGGCTGAGGCGGTTAGCACTGCATGCTATGTTCTGAATAGGGTAAATGTGAGATCAAATTTGAATAAAACACCCTATGAATTGGTAAAAGGTAGAACACCAAATTTGTCTCATTTACATGTATTTGGTTGCAAGGTGTTCATACATAATAATGGAAAATCTGCCTTAGGAAAATTTGATCCAAAATCAGATGAAGGAATTTTTGTTGGATATTCAAGTGTTGGAAAATCTTATAGAGTATTCAACAAAAGAACTTTAGTCATTGAAGAAACCACACATGTTGTTTTTGATGAAAATGGAAACATAGAAGAGCCAAAAGTTGTTGAAGAAGAAATTGAAGAAAACTCCCAAAAGATTGATAGATTAAATTTGGAAGAAAATGTGGAAGAAAATATAGAAAGAGAAGACCCTTTGCCTAGAGATTTGAGATTCTCTAAAAATCACCCAAAGGAATTAATTATAGGTGAACCAAGTGAGGGTGTTAGAACTAGGCGTGGATTAAACAAGGAAGTCAATCATTCAGCCTTCATTTCAACTATTGAACCCACTAACATTGATCAAGCACTTTCAGATGAATTTTGGATATTGGCCATGCAAGAAGAGTTAAATCAATTTGTAAGAAATAAAGTTTGGGAACTAACTACAAGGCCAAAAGATCAAAGTGTTGTTGGAACCAAGTGGGTGTTCAAAAATAAAATGAATGACTCAGGAGTAGTCATTAGAAATAAGGCTAGATTAGTAGCTAAGGGGTATAATCAAATTGAAGGAATTGATTTTGAGGAAACTTTTGCCCCTGTAGCTAGACTTGAAGCAATTAGGGTTTTACTAGCCTTTGCCTGTTTTAAAGGTTTTAAATTGTTTCAAATGGATGTTAAAAGTGCCTTTTTAAATGGAGTAATTGAAGAAGATGTTTTTGTAGAACAACCTCCAGGTTTTGAAAATTCTAAATTTCCAAATCATGTTTTCAAATTAAAAAAGGCATTATATGGATTGAAACAGGCACCTAGGGCTTGGTATGAGAGGTTAAGCACCTTCCTACTTGAAAGATCTTTTGAAAAAGGAAGTGTGGATACAACTCTCTTTTTAAGAAAAATTGGAAAGGATATACTTATTGTTCAAATTTATGTGGATGACATCATCTTTGGATCTTCAAATAAACATCTTTGTGATGATTTTTCTAAAACAATGAGTAATGAATTCGAAATGAGTCTAATGGGAGATTTAAATTACTTTCTAGGATTTAGCATTAAGCAACTTGAGGAAGGTACTTTTCTTAGTCAAAACAAATATATTAAGGACATCCTCAAAAAATATGAAATGGACAATGCTAAACCTGTTAGTACACCAATGAGTTCTTCAGTTCAGTTGGATAAGGACCTTAAGGGAAAATCTGTTGATCAAAAGAAATTTAGAGGGATAATTGGATCTTTACTTTACTTGACTGCTAGCCGACCAGATATTATGTTTAGTGTTTGCCTATGTGCTAGATTTCAATCAGATCCAAAAGAATCACATTTGACAGCAGTAAAAAGGATTTTAAGATATCTACTAGGAACTCAAAACTTAGGAATTTGGTATCCTAAGTTTAGCTCTTCATTTGAAATTATTGGTTACTCAGATTCTGACTTTGCAGGCTGTAGAGTGGATAGGAAAAGCACTTCTGGAACATGTCAATTCATTGGAAATTCATTAGTTTCATGGTCTAGTAGAAAACAAAATTCAGTGGCACTATCTACTGCAGAAGCAGAATACATTGCATTAGGAAGTTGTGTGGCACAAGTACTTTGGTTAAAACAACAGTTGATTGACTTAGGATTAACTATAGGCACTATTCCAATTTATTGTGACAATACTAGTGCTATTTGTATTTCAAAAAATCCTATTCAACATTCTAGAACCAAACACATCGATATAAGGCATCATTTCATAAGGGATCACGTATCCAAAGGAGAAATTGAACTCATACATGTTTCAACTGAAAATCAACTTGCAGACATTTTTACAAAACCTTTAGCCTTTGATACCTTCAGTACTTTAAGAACAAGGCTTGGTGTTATTGATTTGAATGCTTAACTCAAATGTCTTTGCAAACATTGATACTTGTTATGTTTTGTTTTTGAAATTTTGTGAATTTTGTGTTTTTTAATGAATTGTTTTTGGATTTATGATTTTGTTTTATGTTTTCTGTGTTTCTGATTGTTTTTGTTGATTTTGTTAATTTAAAAATTTAAAAAATCAAAATTAATTTTTTGGAGGAAATCGTCCAGGACGAAATATTTTCGTACGGGACGATGTGTAAAGGAACAGTTTGCGAAAATTTAAACCGTTTTAGAGCAGTTTTTTATTGGATCGTCTGTACGATCTGTGATCGTCCAGGACGAATTTTTTTTTCTCTCAAACGTCGGGACGATTGAATGCAGCGGTTGAGTGGATAAGACAGTTTTTAATACGAACTTCGTCTGTACGAAATTTTCGTTCGTCCAGACGAACATGTGTCGTTTCATTGTAGGGGACGGTTTTCAAGAGTCATTAAAACGAAATACTTTTCGATCGTCTGTACGAAATTTTTTTTCGTCTGTACGATCGGTCAAGTCAAAAAGCCTGTACGAAGGGACGCATCGTAAGTTGTGTTGAATACGAAAAGCCGTTACATTTTGGACGAATTGGATCGTCTGTACGAACATGCTTCGTCCAGACGAATTATTATGTTCGGCCAGGACGAATATTTTCGTCCAGGACGAAAGTATCGTTTTCCTTTAAATATGAAGGCTTTTCAAACTTGAAAATCACACTTTCAAATTTCTTTTTCAATCCCTTTCAACATCAAATCAACAATGGCCTCCTCTAGCAAAAGACAAAAGATTTTGGTGAAGAAACCAAACAGGAATGCCCCAGACAACTTTCTTTCTAAGGAAAATGAGGAATCTTTTCCTCGTTTTGCCTCCGCAAAAATCACTCCGTCTCGCATTCTTATCCCAGCAGAGTTGAAATATCGGGTAATGCACCTCTTCGCCTCAACCCAATTTCAGTTCATTCTTTCTCTCGTTTACCTCTACAACAAACAAACCTACCATTACTTCCTTGCCAACATGAGTTTCAATTCTGACCACTCTATCATTAGTTCTTTTGTTTTTAAGAAAAAAGTTGAGATCACCAAGCACGATCTTGGTGCATTTTTAAACTTAAGAACTGAGGGATATAGAGCCCACACCCTAATGTCAGAAAACTCCTTCAAATGGTTTGAAATCAATAGGGTAATTAGAGGAAATGCAATTGACAATCATGTTGCTAGAGTCTCAGGTATGACCCAAGATGCCCGAATCATCCAGCATATCCTTAGATCCTCAATTATTCCTAAAGCTGGTGATAGGATTAACATCACTCCTCTCCTTTCTTGTCTAACTTTTTTAATCATGTCAAGACATCCTATTGATGAAGCCCAACTCATCATAGATCATATCTATAGGCTTTCAGAAATAGGACATGCTGATCAGAAGAAAAAGAAAAACATTTCATTAGGGCACTTAATTACTTATATTTTGGAGAAGAAATACAATATAGTGCATCCTGATGAAGAATATGAAGAGCCAGTTTACTATAACAATACATCATTCAGACTGCTCTTCAAGGAAGAAAAAGAAAAAGGGAAAGCACATGACAGTGCTTCAGAAGAAGAAGAAAGAGAAGAAGGAGCGCATACCTCTGCACCTCAGTCAGATTATCAGAATCTGATTGAGAGATTTGATCGTTTAGAGACTCATATTGATCAAAGATTTGATCAATTTGATGCTCAACTTGTGCAGCAACAACATGACATTGGTGTTATTAGAAATGAAGTACATGATATCAATACCAATGTAATGTTGATGGCCTCCTACTTTAACCTTTTCGGTGGCATTCCTCCTCCTCCTCCTCCAGAACAGTAGAGATGATTTTATGTGTTTTTGTAGTACTTGTGTTGTATTTTTTGTTGTGTTGTTGTGATTGTTACTCATTTTTTTTGTCTTGTTATGTTAATGTTTTTGTTAAATGTATGTATTTGTCTTTTATTTTATGTTGTGTTTAGCTTTTGTGAAATGTAATCTTTTCATATAAATCAATGCATTTCACACTTGTTTCAGTATTGATTTGTTATTGAAATGTGGTTAATTTTTATGAATTTCATTAGTATTATTTAATCTTCATAGTGCTTAAATTAGATTGTAATTGGAGATTATCTACATTAGAAAATCTAGTCTTTCAAAATTTAAAAGTTGTTTATAACTTGTTGTAATTAGAATTTTTAAATTCATGTCTATTCATTTAGACTACATAAAAGTTAAAATTATTATTGCAATTTAGATGTTTACTTATTTTGTATTTCTTTGTTCAAATAATATTTATGTACTTAGAAATATTTGAAATTTTAGATTATTAATTTTGGAAAGAATTGGTGTAAATTACTCTTGAAAATTGTACAAAAAGTACAAAAAATCAAAAGAAATGCGCAATGGTTCGCAAATATGAAAAAGAGGCACAAAATCAGCTCAATATCAATAGATGCACAAAAATGTGCTCAAAAAGTTGAAAAAGATGCGCAAAGCGCCACATGTGGTAATTCTCTTCTTTCCAAATTCTTTCAATCTCTTAATTCAAATTGATCTTATGTTCATTTATATTCTATTGAATTTTGAAATATAGAATTTTTTCTTCATCTCTCTTGTAATGATTTTCTATATTGAAATGTCTAAATTGAATCATGTCTTTGCTAAATTCTTCTTACTTACAATGTTATATCACTTTTTAAATCTCCTGAATTTTTATGATTGACCTAATGTTTTTAGTTTAAAATTGCATACCCTATGTCAATCACCATTTAGATTAATTTTTAACAATGAATTTCATATAATTATTTACATTTCTTGTCTTTTTCTTCTTCACTTTTTGTTGCTGTCAAAAAGGGGGAGAAATTATTAGTTTGTGTATGTTTGTGTTTTCTCTTTTTTAGTTGTTATGTTTAAACAAAAATTTTGTTCGTTAAATATTGTTCTTTAATGCCTCCTTATTTTAATGTACTCATAAATTCAGGGGGAGTTTAGGAGATAAAAGATGTGTTTTAACTTGAAACCATACTAATAATAATTGTTTTGCCATCATCAAAAAGGGGGAGATTGTTTGAATAGTTGCTATTTGAATGAGTTATATTTATGCAACTTATGTAGTTTTGATGATTCCAAACATTATTGTTCAAATGTATAGTTATCTCCTAACAATTTCAGAAGATTTGCACTTGCTCTTGTGTGTACTAACATTTCAGGAAAATCAGACTCCAGACTACGAAAACTTCAATTCAAATTCAACATGAGATATTATGTTTAATTGATGTTTATCTTTTCTTTGAATTAATTTTGAAAGGGAGTGATTGTAATTGAGTGAATAAAATCTCACACACACACACAAATAAGGAGATCTTGAAATTCTATACTGATCGTACAGGACGATATTTATCGTACTGGACGATCTGTCAGTTATCTCCTATAGAGCACTTGGAACGAATAGGAACTTGCCTTGAAAAATTTTCTAAGTCCTATTCGTCCAGGACGAAATTTATCATCGTCCCAGGCGATGGGTTCTCTGCAAAATTTTCGTCCAGACGAATTTTACCATCGTACGAGGCGACCAGTCCTCTGAAAAATTTTCGTCCAGACGAAAATAAATATCGTACAGGACGATCAGCTCTCTGGAACTTTTTCGTACAGACGAAAACAAGTTATCGTCCGCGGCGATAGGTTCTCTGGAAAAATTTCGTCCAGACGAAATAAATAATCGTCCAGGACGATCGGCTCTCTGGAAAATTTTCGTCCAGACGACCACATTTTCGTTCAAACGACAAACCGACTTAGAACAGTTTTCAGCAGTTTCTAGAACCGACCTTGTAATAACCGTTCGTACTGGACGAACCAAGTTCGTACAGGACGATCAGATGTACGAAGTCAGTTCGTACACATATACAAATTGGGTCGTTTCAGATCGTTTAAGTAAAATCGTCCAGGACGATCCAGGATCGTACAGGACGATTCACTGCGTACAGAATTGAAAATTTGCAGTTTTTGGGCGGTTTCACTTGTCTTTTATATAAATAGTCCAAATTAGACTGCCACCCAATCTTTTTGTCATTTGATCTTCATGCCTTTTGAGAGAATAGCCAAGGAGAGAGTGGAAGAGAGCATTCAAAGGAGGATTCCTATCACTGGAGCGAGAAGGCTTCACTTGGATTGCTAAGGTAAGAGTCTCTACTTGTGAAATTGGATTTCTTCACTCTTTTTCTTTCTTCCTTCTAGATTCTTGTGAGAAGATCATTCAAGAAGGTCCGGTTCTCTGCCGACACTTGGAGAGTGTGAACAGCCGAAGGGTTCTCTGCCCACACTTGGAGAGTGTGAACAGACGAAGGGTTCTCTGCCCACACTAGGAGAGTGTGAAAGGACGAAGGGTTCTCTGCCCACACTAGGAGAGTGTGAAAGGACGAAGGGTTCTCTGCCCACACTAGGAGAGTGTGAAAGGACGAAGGGTTCTCTGCCTACACTTGGAGGGTGTGAAAGGACGACGGTTCTCTGCCAACACTGGGTTTTGTGTAAAAGGACGGACGGTTCTCTACCG